>CM037854.1:15075917-15518562 GCA_021234595.1 Delia radicum | reverse complement strand
TTCATATAACTACGAGGGAAGTTCGAAAAGTCACAGACTAATTGATCCGCCCTCGTATCATATTATTTAAAATTTCATAAAATGTTAAAAACTGTAAGATAACTAGAGATGTAACAAATAGTGTATTCGAATGCCGACACTTTGGCCGAAAAGTTCTTGTATTCATTTCATATAAATTTGATATAAAAGTGTACACTATATTTTGGATATAAACGAAATTAAACTAAACCGTAATATGTTTAGGTTGAATTATATTAAATCAATGTCAGAAGCCGTGTTTGACATTTTAAAAGAGAAAAATTTTATGAAAAAACTAGATTTTTCTCAATTTTTTGATGCAAAATACAGATTTTTAAACTATTTTCTTTTAACCGAATAATTCTGAAGAATTGTGCTATTTTTTGCTATAAAAATTCGCAAAATATGCCGATTACCGAATATAACTGCATATTCGTGACATCTCTAGCAGCAACATATGCAGCTATTTAACCTATTTTGTGTTGCAAACATGTCATTGTTGAAAAATACTATTTTTACAGTCTTTTTACGAGGCTCTATTTTAACAATTTAAAACCGAAGAGTATAATAACATAATATTTTTCTGTTTCGTAGAAAAAATTACGTTTCTCCGTTTTTTCTGTTTTTTGCAATAAATTTGTTCTTACTATTTTTAAAGAGCGCAATTTTTTTTATTTTTGGAGTCACGTGGCTTTGGTTAATTTTCTGTAAAGTATATACCTAATACTGTTGCGGAAGTTTGCGTCCGTGGAGGTCAAGTTGTTTTTGTGAATGAAAATCAAATTTTTTTAAGTTAACTCCGAAATGCTTACTCCGGATATTATGAGTATATAATTATATCTAAAATCACTTAGAAAATAATATTGATATTGCACCACATATAACCGTATGTGGCTTTAAAATGGGCAATAGATAATCGCATCTGAGATTATTAAAAATATTCAAAGCTTGGGGTCTTTCTATATAATTGTGTATGTAACAATATCAACTTTATCAAAAATTATAAAAAAAATGTTTTATTATTGCTTCACATGTAATTATATATGAACAGTTATGTTGAATTATATACGAGCTCTTATATAAGTACAATTATATACAGGACCATATAAAATAATATCCACATATACAATTTTTTTAGACAACAGAAAAGTTATACAATAAGATTTGAATATTTATGCCGTAACATAAATGTTATATGACTATATAAATATTTATATTGACAAATTTAATTGTATTAAGTTGTATCTGAATATAAAAATACTTTGTTACTTGGGTATAAAAACTTTTGTATTGCATTTAAATTCTTCTGATTTGTTTTCACACTGTTACAATATTTATTCTTGTGTGCGAAATACTGAACAAAAAATACTACAAATGATTTAAACATTTATGGAATTTCCTGGTGAAATTAAAAAATATTTTTTTATATCGTACACAAAATACACAAAAAATAAGAATCATTTATTTGTGTTTTTTGTATAATAAAAAATAATAATAAATGTAATTACATTGAGCATACTCTTTTACATAATGAAATACATTAAAATAATAAAAAAAAACATACAAAAAATATTAATAAAATATCAAAAAAAAATCCTTTGCGATTTTATTACTCCGAGTATGTGCAAGAAATAAATGATTTAACAAACAAACATTTTTAGTAAAAAACTGAAAAATATTTATAAGGAAACTGCCCTGTATGGAAACGGCAACGCTATTTCGTTACTTTTATCACTACCAGCAATGACATCAACTTACTTTCTGCATTACTTTAACACAAATAATAAGGACTTGCTAATAACTAGTTAATTTTGCCATTATTTCAATACAAACAATTATGGCTTACCCATAAGTGCTTATTTTTATCATTATTTTAAATATACAGTAATGATTTAAAATTTTTTGAAAATCTATTTTTAGACTCATTATTTGTTCACTCCTAGTAAGTACATATAACTACTTATTTCTGAATTTTTGTAAGCCGGAAAGTATTGGCATTTTGTGCAAGTCATTTATGTTTTGTCTATCAAGTATAACATGTCGATATAGCTCAGATAGTAAAGCGGTTAAATGACAACAGATGGTAAAGCGGTTAAATGACAACATCAACGCGGGTTCAATTATCTTGTGGGCACAATTTATTTGAAAAAAATTTCAATAAAAAAATTATTTTTATTACATTTCTTTTTTTTTTTAATTTATGTTTTACACTCATTAGTTTTGTCCATACTAGTAAGCACATTGGTAACCACATATTTTTCTCTTTTTGTAAGGTATTTCGTAATGGTATTTCATTGTTTTGCGTGACATCCATATACTGATAGAATTATCATCACTTCGGTAATGAATTTATTCATAGCTATAACTCGTCCATTGAAACTTTTCATAGAATCTATGAAACAGGTTTCATTAAAGTCAATATTTATAAAGTGTTTGTGGAATTAATGAAAATTGTCAGAAAACTAATGAATCATTTCGACAATGAAGCTTTTATAGAATTTATGAAACAGTTTCATAAAATTGTTTTAAGAAGGTCCTTGAATTATTAAACCTCTTCATGAATGTCTTGAAAAATGTATTGGATCTAGACACTGAACAGCTTTATATGATTTTTTAAACAATTGGCTAAAAACCCGAAACTAATACAAGGTTACATTAAAATAATAAAGTACTTTATAAAATATGTTGAACACTTGAGAAGTAAATAGTTTAAATTAAAGTTTGAAATATATGAAAATTAATGAAATTATGAAATTTTATGAAGAAATAAAAGAAATAAGTATTTGAAATAATTTCATAGATCTAAAGAAAATTTTCATTTAATTTATGTAGAGTTAATTTATGAAATCGAATTAATTTTTTTATGAAACTATAAAAAATTGCTTAATATTGATAAAGTTTCTTGGATATATAACGCAATTCTACATAGAATCTACGAAAAAATTCTATGAAATTGTTTCATAATATCATCAGGGATAATTCGTCCAGTACACTTAGAATACTACTTATGTAGATAAAACCCACTGCAAATGTAGTTAAAAACAAATGAAATTTCACTTAAGGAAAGGACGACTTACATTTCAATAAATTCAACTAACATTGTCATTTGTTTTTTAATGTTTTTTTTTTTTTTTTTTTTTAAAAAAAGAGAGGCAACACTCATTAAATACTTCCTATATTTAGTGTGTTGCTTTCTTTGGAAAGGGATAGTATAGAGATGAAAGGTGGGGAAAGATGAAGGGCTTCAGACATGGCAACACTGTAATTGCGCGAGATGATAAGTCTTAGAACAGTTGTTGCTCGCCACCTGATGGAGAGTTGGCGAACTTATTGAAGCTTTTTGGTTCATAGCCCTGATTCATTATTTTACTTCGGTGGGGTTAATTGCTATGGGAACACCGAAGGTGGACATTGCGATACGTATGAGGGATAGAAAAACTCATACATATTATTTTGATGTTGCCGGCACCGGGGATCGAACCCGGGACCTTCTGTGTAAAAGTCCAACGCGCTAACCTTTACACCACAACTACATATTTTTAAAGCAGAAGTTCCCTGAGTGTACATATACAAGTGATAAGATTTGTAATGACAATTGTTAAGGCTTACCACTACCATATATGTATTTACACTCTATGGGGAATGGGAACGGTTCTGCGTGTGCCACAGGATCGGTACCTTCGTATCAGAGACCAGTCCTCTGCTAAACTCTACCCTATGTAAACAACTGACAACTTTAACATTGGCTTGTCATAGGAGGGGGTCATTTGTCCTGCTTTAAACCAATAAGTGGCATGCCACAGGAATAACCAAAGATGGACATACCACAAGACTGTCGCAAAAGGCCCATGTCGTAGAAAATAAACGAAAACTAAACAGCTTCCAATGGGAAAAATTCTGGTCATCTGGCTTTTTCGTGTTAATAAGCATTCTGGTTAAGTGGTATGTCCTCCCTTTTCCAGTCACAGGATTGGTACGTTTAGGACAATTGACACTGCTTAACCCACTTCAGTATTAAATTATACCAGTCCTGTGATAAGTCCTTCTTTAAACCAGTCACTTTTAGGACAATTGACTCCTCATTCCCCATAGGGTATAACCACTTATATAATAATGCTTTTCTACACTGGGTAGTGTCGGTAAAAATTGGAGCTAAATTAAAATATATAAAAAAATTTTATAAAAAATCATCAGATAACACGTTTAAAGAATACCCCATTACTGTGATAGTTGCATGTTTAATGCCCCTTAGAAAAAATTCCAGTTCGTTAAGCGTTTTTTATTTAAATTTCAAATTTTAAATTAGAGCATCATTTAATCGACCTTGATGATTTTTTTACACAGTTTTTATTTACTTTGTTCTACAGTTTTTTTTAAATATATGCAACTTTTTGGATAAATACAAAAGTTTGCAATTACTACATGAATTGTATCCCATTATTTATTTGAAGTTGTATTTTTTGTAAAAGTGAATACGAAATTGCAGCTTTTTTTTATTTGGCTTAATCGCCTATTTTATGTGACAATGGTAATCGAGCCATTTAAATTGCATTTATTTATGCGTTTTTTCTTTTCAATGGCAGAAAATCATTTTAAAATTGATAATACGTCTCTAAATTTACAATATTGTTGTATTAATAACTATATCATTGAAGTTTTTTTATGCAACAGAATTTGAAATATAAAATTAAACATTATATTAAATGGAATAAAACGTTTGATGCAAATAAGGTAAATAGACCATTTTTGTAGGAATGTACACCAATGGAAAATTAGTTAAAGACCATGTAATTTGTTCATAAGGAAAAGGATAAATTTTGCTAAAATTTTAAGAATCATAATTTCAAATTAAAATGTTCCAAGTTTCATTTTTCGAATTTCAAATGAGCAGTCTTAATTTAAATTGGATTTTTCTTAATTCAAATGGAAAATGCCACTTTAAATGGAACCAGAGATGAAAGTCGTGGCAAAACGTCGGCGGCCCGAGGCCAACATATGGTCATCCTCGGCTTGGAGGGAAAAAGTGTCGGCTGCGGCACAATTTAATCGGTTGAAGGTTAAATTTCATAAGAATTTTGCATGTTACAGCAGGTATAAAATGAAAATTTCTCCAAGTAGGCAAAACACATGCAAACAGAACAAGCTGAATTTATTTTTGTGTTGCATAACACTGTTGCCAACTTTGTTTAAGAAAAGTATCTAAATCTGTTCCAAAAATAGCTTAATTTTCTTACACAAGTGAAAAAAAAACCAGCTAAATTTTAGAAAAAAATTGCTAAAACCCAATAAATATAGTGCGTTCCCCGTTTAAAATGCGCAAAAAGTGCTAGCAATAACACTGTGCAATAAGAAAAAAACATCCCGTACCATTCCAACGGAAAATAAAAGTAGACCCTTAGTAGACTAAAAACCCCAAAGCGTTTTGAAATCTTTGCTCTTGTTTTGTTTTTATAGTCCCTTGAGTTGACTCTTTTTTAGCATATTTTTGCTCTTTTTTTACTATGGATGAAAATAAAATTATGAAATCGGTAGAAATAAATGCAATAACGACGAAAGCGAGGATGCTCATTTTCACACAGACTGTTTGGTAGCTTCTTTAGAAGCGTGGTGTTCTCAATGAGCTAAATTGGTCCAGCGCCTCCTCAAAAGTTTTGAGTGAAAATGTAAGGCAGCCTCAAAATGTTTCGTACAAATTGGCGAATTTTACTAAACTTGACTTGTGCTTTTTGTAACAGAAATATAGAGGTGAATAGTGTTAAATATACACCTCAATTACTTTTTTCAACAATTTTTTTTTCACCTCAAACTTTTTTTCACCTCAAACTTTTTTTCACCTCAAACTTTTGCATAATTCACACTGATTTCCAAATTTGAAACGACATATTTTAGTTTCTTTTAAAAACTACACTATATTCACTTTATTTTAAAAACCGTAATACATTTTCGAAAGAAATTAAGGATGAATAATAATTATTATTAATTTTTAAACGTCTTTGACAAACTCAGTACACGCAATTACGTAATTGTCATTACTCGCGATTACGTACTTGTAGTAGAATTAACCAATTTCCATGACAAATTTTGAGGTAAAAAATGTCAAAGTGTAAAACGTTTTAGGTGAAAAATAATTTTGGTGAAAAAAGTATTCGAGGTAAATATTCAATACTATTCACCTCTATGTCTCTGGTTACAAAATGTCCAACTTTTCTTGTAGTAAACAAAAATGGAGGTGAAAAAAAATTTCGAGGTGAAAAAAAATTTCAAGATAAAAAAGTTTTAGGTGAAAAAAAAAATTTTTGAAAAAAGTACTTGAGGTGAATATTCAACACTATTCATCTCTATATGTCTGGTTACCAAATTTACAAGTCACGCAATTTAGTAAAATTCGCCAATTTGTGTGAAACATTTTGAGGCTGCCTTACATTTTCACTCATAACTTCTGAGGCGCTTAACGATTCAGCTCATTTCGAACACCACACTTCTAAATAAGCTACCAACAGCCTGTGTGCAAATGAGCATCCTCGCTGTCGTCGTTATTTCATTTTATTTTTACACATTTCAACATTTTATTTTCATCCATAGTAAAAAAAAATATGCTAAAAAGAGTCAAATTCGAAAGCCTATAAAAATCAAACAATAGCAAAGATTTCAAAACCCTTTGGGGGTTTCAGTCTAGTAATGGTCTACTTTCATTTTCCGTTGGAATGGTCCGGGATGTCTGAAATGACCGGAAATTTGTTGCACAGTGTAATATATTTCATACCAAATGCATGGAAATAATTCCGTTTCAATGCGTCCCGCTTAAATGAGTTACTCTTAGACTGAGTTAAATTAGTAAATTTATTCTTAAATGCGTTTTTGGAAATATGAGCTTTTCCCCTAAAAATAATTCATAAGATATATCAACTTTTTTTAAATTTTTGTTTGTTAAACACAAAGCAATGTTAAAAACTTAACTTATTTTAGTTAAAGCTCAAAAAATTAAGCAAAAATGTCCTTTAAAGAAAATTAAATATTTTTTAAGCAAAAAGTGTAAAAAAAATTTAGTTAAATGTGTTTTTTACGCATATATATTTATATATATATTTCTAAATGCGTTACTGCGCGTTTACCCGAGAGCAAGGACTACTGTATTATTGAATAAACTAAGTAAGTAATATAAAACTTAACAGATATTTAGTTCCAAAATGCAAAAATAGCTAATTAAAAACTTTACTACAGTGCAATTTACATAGTTTTGACGTTTCTCTGCTATCGATTCGGCATACTAGCGTTAATTGCATTTGAAGACAAATGAGAAGTCATTCCCTTTACACTGTGAGCATCAGTACAAAATCAGTATAAAATCTGAAATGTAAAAATTCTTTCGGAATTTTAAATTTAATTAAATATGGACTGATTTAAATGATTTTAGACTTTTGGTAATCTGCTTGATGAGATTAGTTTTATGGTCCAAAATTTATTTTTTCGCTGACATGACTTTTGGGGTTTTTGGAAAAACGGCAATTTTTTAATAGTGAAATGTAAAAAAATGCCAAATAGAATTTTTTTCGTACTGTGTCTTAAAAATTGGGTAAGTTTTAAACAATTGGTAAGTTTAAATCTAGAAGATAAGCTTTTTCGCGAGTTAAAAATGTTCATACACAAAGTCGAATAATCGAATTTTACGTATAACAAAGTCGTAAAGTCGACTTTTGAAAAAAACCACAAAGTTGAATTTTTTACAAATCTCGAAAAGTCTATAAGTCGACTTTTTATTGCAACTTTATAAACCTGCTTCACAGTCGAAGGCCTTTTCAGACGATGAATGCAGAGCATAAACATGCTCAGAGATATTTGGTTCGGGTGCATGAAATAACCCCCCGCTGAAATAACCCCCACCGTCGAAATGAAATAAGCCCCACTGAATTTGTGCCCACCGAAAATGAAATAAGCCCCACCGAATTTGTGCCCACCAAAATGAATTAATCCCCACCAAAATGAATTATTCCCCACCAATGAAAATGAATTAGCCCCCATCAATTTGGTGGACATTAAAATGAAATAATACCCACGTATTAAAATGAAACTTTGCCCACCAAAAATGAGATAAGCCCCACTTTAAGTTTTTTATAAATTTGGTGGGGCTTATTTCATTTCGGCGGTGGGGGTTATTTCAGTGGGGGATATTGCATTGACATTTGGAATTTTCACAATTTCAGTTATAAATGGTGTGGCTCCAAGTTTATAAAGAATTAAAATATTAAAAACTTAAAGATTGTTAATTTTCGTAAATTTTTCGCTTTTATAATAAACTGAAAGTATTCACATATTTCTTGTTTTGGTATGTTTGTGTTTTGAATAGCAATTACAAAAAAATTCAATTTATTTTACTAACACGAACAAAAAAATGTCAAATGAAGGACATTTTTCTTTTATTGTTGGTTAAAATAAGTAATAAATCCACAAAATAAGAAACTAAAAAAGGGAAAATAACCTAAAGGTTGAAATTTAACATTTGGAGTAACTAGGGAATTTTTTCTTATTGCCAAAAAAAAAAACTTCATACTTTAGGTATAACAAACCCCAAAAATGTTTAGTATATATACAAATACATACTTTAGGTGACACTATTTGAATATAAAATTCTTGTTAGCAAAGAAAAAAGGTTAACGTACGGAGAAAAAAGTTAAATAAAGGAAGTGATATATTAGTAAACTATAAATACCACGAATGTCCTTTTACATTAATGGCACGTCATAGAGCCACTGGTCATTTTCAACCAAACTTTGCAAATACATAGAACCCTGATTCGTTACGAAATTTGTGTAACTCTTTTGCCTGAAAGCGCCCTCAACGGAGAATTTGAGCAACCAATGTTGAAACTTCGACAGGATATAAATCGTAGACGGTTGAATTTATTTAAACAATTTCAATATGTGTAACTCGGAGAACAAATCTTTATTTCAATGTATATTTAAAATCATTTTATATATATATTTTTTAGTATCTTTTGGAAAAAATATCGTGTTTTTTAACCATTTTTTAATTGTCATTTAATTTTTTTAATTGTCATATAAATTTTTTAAGTGTAGTAGTTTTATATAAAAACTAGTCATGTTTTATGTTGTGAATGAAAATGAAAAAAAAAAAATCTTGGAATATTTTGAAGTTTCTATATTTAACAATTTTTTCTTGGTCGGATCGGTTAGATTATCAAAAATTGCATGAAATTAGTTTGAGGCAAATATTTTTATATATTCTCATCAGCATAACAATAAAAATATAAAAGACTAAGCTTTTTTGTTTTTTAAAATAAATTTGTAAAAAGGTTCCATAAAAAATGTTTACAAACTGATTTTTAAATAATTATTTAACAACTATTTATAAAAATTTGTTCAACGTTTTTTATTTCTGATTGTAGTGATTGTGTTGAATAATTGTGGGGTTTTTAAATCACTTAATTATATTTCTCCAGGAAAAAAAAACAAAAGTACTGGGTCGAAAAAGGAACGCTGTCAATAAGAAGTTAATATTCCATTACTTATGTTAAGTTATCAGAAATCGGTTTAATCCTTTAAACCTCAATCATTTTGAAACAAAACGATTTAAATTAAATTTTAAATTTCCTCTTTATTTGTCTAAACCTGAAATCCCTAAAGATGCGTTTAATTTCTAAAGCAACCAAGCAGTGTTAGACTAAAACTAAATATAATTAAACAATAAATTCAAAAAAACAATATCCCAGCAAAAACTTACATTACCGAGTAATTAAGCGTGTAAGTAGTGCATAAAGGGATTCGTTGGTTACCAGTCTATTTACTCGCTTAATTATAAAGAAATGGAAAATAATTAGTTATCTGGTTACTCCTACTGAAAGAATAATTGATTAATTTTATATAAGAAAGAAGTGGTTACTCATAATGAAATAATAAGTGGTGCACTAGGAGTTACCTTTAAGTTACATTTTTTTAACAAATTTTTAAAAAATTTTGAAAATAACTTAAGCTCGGAAAATTTACTTGTAAAATCAAATAAATAAATACAATATTATTTAAGAATAAGCAATATTAGAATACACGAAAATCGATACTAATGTAACCTATTACTAGTAACTAATTACTTTGCAATTACATATAAGTATGTGGCGACCAGCCACTCAACAAAATTAAAATATTTATAAATTCAAATGATCGAATAAACTTTGAATTTTGTATTACTTTTAAGTTTCAAAATTTTTAATAAAATATGTAGTTCGTTTACAAACTTTTAAATATAAAAGACTTTATTTCGTAGTCTTTATAATTAAAAGTTTGTAAAGACTACGAAATAAAGTCTTTTATATTTAAAAGGGCTCTGTGGTGTAATGGTTAGCGCATTGGACTGTTACTTAGATGGTCCCGGGTTCGATTCCCGGTGACGGCAACATCAATTTAGAAAAATAATATGTATGAGTTTTATATCCCTCATATGTATCGCAGCTCCCACCTTCGGTGTTCCCATAGCACTTAACCCCACCGAAGTAAAATAATGAATCAGGGCTATGAACCAAAAAGCTTTAATAAGTTCGCCAACTCTCCATCAGGTGGCGAGCAACAACTGTTCTAAGACTTATCATCTCGCGCAATTACAGTGTTGCCATGTTTGAAGCCCTTCATCTTTCCCCACCTTTCATCTCTCCACTATCCAATTTCCAAAGAAAGCAACACATAAATAAATAGGAAGAACTTCCTGAGTGTTGCTTCTCTTAAAAAAAAAAAAAAAAAAAAAACCCATTAACGCCCAAATCATACCTGCTGAAGAGAATTCAGAGAAAATATATTTCTATGATCGGCAATGGCTTCAAATGGTACAGTGAAATAACTCCCAAATGAAATAAGTCCCAATGAAATAACTCCCAATGAAATAAGTCCCATCAAAAATGAAGTAACACCCAATGTAAAAAATGAAATATCTCCCAATGAGAGAAATGAAATAAGTCCCAATTTTTGGGAGTTATTCAAATTTAAAAATAAATCCCAAAAAAAATGAATTAACTCCCAATGAAATAAGTCCCAGCAAAAATTAATTAACTCCCAATTTTTGTTTGTTTTGTTTTTCTTTTAGAGAACACTTTTTATTTCATAAGTATATGTAAGCATATACATAATATGGTGGAGTGCAATAATGCCTTACGAAATAAGGCCTTTAAGGCTTTATTTCACTTTCAATTGAGAAATAAGGCCTTTATTTGCAAAAAGGCTTATTGCACTTCGAAAGTGAAATAAAGCCGTAAAGGCCTTATTTCACTTAAATTTTTTTTAAATGAAGCAATTAAATTTCTTATTCTTATTCTTCTTATATTTTATTGAACAATTATAAAAAATTTCATATTAACAAAAATTAATAGAACATTAATAATTCAACAAAAAATTTAACTGCAACAATATTGAAAATCTTTGCTTTATAAAGTTTTTCTGCGTGGCGGCCTGCGGCCGCTCTTAGGGGTTTTCTCCTCCATGGGACGCGGCAGGTGGCTTCGCTGAATAAAGTTTCCCTGCGCACGTCACACTAGGGAAGATAATGAGACGGGCGCAGGAAAACTGTATTCAGCGAAGCCACCTGCCGCGTCCTATGGAGGAGAAAACCCCTAAGATCGGCCGCAGGCCGCCACGCAGAAAAACTGAACAGTGTAACAAAAGAATCAAAAAATACAAAATAAAGGCTTTATTGCACCATTGGCTAAATTTAAATAAAGGCCTTATTTCACTTTCAAAGTACAATAAAGCCTTTTTGCAAATAAAGGCCTTATTTCTCAATTGAAAGTGAAATAAAGCCTTAAAGGCCTTATTTCGTAAGGCATTATTGCACTCCACCACATAATATTAATAATAATTATAATTTGATAAAAAAATTATTTAAAAAAAAATTAAATATTCATTTACAAAAAAAACCCCCATCGTGTCGTTAACTTCTGCACGACAAACAGGGCAATTAAATGTTTCGAGTCCATTTGCAATACTTGCAGCTTGAAGTTTTAGGACGCAAGAATTGCACGTTTTTATGTGTTTGCAAGGAATCAGTAGAATATTGCGTTTGCAATTAAAATGAAATAAGTCCCAACTGCGATGAAATAAGTGCCAATGGTAACTCCCAAATGAAATAACTCCCAACAAAAAAACTGTTGGGACTTCTTTTATTTGGGAGTTATTTCATAATGAATTAACTCCCAACAAAAATTATGAAATAAGTCCCAACGCATTGGGACTTACTTCGTAATGAAATAAGTCCCAATTTACATGGAAAATTTTTTGGGACTTATTTCATTTTTCCATTGGGACTTATTTCATTTGGGAGTTATTTCACTGTACCGCTTCAAATAGCATAAAGTGAATTCAAAATTGAAAAAAGTTGAAAGATGTTTTTGTAACTTGCTAAAGAGACGAAAGCGCAAACAGCCCCCTAATCAACCCATTTCGAAATTGGTATTGTAAAACTTGATTCAAGAGGTTTAATTAGAGCCTAAGCAAATAATAAACATTAATAATACATTTCACTATTATCACTATTACATATACATATCACATATACACATCACTATTATCAAAAATTTTGCCAAAATTTAAATTTTTCCTTTCCCAAAATTTCATTTTTTCATTTGCTGTCAAATGTTGTGAATTTAAAGAAAAAATAAATTGTGTGATTAGAAAAAACTTTGTTTCTCGATTTCTAAACTTAGATGGCTATCAGAAAATAATTTTATTTAAATTATTGAGCAAATAGTTCCAGCGAAAATCGTACAACTCAAGGTGTCCTGATTTATGGGACTGTGGGCTTTAATGGGTTAATAGCAAATTCATAAATTTTTATGAAATGAAAAATTGTCTTTGCTAGCGTACAACTACGATAAAGGCTACAGCCAATGGAGAAAATTAATTTTTAATACACTGATTTTAAACCCCAATATTCTTGCAATTGTAATTCAGAATATAAAAATAAAGCTCAGAATTTGGAATTGAAATTTACTAAATATCAACTGATATTAATTTTTATTAAAATTCAGAAAAAATAATATTAAGTTATGATTTTTATTTTGAATTTAAAAACATTAATTGTATTTAAAAGTTCCACTAAAATTTATAAAAATTATATTTATTTATATTTTCTATTAATATGGAAAAAATATCCATGATCTTTAACCGAACTAACCAACATCTCACAATTATATTTATGTTCAGAAAATTTAATGCAAAACACATTAACTGATTACAATTTCTGACATTCAAATGATGTTATGTTAGATTCTCAAATAAATAAAAAATCTACAAATAATTTTTTTTTTTTTTCATTTCAAATGAAAAATCTTAAATTCTATTAATGATTTCTAAATTTGTAAATGTAAGCTCTTAATTTAAATCGATAGGAAAACAAAAAAAAAAATTTCACACGGTTTATTAAACTTTTTTATGAAATGATGAAGATTTATGAAGCATTTGACATACATTTTTATGAAACTCTTCTTCATATCTATGAAAACTTCATATATATGATGAATATTTGATGACAAACGATTTAGTAAACAACCTGAGTGCAAGATATTTACTCGCTTTAATACTCTTGTTGACGATGTCACAAAATTTGTGGGTGGTCATTACACTCTCGCTGTTAAAAAAATTGTAAATAATGAGTTACCTAATTGGTTACTCATAGTGAAAGAATAAGTTATTACTTTCATATAAGGAATAAGTGGTTACTTTAATGGTAAATATGAAATTAACCCCCAATATTTCATGGAATGTTCCATTAAAACATCGCAGAATGCTTTGAATCATCCTCAACAATTACTTCATAAACCAATACACAACTTACACACAAAAATAAATACCCACATCAATCACAGAAACCACCAATTCAATAACTTTAACTGCTGAATTTTCGACCTGCAAGTTAGTCAAATTATAAGAATTTAGTATTGCAAAGTATTCCAAATTTTAACATATCCAGGGACAAATTTTGTTGTTACATTCTTTTATTTAAAAAACTCACAAAATTAATATTGTTAATTATCACTAAGATTGGTCGGTATGTCCTATGTTAATTTTTGTATAAATATACCGAATGATACTTTGCCTTACGGTTTTGGTTTTGCTTTGAAATTTGGCAGACGTTTTTATCTCACAGAAATAGTTGATAATATTTATGGAAAATTTTATAATCTTTTTTTAACGTTATTTAAATAAAACATTAAAAGACACTTAAGGTACATAAGAAAGAAGAGTACAGGACCATTAAAATAAGCCACTAACCATTAAAATCGGCATAATATTTTTTAAAATACATCAATTTAAATATCGACATATCTGAACATTTTTCATGTTTTTTGATTGAATAAACACAAATAACCGCTTAAAATTTTAAATGATTTTTCAAAAATGTGTGAAATATTTTGAAATAAGAATACGTCTGAAAGTTTCAAAGCCAACAAAAATCGTGATATAATAAATCGTTCGTCTTGATATGGAATGACTCTTATATCAAATTTTGTTTTTTGTATAAATGTGACAGTGACAAGGGCTTCTATTATTTGTTAGTTTTTTTTTTTTTTTTGTTTTTTCGAGATAAAGTTTTTTGTTTTCTTGCAAAAAACAATTTCACTTTTCATTAAATATTTACAAAGTTTTGAAAGTGCAAAATCATTTTCAAAAGGTTAAAAGTAATACTGTTGCCTTTTCCTCTATTTTTTATTTTTCTAAATGCAGTTCGTTATGTGTCAAGTCTATGTCAAATTTTGTTTTTGCCGTGTGAAATATAAGACAGCTGTCAGTTTTTTTTGTTTTGTCTGTCATGCTTTTTAATATTAATAAAAGCTTTTGTGATTATAAGATTAAAATGGAAGCATAAGTTATTAAAGATAAACTTTAAGCATTAAAATTACTATTTATAAAGTGAACACTAAATTTAAGAAATATCAATTTTGATTTTTATATTAAAAATTGTTTACAAAATCAAAAATTTAAAGACAAAATATTTACGAAAATAATGTTTGGACTTTTGGATTAAAACATTGTTTTTTTTAATCTTTTTATTTTTTTTTGTTGGATGAAACCCGAAGAGCCAATTTTAACTTCCCTTTAATTGACACATTTTAGACACCTTGTGTCGAGCTAAAACTAGATTTTAAATTGAAATTAGAAAAATATTGGCAATAGGAGTTATTCGATGGGTTCTCACAAAGCTTAATGAAATTCGGATATGTGATGGAGGAGCAACAAATTAAAGACAAGCATTTTTATAGCTGCTCAATATCACTGTTAAGGTTTTAAAGGTGAGGTCAAAACTTTTTAAATTTTTGTATGGAAACATGTCTGCAATTAACAACATTTATTTTTGAAGCACCTGAGTAAACCACAAGCTATGTACCCATATTGTATATGTAGTAAGTTGTAGTTTCCTCTTATTCGAAATAAGTCGCATAAAAAAAGCTGAACAATTAAGGAAATATTTCCTTTGAGGCATGTTCCCTAAAGTGAACATTTAGTTTTGTTTCGTGTTGTTGTTGTTGTATGTCAAAACTAAGAGCTGTCATCTAGTTTAATTTCTACTATCACTATTTTAGAAAACTTCGATTTTTCTTGATTTTAATAGGTCGTGGCAAAAAAAAAACTAATATAAAGTGTAATTTTTTGTTAACATCAAAAATAAATACTAAACAAGTTTTAGAGAATTTTCCAAGTCGGATTTCTGTAAACGGTAAGAATTTTATTCACAACTTTAATAAAATGAATTGTTAATATTCCCTACACTCAAATAAAAAAGTTAGTAAAGTCTGCAAAAAATTTTGCTGAGTCAGCAAAATTTTAGTCAGGAGGGTGCTTGTAAAAAAATTGCTAATGTCAGCAAAATCTTTTCGCAACAAAATTAGTAGATTCAGCAAAAGTTTTGCTAACACTTAGTAGATTAGAAATTAAAAAGCCCTTGCTAAAAATTAATAAAATTTTTGCTGAATATTAGTAGACTGAAATAAACTCAAAAAATTTGTAGAAAAATTATACTTTAGTTAATTTATTTGCTGAAAATCATAAATTAACCACTGACGAGTCCCAGGAGGGGGACGAAACTGCGGCAGTCTGGTGTATCCCTTGTGTCCGTAAAATTTTTCAATAAAAATGTTTTCTTCTTCTTCTTCCTGTAAAGAGACTAACTAAAAAAAAAAAACATAAAACGTATTGTTGTGATTCTTTTTAAAATAATTTACAATACGTTACAAAATATAAAAATGTTCATACTCCCAAATTGACGATATGAATTAATGTAATATCTAAAAGCAATAGAAATAATTATATATAACATAAACGAAATTATCTTTAAACTACTTAAATTCATGGTCGTCTAAATGATGGCATCTTTTAAAGGAACGCAAATGCCGAAGAGAATTATAGAAACGAAACTAAAAAATAACAAAATATAACATATACAACCCTTTTTTTACAATAAGAAAAAGGAAACAGAAAAATCTACCTAAGACTTTGTCTTTCGCTTTAGTCTGTCTACCTATTGCCTATTTGTTTGCAATTTGACCACACAAGATTATTAACATATATAAACATTTAGTTTACAAATACACATTTAGTCTTTATTAAATTTAAATATTTTATTTTGTTTTTTATTTAATTAATAGACAACTACTTTCACAAGACTGTAACGACGCAAAATTTAAGTTGTTTTAGTCCAAAATTTTGTTTTATGTATAAAAAAACAGGTACAAAAATCTTACATGGTTGATTTTTTTATATTATGTCTTACTAGTGTTGTACTTTTTAGTATAATTTTCTTCGTCACTACTACATCGCGACATGCCGCTACATCTCTTTCATTCTTAGTATATCTTTCAGTCTGGTTGTCGTTCACAATATTGATGTGCTAAACAACACAATTTTTTTAGCAAAATAAATTAGTAAAACATTAGTAAAATATTAGTAAGATATAGTTTAAAACAGTTAAGTGCTGAATAAGTATAACTAAATGTCTAGTTTAAAACTGTAACGACAAGTTTCCTCCGATTGCTAGGGTGAAGCTCACGGTGGCAGAATTCGTCACAGAAATTTATATTTACAGCGACAGAGAGTAAAACAAAATTCTTCTTTTTAACGTTATAATAGAATCTCAGTTTATTAGCAAAAAATACACAATAAATATTTAATATTTCATAATTTCCGTTATTATATATAATGGAACAAACACCATCAGATGAGGCTACGGAATGCAAGAGAATGTCCTGAGAGTTGAACCACTTATAGACTCGGAAGTTGTATGTGTAGAGTAATAGCGTAGCTGGAATATGGCTGGTCAATTTCACTGATGTCCTCTTTCGGTGCGAAATTTGTGAGGCCCTCACCAGAAGAGGGAGCCCTGGCAACAGCAATTCCCTGATAACACGTTTTCCTGGTTGAGGATGACCTGGCTACAGCACTTCCCTGATAATACGTTTTCCTGGTTGAGGAAGACCTGGCGGCAGCACTTCCCTGATTACACGTTTCTCTGGTTGAGGGAGACCTGGCGGCAGCAATTCCCTGATTACACGTTTCTCTGGTTGAGGGAGACCTGGCGGCAGCACTTCCCTGTTTACACGTTTTCCTGATTGAGGGAGACCGGGCGGCAGCACTTCCCTGATTACACGTTTTCCTGGTTGAGGGAGACCTGGCGGCAGCACTTCCCTGATTACACGTTTTCCTGATTGAGGGAGACCTGGCGGCAGCACTTCCCTGATTACACGTTTTCCTGATTGAGGGAGACCTGGCGGCAGCACTTCCCTGATTACACGTTTTCCTGATTGAGGGAGACCTGGCGGCAGCACTTCCCTGATTACACGTTTCTCTGGTTGAGGGAGACCTGGCGGCAGCACTTCCCTGATTACACGTTTTCCTGATTGAGGGAGACCTGGCTGCAGCACTTCCCTGATTACACGTTTTCCTGATTGAGGGAGACCTGGCGGCAGAACTTCCCTGATTACACGTTTTCCTGGTTGAGGGAGACCTGGCGGCAGCACTTCCCTGATTACACGTTTTCCTGATTGAGGGAGACCTGGCGGCAGAACTTCCCTGATTACACGTTTTCCTGGTTGAGGGAGACCTGGCGGCAGCACTTCCCTGATTACCCGAAGCTTACTCTAATACGGAAATCGTCGTCCACGATAATTTACGCTGGTGAAGACCGGCAGCAGCACTCCACAAAAATACCCGAAATTGATTCGATAGAAAATGTTCCGAAACACTATGTCCGATACAAAACCAAAGAGACCTGGCGACGGCACTTTGCAATATTTATCCGACTTCTGACGCAACGATGTGAACGCGTTCACGGCTCCAGACCAACTCTCCTTACTCACTATCTTGCTTCTGTATTTATAGTGTCTTGTGAGTATAGTGAGCACCGTAGTTAATAAAACTGGTTTGTGCTCTTCACCACTGTGGTGGATTTCGACTGTTCTCTTAAGAGAATGGTGGTAAACTGACAATATAGTTTTATTAGTAAATAAATACCGTTTTATTAAATATATGTATAAAAAAAAACAAACATTCCTTGTTTTAAGATAAGCAAAAAAAATAACGGGAAACAAATGGAATTCATGTTCGTTAATGTAATAAAGAAAAAAAAATAGAAATTCATGTTTATTAATATAATAAATAAAAAAAAGGAATTCAGGTTTAAAACCATCTACAGACAAATTACCAGTCCGTGGATTAAAAAAAAATTAACTTGCCCTCCATTGGGCGATTAGAGAGTAGCCAGTGTGTACGAAAACGACCACAGGGACTTTCGTTATCACAAAACATAATTTTAGCAAAAAATATGCTGAAAAATAGTATACCTGATTTACAAGATGTTTTACTAACTTTTCTACTAATTTATTTCTTTTTTTCAGAAGCTTTAGTATTTTTTAAATTGTTGACGCATCACTTTAACTGCTCTTCTCTATTTGGGACAATTTTTCATCATGTTTCAAAAAAACATAATATCATTTGTCAACCGCAATTAAAAAAGTTAACATAGCATGTGGTATCCCTTTAAACAGCTTTAAACGACGCACTGTGGGGTGAGAGCCTTCAAAAGTGGCGATTAATTCAAAAGATGAACTTTAACTTTCACAACGGTATTTGGTACCATATGAAAGTAGATAAAATGCTACATCACTAACTGCAAAAATTAAAGTTCTGAGTTGTTTACTTTATTTGCAGTGAGTGCTTAAAGTTCAATAATTTTTGCTGTTTTTGCTCGCATTGATAAAAAAGAAAATTTTGATATTTCAAGTGATTATATTTTTTATTAAGACTTCTATAAGTAAAAGTTTTATAATGGAACCGTCAACTTCAGGTATATGAGCATATAAAAAATTACTTTTTGTTTAGATAAATGTTTTAGAAATATTTAAAAAAAAAAAAAACAAAATTGCTCTAAAAATGTGGTATTTTTGGTATTTACATTGAGTTTCAACAACTTTGCGGGTGATTCGGGGAAAAAATGTTTTTATGCTCTTTAAATATGAGATTTTAGCTAATAAATCCCAGAATGCCGTGTTGCGCATTGGTGCGATTTTTGAGTTATGAAGGTTTTTGTGAGAGAACTCCAGTTGCTAAAAGTGAATGTGAAAAAAAAGCAAACAAAAAGTTGTATTTATTATCTTTTGTTGTTATTGTTGTTGTTATTGTAGCTAATGAGTGTAATGAGAGTAATGTTTATTAGAGATGGGTGCGTGAGTAGCTTTTTATCACGCACACTCACAAAAAAAAAAGTTTTGGTTTATTCACAACGAATAGAATTTTTTCCATATATTTATGGTATAATGACATAACAAGTTTGAATTTAAAATTATCTTCTAAATAGTTAATATTTATTTACTTAATGTTGCGTTTAAAAATATGAGTTACATATGAAAATTCTTTTCTACACACGTACACGTCACTCTTCCATCTCTATTTGTATTAATTGTTAAATTGTACACTATATGATAATTGTTGGCAATGTGCGTGAGAACATTCGAGTGCTGTTTTTTTATCTTGGTTTAAGCTGATGATATTAATATATTAATGTATTGATATTCAATTTGCTAGAATTACTAAGAAGGGTATTTAAGATTCGGTACTGCCACATTAATTTTTTTTGTGTTGACTGTGAATATTTTGTTTAATGTGATGTGATGTTATTTATTTAAAGTGTTTGCATTTGTAGATTATTCGGTACAAGGGAAAACAAAAACTCTTTTGCAAATTTTAAAACGGTTACAAATTTAACTAATTTTAGGAACAAGTCCAAAAACAATTTTCTTTTCTCGTCATGAGTTACATAATTTTATGAAGAACTCAGATATTAAATTACTTCAAGATAAATTCAAACTTCTGAGATGGGAAGTAATCAAACGCGTCGACCCATCAGATATGGTAGATTTTATGAACAGATTTAATAGCTTTTGCAGAGAATATAAGCTGCGCTGGGTAAACAGTCAGAGAAAGAATGATATTTTTTTAAAAAATAACAAGAATTGGCTTGATGCTTCAATCTCTTTTATTCCACCACCAGCACCAATTAAAAAAAGAGGTAGGCATGATATCTCATTTGATGAATGTAAAGAAAAAACTAAGGTAAAGAAATGTAAAGATCTAAGAGATAATACTCCACTGCCTGTTTTGGCTTACGCCACTCAAATGAGCTTGAGAGCCGCTGGAAAAACAGATGCGTCGAAAATCGTTAAAGAAATAATATCATCTCCTACAAAAGCGAAAAAATACAGAAAAAGTTTAGAACAGGTATCCCCACAGAAATTAAGTGCGGAGGAAGCTCTTTCCGTGTTTGTAGAAGCAAAGCTGACTCGATACCAATATGATGTAATTAGAAAAGCCGCGCCTGAGATATTTCCATCATATAAAATAATTCAAGAAGCAAAAAAAAAATGTTATCCAGAGCGAGACGAAATTAAAATTTCTGAAACGTCAGCCCAAGTAAATCTACAAGCACTCTTAGACCATACCACAAAGTGTATTTTTTCGATACAAAATACTGATTTAAATTTGTTAGGTAATGAAGAACTGTCTAAAATGACTTTATACTCTAAATGGGGCTTTGACGGTAGTTCCGGACATAGTTCATATAAACAAGCCTTTCATGACATTAACGCTTCAGACTCTTCAGTATTTATAACATCGATTGTGCCATTAAAACTAGTTTGTGAAAAAAAAAACTATTTGGCAAAATCCTCGACCGTCTTCCACTAGGTTTTGCAGGCCCCTGAAAATTGAATTTTTGAAAGAAAAGACCGATAATATTAAACGCGAAAAAGAAAGAGTGGAGACAGAGAAAAAGGCTCTTATCGATTCCGTAGTCTTAGTTGGAGAGAGATTAGCTAAAGTTAATCACAATCTTATTCTAGTGATGATTGACGGTAAAGTTTGTAATGCTATTACAGACACAAAGTCCACACAAAAGTGCTATAAATGTGGCGCCACAAGTAAAGAGTTTAACAATATTGAAAAAATGATTACAAAAGATGTTAATATAGATAACATGGAGTTTGGTTTATCTGTTCTTCATGGCTGGATACGATTTTTTGAGTGTCTTATTCACTTATCATATAAACTCCCGATAAAAAAATGGCAAACTAGATGTGATGATGAAAAAAAAATTATTGCTAATACCAAAAAACGCATTCAAAAGGAATTTAGAGAGAAAACTGGATTGATTGTTGACCAACCAAAACCAGGTTTTGGAAACTCAAACGATGGGAATACTGCAAGGCGTTTTTTTAAGAATGCTGAAGTATCTGCCGAAATTACAAAAATTGATTTGCAGTTGATAAAAAATATGCATACAATATTAATAGTTGTTTCCAGTGGCAACGAGGTCAATATAGAAAAATTTTCAAATTTCGCTAATGATACTGCCAGGTTATTTGTTAAAAATTATCCATGGTATTATATGCCTCCTACTCTACATAAATACTTTATTCACGGGCCAGAAATTATATCGCTTTCACCATTGCCTATTGGCCAACTAACTGAAGAATCTCAAGAAGCTAGAAATAAGGACTTTAAAAGTTATAGGGAGCACTTTTCGCGTAAAAGCAGTAGGAAAAATACCATAGAAGACGTGTTCAATAGGTTTCTTTTGAGTTCTGATCCATTCATTTCAAGCATGAGAAATAGCTGTAAAAAGAAAACGGAGCAAATGCCAAAGTCTGCATTGGAGTTACTTGTTCTTCCCCACAGTGAAAACGATAATGATGGCGATGATGAAGGTGATGATGAAGACTATTTTAATGATGATTTTGAAGATAATGATGATTATGAAGATAATGATGATTATGAAGTAGTAGTAAATAATACTTATGAAGTTAATGAAATTAAGTAAATACAAAAGCCTTATAAGTCTATTTTTTAATGTTTATTTTCTTAAATGTTTGTTTTCTATTGTTGAATATTTATAAATAAATATTAATAGTATTTTCTAGTGTGTCTTTTTGAGTTAAATCTACAAAATTATGGATTTTTGAGAAAATATATGAATTTAAAGTTTAAAATTTGCTAATATAAATTCATATTAAATATTTAGTCCTTTTATTTAAACAAAAAAAAAGCACATAATGTGTGCTATAATTTACAATTTAATTCACTAATTTATCGTTTTTCATTCCAAAGTTACAGCAAAAATAGTCAAATAAGACGAATTTTTTCAAAATACAAAAAACCCCATAAAACGTTAAAAAAATTTTTTCTTCAACAATTTTTTTTTTTTAATGATGAGTTTTTATGTGTTTATTAATATCAATCAATAAAAAATAACAACATTTTAAAATTACGACTTCTATGAATTAATCGCCACTTTTGATACCATTCACCCCACTGTGCGACGCATAAAATGTTCTATTAAACAAAATTATAATAAATTCTAATTTAATTAAAACTTTTTATTTAAATAATAATTTCAAAAAATATAATGGAGAAAAAAATTTCAAGGAAAAAATTTCGCTATTGGGTCGACCTAATTATTATTTTCGATTTTTATGTTTTTCACTTTGGAAATACCCTATACTAATGCAATGTATTGTGTTGCAAAATAGCTTATGGGTGCTCTCATTGATGAGCGCCGACGAACTCTTTTGTGCACTGTCTAAAAGCTTTAAAATAGGATTTGGTGCTCCTTCCTATAATTAAAGTTGTAGTATATTCTCGGTCGAATAAAGGTGGTATAATAGGGAGATCTAATGGAGTGAAATATTTTTCTTGAATATTTAGAAAACCAAGACATTTGAAACCTTTTTTGACACGTCTAAGACCAGATAAATACAAGGGACATTAAACTGAATTGTCTTGGCCAGAACAACAATAATATCCGATTGCTTAATATTTATACCAACCATATTTACTGACAGCAGTGGCTAGCATGGGTTAACATTAGGTATTACGTGAATTGAAATCGAGCTTATTTGCAAGACCATATCTATAGATTCTTGAAGTGTCCTGATTGAGCGTGTTATTCATATTCTATTTTGCCCCCAACCCACAAACGGCTAGGCGTTTTGCTGCCATCATCGGAAAAGTAGATAGGGTTGAGAGTTTGATAATTATCAAACATCCATTATAATGGAAATCATTTATAAAGATGCGAAAAAGATATAAAATAACCGAATCTTGTGTTACCCCTGAATTAAGTTAGATTAGATTCCATATATAACAACACTCATACAATTCAGTGAATATTTGATATTTCTTTATCAGAGTTGGGATAGCAGAACTAGCACTTTCCTATAATCTTTTAACAATGGCCAAAAGCTCTTACTACCCGTGGGACAGACAGAACTTTAGTGCAAAGACCTTGCTCGTAAAAATAAGTACTTTGTAACTCGCATATCTCGCGCAGATATAGGCTCTCGGAATATCTACCCGTTTTAAAGTCGAGTCTGCCAAAGTAGCTTCTTCTTCTTCTCCCAAGTAGCTTAGTGCAAATAAAGAACTTTTTTTTAGCTTCATTCGATTCCATCAGGGGGTGTTGTGGGTTTTTTTTATTCGTATTATTTTTAGTTTTAGTCGACTTTTCCTAAAGCCCTTTTCAAATATTTCAAAAAGGTGGCAACGCTGTATTCGAATGATCGACAATATGGACATCAAAACTTTTCTACTTTGGAGTACTTCCATACAAAAACTTTTTCCTCTTCTTTTTGTCCCCTAATATTTAGATTGGGCCGATAAGCAGTTTTTTTTAGTTATAAGTTTAATTGTCATTACAACCATTTAGGGATATTAAATTGGTTTGAAGTATCATCAACTACTCAATAAACATTTTAAAAATTCTAAGAAATTGTAAAACTCTTATCCTTACATTGTGAACCACATCACAGAAACCTTTAATACATAATCTAGTAGAAACAACTCCCTCAGCGAGGAAGTTTCTACAACACATAGTTATTTGGTTGCCTTCCTCAGCAGGATAAACTACATTTATTACTTTTAACTACTGAGCACGACCCCAATCCATTCAAATATTTATACTTACTCTACCACCTCTCATTCTTTATTTGCATTATGTATAACTTTTAATTTCACATTGTTAAAATACTATTTTCTTTTATTTGTGTTCCACTTTTCGTTAACACAACAGACTCTGATGACTCTCCAGGGGTTTATTTGCGTGATGGTATTCTGATTGGTCCTACAGAGTTGCGTGCCCCACGGCTGAGTGTGTTGCTTTGTCCTTAGATGTTGCTTTAGCAGGAAGACCACAAGGTAGTCTTGTACCAGCTATGATATATCAATACTGTTTATCACGTAAAGGAGGTGGTAAGTAGAAACTGAAAAAAATGTCCTTTGGACTTTTCTTTTGCTTTTCATATTTTTAAATTTTAGTTTCCTTAATAATGAGGAAAGAAATGTGTGCTGAAGATATTATAAAACTGTATTAAACTTCACTTGTTGCTTCCTTTTGTTTTTTATTAATACTTTTTAGTGGCTGGTGGCCGTAGTCGTTTGCCTCTTATCGATTTGGGTGGCTGTGCTAATCGTAACGGTGGTCTTCCTTTGTACGGCATTGGTAACATTTTGTTGGCCATATTAAGTGGTCAACGTCATCCACCTAATAAAGACCATCAATTGCAGCCACTTTTCAAAGACTGTCTAGCACTGTTGACATGCCATGTCGCCATAATGGCTCCTGTTATGCACACACAGGTAAGTTTCATTTAAAACTTTAAATGAAAGTTAAGTCGAGATGAGAGATGTACCAGCAAACGTTTTTAAAAAAGCTTAAAAAACTTCTACGAATTTCAATTTTTGTGTTCAAAAAGGCGTCGCTTGTCACTTACTTGAGGCTTACAAGGGCGTGAGATGCCACTCAAACCAAACGATTGGTAAGGTGTCGCTTTTCACTTAATTTAGGCCTTTCCATTTCGCCCCGTTCCTTTCCATTTCGTTCCCTATATTCCAACTCCAATTGTTACCCTAAGTATTAACAATTATTACTTGCTTCAATTCCACTCTACGCCTGTTTCACTTGTTTCACATCGAGCTTATTAGAATAAATGATATATTCCAATTATTTGTTTTTTTTTTTTTTTGAAAAAGCTCGTGCGTAAATAGCTCAAAATGATGTCAAAGCCCAATTGTAACGAAGGAGTAAGGCTTTTGAAAAATAACTTGTGTATTCACCCATTTCGTTACACTGTGAGCATCAGTACACTAAAGTAGAAAATCTCAAATGTAAAAATTCTTTCAGAACTTTAAATTTCATTAAATATGGACTGATTTAAAGGATTTTAGACCTTTTGTAATCTGCTTGATGAGATTAAATTTATGGTCCACAATTTAGTTTTTCGCTGACATTAAAATTTTAATTTTTGGGAATGACTTTTGGGGTTTTTGGAAAAAACGGCAATTTTTTAATAGTGAAATGTAAAAAAATGCCAAATAGAATTTTTTTAGAACTCTGTCTTAAAAATTGAGTAAGTTTTAAACAATTGGTAAGTTTAAATCTAAAAGACAAGCTTTTTCGCGAGTTAAAAATGTTCATGCACATATTCGATTGATAGACTTTTACTTATAACAAAGTCGTAAAGTCGACTTTTGAAAAAACACAAGTTGAATTTTTACAAAACTCGAAAAGTCTAAAAGTCGACTTTTTGTTGCAACTATATAAACCTGCTTTGTTAGCCTTCAAAGTCGAAGGCCTTTTCAGATGACGAAGGCAGAGCATAAACATGCTTAGAGATATCTGGTTCTGTCCGTTGTAATGAACCACTCGACACTTAAGTTGCATCTTTCAAAAATTGATAGGGGTTACTGTAAGGTTTGTAGTGCTTGTGGGAAAAACAATAAGAGCTGCAGCCGTCATTCCGTCGCTGGAGTGTTTGCGGGGTGCTGACTTGAAAAACTGATGGGCTACTTGAATGATACTGTATACCTCAGGTAGTAATACTTAGCATTCCTATTAGTAACTACAATCTCGATAATAGATTTTAGTGTTAAAAAAAATAAAAAAACACTAACACTCTCTAAAAATGCTTGCTGGGTTCAATTAATTTCACTATCACATTGGCATAACATCATTTGGATGGCAAGAGCATTAGAGGGAGTTTATAGTACAATACGTGTTAATGAATTCTTAATTATAATGTAATGCAAGTATGTAATGTTCAAAACTGATTGTCATTATCAATGGGTTTTATAAAATGTTACTTGACAATGCATAAAGATAAATCTCTGCTGCCTTCCCTCAGCCCTTTTTCTCTCTGTAGCATTCAATCGACATGTTTGAACATGCCATTTATGGCTCCTTTATGACTTATGGTTTCCAGTCTAATATTATCTGTATGATATTTTCAAATTGCAGTCGCATACGGATGCCTTAACGACCATGCAATTATCCTCACGCATACATAGAATGTAAAGGCATAAATATCGTTGTCCTGTGGGTGGTGATAAATCAGGAGAAGTGGGAGGTTCAGCAAACGGTATAAATGCTGGTAAGAGGAATGGTTGTTTTTGCTAAGACTAATTTGCAAATCAAAACGATAAATGAGCGTGACTGTTCTTTTAACATGTATCTTATAAACTAGTTCTGTTCTATTTTCGCTTATTTTTTTCATATTAAGATCATCAATCTATTCATGTATATGGATCCAAGTGATGGTACCACAGATGGTGAACATCCACATGTTTATTTGCCTTCTCATAGTAGTGGTGATAATCGAGGTGTTATAAGTAAGGTTTTGATAGTGGTGTTGAAAAACAACAACCTAATAGCCCATCTAAGGTACTAGGTTCTGCCAAAAAACATACACAAAGTCATGTAGTAGCATCATGAGCGGGGAGTCTTAAGAGAAGTGCTCATTAAATAGTCAAACACCACAAATTAAAGTTACTACAGAACAACCACAGGTTTATTCTCCGCTTCATAGTGTGGAAACATTACCAAATTCTGCCTATTTACCGAAAATAATGACGGATATTTTAAGACATCATGGTGTGACCATGATATGTTCAAAAGCTGGAAATGTTTCTTCACCTAAAGCTTCTCCCTTAAGAAGCTATAGCTATAGCAAACTCGGAGGCATCAGAAAGTAGTGGCAGTCCAATGCGTAAAATTACTGAAGAACAATGCAAGAGGTTAATCACATCAAACAATGTGAGACTTATATCGTTGGCCCTAAATCTCAATATAGGGGTAATACTCCCATGGCGGCTTATCTTGAGAATCCGCCATGCAAAAAGTAGAAGACAGCAACCACAATCCAGATATCAACATTCGTTGCGCAGTATGCAATTGGAATTAGATAATCCAATTGGTCCTGGTCTTACCAATGCCATGGATACATACCACTAATACTTCTTGTACTGCAGAAAAAAGGGGAGCTCATCATTATCGTCAAAACTCCGGCCATTCACAGCCATCACAATTTAGCTCACACATTAACAAAACATATATCAATGAACAAAACATATATCAATGAAGAGACTGACTTACATTCATATGCCATTAAAACTTATTTCAAGGTGTGTGACCATCATCATTCCCAACATATACCCACGACTTTGACTTTCGATACCAATGTACCACAGGATCGTAAGAGTGATTGTGATGGAGATCAAGATAGTGGCCCATCAGAAGTACCAACTGCTTTACCCTTAATTGAACCTTTAGGTTCCAGAGAAATATCCCATGAAAGTTCACATCGTATCTTGTCCCGGCACTTATTGTGCAAGTATCTCTACCAACAACAGCAATATGAGATGAGACGTCAGGAAGATCATCTTATACATCGACAGTAATGCACCATTCGCAACAATGTCGGATTGTGGGATGTAAGTAATGGATGAGGAAATTGGAAGAAATATGGATGTGTGGTAAGGTGAAGATTATTTGAACAGGATTTAAATGAAATGATAACAGTGATTAATTTACATGAAATGGAAATCAGCTAACAAGGAAAGAATTTTTATTGAAACAATATGATTTTGATAAAATTTTAATATGAGATAGAGGGGAAAAAACTTAAATATATTTATACATTTTTATCGGCGGTGTCTCAAATCAAATGGGTAAAAAATATACAAAATTGCTTTACACTGCATTTTTTCTTAATTTTTTAAATAATTTTATGTATTGTTATCTCAAATACATTTCGTTAGATACTAATTTCACCTATAATTAAATTTGGGAAGAATGAAAAAAATTTAAATGTCAAAATCTGAAAATATTCTTTGATTACCCCATAAATGTGATATTGGGCCGCTAAGAATGTTAAATGTTCGTTTGTTTTGTCTCCTTAATCGCACATGCAAATGTTAGTTCAATCGATAGGTGAACCCAAAGATTCCTACATTGCGAATCGATTTTCATTCACACATTCGATATTAGGTAGTGGTATTTATTTGAATTTGGTATTGTATTTTGTTTCATTTTTTCTATTTCTGTAGCGAACATCCTTTGGCTGTTTCGAGTTTCAATATGTCTGGCGATGCGTTTAGTGATTGTGCCATGGGTGCAAGAACGAGGTAAGTTATTTATTTCCAATGGAAAGTATTGAAAATATCACTACTAATGTAATTCTGACAGAGCTCAATTCCTACAATTTGTTAAATTTTTTATTTAAGCAACTTAATTTTAAATAATTTTCGGAGTTTGTTTTTATAAAACTTTCTCTTTATTAAGGCTATACTTTTTTCAATTAAGGCGTTGTCCTTTACATGAATCCTTTTGGAGCCCGGAATGCCTTTGTTAGAGCTATTTCTTAAAGTCTACGCTTCAATCTTACTTTGTGTTTTCAACGGTTTCTAGTCAACATAAATGTGTTCTCAAGATTTTTGAAAATTGTATTAATTTCCCAAATATATATTATTTAAAATTTCCCGAAATTTTAACGCTTTCTCGCTTCCAAACGGTGCCATGTACAGAAAAAGTTTTTCACAAAATATTTTGTAAATTTAGTTTTATATCGAAATACCTTAAATTCTAAATATAAAAACCTCATTTGGCGCACATATTTAAAATGTCCCACCTGGACGCGGGATTGCTGGTTAGAGCTTTAATGTGTAAAAGTCAGTCATTATTTATCTGTGTTTTTTAAATCATTTTTATTCCTTACTCTTTCGATTAATCGAATAATTTAAAAAAATTAATCTCTTGAGCGTGCTATCATAAATGACTATGGAAATGCACTAGCATAAATATTAGATCTATGCTATTTCCATCTTAACATTTAATTTTATATTTTTTTTAACTAAAACTTAGTCTGTGGTAATTAGAGATACTGTAGAGCCAAATTTTATAATTTTCTTTTTCTTGTTAAATAAATAATGGCCTGTAGTTTCTTTGCAGCATTCATGAGATCAATTATTGTAAAATGTTGGCCCGAAAAAAAATCGGACTATAAAGAACAAGCGTTCTATAATAAAATTTTGGGTTTGATCGAACAATCCCGGACATTTTCTCTTATTCAAATTCTAACTATTTTATAATAATAATCAATCGATCTTTATTTTTAGTTTTTATTTCCATCTTTCAGACAACCTTCTCGAGGAACCAATCAAGGAAGTTTTTCCAGTTTAAATGTCATAATGCAAATAGCTGGTATGGAACAAGACCCCTGTTAGCGCTTATAATCTCTGATAGTGCTTCTAATCGTAAAGAATAACGTCAGGATAAAGGCACTTGGCTGAAAAATCCATTTAATTGTACCTATCCAGAGACTGAGGGAGAAATTAGTAATTTTTAATTAAAAATCTTTCACAAATAGTTATAAAAAAAACAACCAACCAGATGAATAGAAAGAAGACAGCTTTTATGCATTAATCTATATATTTATTAAAGAAGAATAACTGAAGAAATTCAAAATGTCAATATTCTTAAATTTTAAAGAATTTGTAGAAATATGGCATATGTTTTGTTTTCGATAAATATGAGTAAAATATGAGTACGTAAATATGAGTAAAAAGTAATAAACTACTGAAAATAGAGACAAAAGTAAAGGGTCCGCCATCTAAGGTTTTTTTTTCAACTAGTGCTTATTTCGTGAATGATAACACTTAGCTCATGTCTGATTTGACAGATAATTAGTTTTTTTCCTTCCGCTGAACGAATGTGACTAGATAGGAAATGGGGACTTTGTAACGAAAAAGCAGCGCAGTCGGCAGAGGAAGCAGCGCAGTCGGCATGATGATTTTGCCCTAGTGAAAAAAATAAATTTTTCTGGCGCAGTGAAAAAAATAAATTTTCAAAAAATTTAAAAACTAAATTTAAAAAAAAATTTCAAAAAATTTGCGCAGTGAAAAAAATAAATTTTCAAAAAATTTGCGCAGTGAAAAAAATAAATTTAAAAAAATAAATTTTCAAAAAATTTGTGCAGTGAAAAAATAAATTTAAAAAAAATTTGCGCAGTGAAAAAAATAAATTTTCAAAAAATTTGCGCAGTGAAAAAAATAAATGTAAAAAAATAAATTTTCAAAAATTTGTGTAGTAAAAAAAATAAATTTAAAAAATTTGCGCAGTGAAAAAAATAAATTTAAAAAAAAATAAATTTTCAAAAAATTTGCGCAGTGAAAAAAATAAATTTAAAAAAATAAATTTTCAAAAATTTGTGCAGTAAAAAAAATAAATTTAAAAAAATTTGCGCAGTGAAAAAAATAAATTTAAAAAAATAAATTTTCAAAAAATTTGCGCAGTGAAAAAAATAAATTTAAATGAAAAAAGTGGAATTTCGGACTCAGTGAAAAAGATAAATTTTCATAAACATCTGGCCGAGTAAAAATTCTGTGTGTGGAAAATTTACATAGAGGTGTGAAAATATAGCTTATTTTAAAATATGTGTATGTGTGTGTGTGTGTGTGTGTGTGTGTGGAGAATATTTTTATTACACAATTATGTTTTTGCCGACGGCTTTTCACAATTTTACATCTATGAAAAAAAGAAGAATTTTCTGCCCCAGTAAAAAAGAAGAATTTTCTGCCCCAGTTTTTTCACTGGGATGAAGGTTATGTGCCTAGAAAATTCTTTCATTATGAAAATATTTTTGAGAAGAATTTGTACATAATATAATCAAATTAGTGTAATATTTAAAATATGTGGATGACAGTATTATGTCAAGTTTTTAGGCGACATGATAAAAATTTGTCTAATATTTAAATTGTGTTTACATTATGAGAATATTTTTGAGTGGACAGATCAAATCATGATCAAACACATCTTGTACGTCGCGTTGATATACATGTAAAATTTTTTATAGGGATCAGCCTACAGACATAATGTGTCAAGTGTTTTAGGTGACATAGTAAAATTTTTCTAATATTTAAATTGTGTTTACATTATGAGAATATTTTTAATCAAACACATCTTGTACGTCGCGTTGATATACATGTAAAATTTTTTTGAAGGATCAAAAACTTAGCCTACAGACATAATGTGTCAAGTGTTTTAGGTGACATAGTAAAATTTGGATACTATTTAAAATAATATACAAGACAGTGTATTTTGTATATTTTTCATTTTATTCATTTATTAAACGCTTAGATGTTTATAATACATTTCAATAAAATTAATTATAGATCGTTTTCTCTGTCTATAGACAAAACAGCTACAAGTATCAGGTCCCTCTCCGCAACTATCAATAGACCATGGAAAATCAATGAAATGTTCCCCATGTATCGAGTCTATTCACTCCTTATTTTCAAATTCATCCATTATATTCGTAAAGTTTAATATATAATGGAGATCCTCAAAAGAAATGTATCCATCATATTTAAAAAGAAAGGTGTCAATTCTCTCTCGTAGTGTTGGATTTAATATCATTGTTTCTGATATTTGAAAATAATAATTTAAATGTTCATAATAATATTAGTGATATGTTTATGGAGATTGATAGTGATGATGATATATTTACAAATATTGATTTGGAAGATGTAAATAAAACATTGTATTAATTTTTAATTGTATTATAATTTTTATTTTATTTAGATTTAAATTAATTTTTTTTAAATATTTCTTATGTAATAGATGATATTTTATAAAGATTTTAGAAAAAATTATGAAAATAACTGTGTTTGAGGAAAATTTAATTTTTCATGTTGACAAATGCGACTATATGTTTTTGGCATATTGTCATTTATTTAAACAACTTTGCGTACTTGAACAGTTAAAGGATTATATTCAATTAATCGATCATGGATGAGAATACAATAGGCAGACGTGTTTTCTGGAATATTACTGCTTGTCTCAAACTCAATTTTTATATCAATTGGACCGTTTGTAGTAGATTCATTTTGATGGCTCACATCAATGACAATAATAGGAGCAGTATGTTTAAATTCTTGACAATTCAGGATGGGTTGAGGATCTCTCATATAATAGTTTTGTTGAAATCTCACATACATATCGTAGAGAATAGCGAATCGTTCATTAGCAAATTTAATATTAAGATCATCATAAGGATACGATTCTGAATTCAAGTGAACTTTGAGATTAGTTATATTACAATGAACAAATTTTTTATCGTTTTGAAAGGCTATTAATGCAAAACGTGGACGTTCTCTGTTGGAAGCTAACTTTACATTCCAAATGTGACTATTTCCAGTTGTTAGTTGAGGATTATAATGGCAATCCCAACTGCGGAATGCTATTGGCAAGTTTTCTCCGTTTTTTATCACTTTCATCATATTTAATTTACTAAAATCCGATAAGTGTACATGAGGAATTCTCCATGAAATATTTGTAATTTTTATTTTGGGTTTTTCAGTATTTGCTGTTGAATACACCATGCCTTCATCACTTTTACTACGCAATAAAATTAATTCATGTTTAGATTTTAAAATTACTTTATTGAAATCTTCAGCAAATCCCAGTAAGACTTTTAGTGGAATATAAAAATTAAAAATTGAAAAATAAAAATTAAAAATTGAAAATTAAAAATTAAAAATTGAAAATAAAAATTAAATTAGGGTTCTTCTTATTTTTGGTTGTTGTTTTTTTTTGGAATGTGATAAATTTTTATTTTTCTAAATTGTTTAAACAAAAATATTAATGATGGGTGTGAAAATATAAAGGAAAAATTTTAAATTTCTGTGTGTGAAAAAATGTTATTCTCTAAATATTGTTTTAATAAGATGGTTTTATTATTTTAGGTGTGGAGGATATTTTTTGGCTAGAAGCGTGAAACAAGGGGTGGTCATATGTTTTAGAACTCTTTAATCTACAATGTAAAATTTATGTTGAATTTGTATAGGAAGCAAAACTCTGCTTGCCAACATATTGTTCGCAACTAAAATGTGTTTACATCAATAAAATTCTTTGAGTAGTTTTATGCCATCACTAAGGAGGGTTGTAATGAATAATAAAATAGGAATTAAAACTTTGTTTGACACCATATTGCTTAAAACTATTTAAAATTTGTTTAGGGTCAAAGTAAAAGACAATTTGTATTTACACATGTTTTAATATTAATTTGTTTATTAAACACTTAGATGTTTATGATACATTTCAATTAGATTAATTACAGCTTGACTTCTATGTCTATAGATGAAGCAGTTGCAAGTATCTGGTCCCTCTATGCAACTATCAATAGACCATGGACAATCGATAAAATGCTGCCCATGCATCGAGTCTAAGCACTCCTTATTTTCAAATTCATCCATTGTATTCATAAAGTTTAATATGAAATGGAGATCCTCAAAGGAAATGTAGCCATCATACTCAAAAAGAAATGCGTTAATTCTTTCGCGTAGTGTCGGAAATTCCATCATTATTTCAAGATTGATGTTTCTCCTTATCTCAATTTTTTAATACTAATTAAAAAATTTATTTTTCTTAATGTGAGAAGAGGATACTTGATAAATATATCCCCAAACTACTAATTATATAAGAGTGAGGGAATACACTGATTTATCATGCACTTTCCTTCACTCTGGATCGATCAATTGGAGGGTGGAGTTAAGGCATAAGACATTTTTCAATTATTTTCCTTAATTTTAATTATAGGAATGTAAGAACAATCATTCAATAAAAACAGTCCAATAGTAAAGTCAAAAATGGATATTTCATCATCTCTAATTAATAAATTTAATAATTTCAACAGTAAACCAATTCTCTATATTAAAGACATGGAGAATTTAAAATCCTATACTGTGTTGAAAGCCATACGAATTAAAACTAAATTTGCCAAATGCATAAGACTTGAAGTCGAAAATAACATTATATTTCTACCAACTAGATATAACGCCATGACTGAAGAAGAACTAGTGGAATTATCCTCTGGAAATTACTGCATTAAAAAGAAGCTGGAGTACACGAGAAATCATATCAATTGCAGCTGGAGCAATTCAATTTAGATAATGAATATATTATTCTTCACAATAGTACATATCCAGTATGGAATTAAAATGTAAATAAATATTATTAAATAAAACAAAATTATATAGTTTATTTAAAAAAGTTTTCTTTTTATTTATTATAAATTTCATACAAAAATTGTAGGCATAAATGTCCACAATTAAACGAATTATATTTTTGATGTTGATTGTAGTTATATTCTAAATTTCTACCCAAGTATTTTACTACTTCCAACGGTGGCTGCAAATTTCCAAAACTATCAAAATATTCATTTTGTTGATTATTTTTATAGTATGCTACCCAATGTGTTCCACAGCCAATTGATGAATCTAAATTAATAATTCCACATTCTTTGAGTCTAGGACGTTTGATGAGTGAGTCTCGCATAAAAATACCTCTAAAATAGGGAATATGTGTGGCAAACATCCTTAAATCAACATCAGTGAGTGGTCTTTTGGGTAGCATCTTTAACAGTTTTTTGATGATTTATTACATACAAGACCATATCCTTTTTTATATGGCTTAAGAAATAATCCTTTTCCCATTGCAATAGCCTCCATTGTTTTATTATGTTTAATGGCCTCATCAATATTTTGCTTAGCATTTTTAGCAGTGTTAATTGCTTTAGCAATAGCTGCTCCACCAGAAGATAGACTACCTAAGGCTCCGAGTGCTGTAAGAATTGATACTAAAGGCAAGAAACCTCCAATTTTGGGAACATTTATTATGCGAGGTATAACAACTTTAGATTTTTTTCCTTTTAGAGATTTATTGATAACTCTACGTGCAATTTTAATAGCGTCATTAATATCTCTGGGTTTTTCCTTCTTTAAACTTTTTGTAGCCATTCTTACCGCATCGTTAAAAATTTTCTTTCCACTTTTGTATTGACCCTTTACCCCCATTCCAAATTTAACTTTTGCTTTCATTGCGTTGCTTACAAAATATGCATTTGTTTTCTCGCCAATACTACTATCCTCGGCTAAAACTCTTTCCCAAGCACGATTTTCAAGTATTTTATCAGCTTGATGTCGTTTATTAATATCTTTATTTTGGGAATATGATTATAATGTTTAAGCAGGATGAAATGAATATGAAGCACATATATAGCGATCACGTTGGAATGGATATGAGCTATAAGAAATTTTATGATATATGTCAAGAATGTTGGAAAGACAAGTATGGATTTTTAATAATAAGCAAAGATGATGATTTAGATGCAGGTCGCTATAGAAAATCGTTTAATATTTTCATTGAAATATAAAAGGATGAATTCATAAATATTAGTTAGTTTCGAATATATCATTGAATCAATTAGATCGATATCAGACCAGCCAGCAGACATCTGTTTATTAATATCATACCATCTAAAAGACTAGAACAGCTAAAAATACCTAATCTGATAAATCAGAACAGCTAAAAATACCTAATCTGATAAATCAGCACAGCTAAAAATACCTAATCTGATAAATCAGAACAGCTAAAAATACCTAATCTGATAAATCAGAACAGCTAAAAATACCTAATCTGATAAATCAGAACAGCCAGCAGACACCTGATCTGATAAACCAGACCAGATCAGCTTGCCACAAATATATGTCCATCACACAAATCATCTAATTCTACATCTAACATCTAAATGCCACAAATCATCTAATTGTTTATGCAACTCATTTACAAGAATTCGTTTTGTAGTCATTTTTGATTTTTATATGTATGTCTCTTGTGATTTTGTGTTTTTTTTTTTTTTTTTTATATGTGTATGAGCATTTTTTAGATTGAATCTTTTTCTTCCAAAATAATCTTCTAGTTTTGCGGACAAATGATGTTAATGTTATCCACATTGATAATAAACAGCGTTGAAGCATTTTATATATTACTTTTCATATTTCATAATTTCAAGCTTCAATAGATGTGACATTCACACATGTTGAATGATATGCACTTATTAATTAATTTGCAAGATATTCATTAGATTTTATATAATAATATCAGCTTCTCGCAATTCTTCAATTATTGAGACTATTTCATTATTATGATTATTATGACCAGCGACTTGTGATGCTATCAATAGCCGAAGGCGATCAACCAACTCATTTGGATCATTCCAATATACGTATATAATTTGATTTATTTGAATTCAATTTCATTAAACCACTTCCTATCTTATCATTTTTAAATAATTTACTTATAATGTTTCGATATTTATATGCTCTGGTGCCTTTTAGCTGTCCATCGGATTTATAATCTCTTTTATGAGCATTTGTTTCAATTAAAATCTTCTTGCAAATCTCCAATTCAGTTTTATCATAATTCATTGGTTTTGAATAAAACATTAACTGATAAAGACCTGGTGTAAGGAGCCACATTTGGTTTCCTACCTCAATTTTATCGTCAGTTATTTTTATATTGCTGTTACCAAATTTCCATTCTCCACTAGAATTTTAATGTGGTCCATATAGAGTATCCAACATATTTTTTTTACCCAACCGGGATAAATCTATCGGATTTGTTGAAACATTAATATCATCATTCTCTATTGTATCCTCTTGAGAATAGAAATTTTCATCATCATTTGTCTTATAAAAAGACTTTTGTGTCTCATCTTCACCATTAGTACTTATATGTTCTTTCTTCGGAGTACTTGACTCGAATTTCATCGGTACTTTGTTAAAGCTAATATTTGAGTAATTAGCCATTTCATTTTTAATTTCATCTTTAATAATTTTTGAAATTGTATTCGTATTTTTAGAAATATCAATAAATTCCTTCAATGGTTCCGTTATAGGCCTAAATTGAGTGTGTTAAATTCATCAAATTTTATACTTTAAAATTTCCTTTTCAAAGAATTTCTCGTCTTTACTAATTCTTCCAAAACTTTTTCTTCCATCGTTTATTAGTTTTGAAATTATGATTAGGTATCGGCAAGATCAGATGTCTACTGGCTGGTCTGGTTTATCAGATCAGGTGTCTGCTGGCTGGTCTGGTTTATCAGATCAGATGTCTGCTGACTGGTCTGGTTTATCAGATCAGGTGTCTGCTGGCTGGTCTGGTTTATCAGATCAGGTGTCTGCTGGCTGGTCTGGTTTATCAGATCAGATGTCTGCTGGCTGGTCTGGTTTATCAGATCAGGTGTCTGCTGGCTGGTCTGGTTTATCAGATCAGGTGTCTGCTGGCTGGTCTGGTTTATCAGATCAGGTGTCTGCTGGCTGGTCTGGTTTATCAGATCAGGTGTCTGCTGGCTGGTTGGTTTATCAGATCAGGTGTCTGCTGGCTGGTCTGGTTTATCAGATCAGATGTCTGCTGACTGGTCTGGTTTATCAGATCAGGTGTCTGCTGGCTGGTCTGGTTTATCAGATCAGGTGTCTGCTGGCTGGTCTGGTTTATCAGATCAGATGTCTGCTGGCTGGTCTGGTTTATCAGATCAGGTGTCTGCTGGCTGGTCTGGTTTATCAGATCAGGTGTCTGCTGGCTGGTCTGGTTTATCAGATCAGGTGTCTGCTGGCTGGTCTGGTTTATCAGATCAGGTGTCTGCTGGCTGGTCTGGTTTATCAGATCAGGTGTCTGCTGGTTGTTCTGATTTATCAGATTAGGTATTTTTAGCTGTTCTGATTTATCAGATTAGGTATTTTTAGCTGTGCTGATTTATCAGATTAGGTATTTTTTAGCTGTTCTGATTTATCAGATTAGGTATTTTTAGCTGTTCTAGTCTTTTAGATGGTATGATATTAATAAACAGATGTCTGCTGGCTGGTCTGATATCGATCTAATTGATTCAATGATATATTCGAAACTAACTAATATTTATGAATTCATCCTTTTATATTTCAATGAAAATATTAAACGATTTTCTATAGCGACCTGCATCTAAATCATCATCTTTGCTTATTATTAAAAATCCATACTTGTCTTTCCAACATTCTTGACATATATCATAAAATTTCTTATAGCTCATATCCATTCCAACGTGATCGCTATATATGTGCTTCATATTCATTTCATCCTGCTTAAACATTATAATCATATTCCCAAAATAAAGATATTAATAAACGACATCAAGCTGATAAAATACTTGAAAATCGTGCTTGGGAAAGAGTTTTAGCCGAGGATAGTAGTATTGGCGAGAAAACAAATGCATATTTTGTAAGCAACGCAATGAAAGCAAAAGTTAAATTTGGAATGGGGGTAAAGGGTCAATACAAAAGTGGAAAGAAAATTTTTAACGATGCGGTAAGAATGGCTACAAAAAGTTTAAAGAAGGAAAAACCCAGAGATATTAATGACGCTATTAAATTGCACGTAGAGTTATCAATAAATCTCTAAAAGGAAAAAAATCTAAAGTTGTTATACCTCGCATAATAAATGTTCCCAAAATTGGAGGTTTCTTGCCTTTAGTATCAATTCTTACAGCACTCGGAGCCTTAGGTAGTCTATCTTCTGGTGGAGCAGCTATTGCTAAAGCAATTAACACTGCTAAAAATGCTAAGCAAAATATTGATGAGGCCATTAAACATAATAAAACAATGGAGGCTATTGCAATGGGAAAAGGATTATTTCTTAAGCCATATAAAAAAGGATATGGTCTTGTATGTAATAAATCATCAAAAAACTGTTAAAGATGCTACCCAAAAGACCACTCACTGATGTTGATTAAGGATGTTTGCCACACATATTCCCTATTTTAGAGGTATTTTTATGCGAGACTCACTCATCAAACGTCCTAGACTCAAAGAATGTGGAATTATTAATTTAGATTCATCAATTGGCTGTGGAACACATTGGGTAGCATACTATAAAATAATCAACAAAATGAATATTTTGATAGTTTTGGAAATTTGCAGCCACCGTTGGAAGTAGTAAAATACTTGGGTAGAAATTTAGAATATAACTACAATCAACATCAAAATATAATTCGTTTAATTGTGGACATTTATGCCTACAATTTTTGTATGAAATTTATAATAAATAAAAAGAAAACTTTTTTAAATAAACTATATAATTTTGTTTTATTTAATAATATTTATTTACATTTTAATTCCATACTGGATATGTACTATTGTGAAGAATAATATATTCATTATCTAAATTGAATTGCTCCAGCTGCAATTGATATGATTTCTCGTGTACTCCAGCTTCTTTTTTAATGCAGTAATTTCCAGAGGATAATTCCACTAGTTCTTCTTCAGTCATGGCGTTATATCTAGTTGGTAGAAATATAATGTTATTTTCGACTTCAAGTCTTATGCATTTGGCAAATTTAGTTTTAATTCGTATGGCTTTCAACACAGTATAGGATTTTAAATTCTCCATGTCTTTAATATAGAGAATTGGTTTACTGTTGAAATTATTAAATTTATTAATTAGAGATGATGAAATATCCATTTTTGACTTTACTATTGGACTGTTTTTATTGAATGATTGTTCTTACATTCCTATAATTAAAATTAAGGAAAATAATTGAAAAATGTCTTATGCCTTAACTCCACCCTCCAATTGATCGATCCAGAGTGAAGGAAAGTGCATGATAAATCAGTGTATTCCCTCACTCTTATATAATTAGTAGTTTGGGGATATATTTGTCAAGTATCCTCTTCTCACATTAAGAAAAATAAATTTTTTAATTAGTATTAAAAAATTGAGATAAGGAGAAACATCAATCTTGAAATAATGATGGAATTTCCGACACTACGCGAAAGAATTAACGCATTTCTTTTTGAGTATGATGGCTACATTTCCTTTGAGGATCTCCATTTCATATTAAACTTTATGAATACAATGGATGAATTTGAAAATAAGGAGTGCTTAGACTCGATGCATGGGGAGCATTTTATCGATTGTCCATGGTCTATTGATAGTTGCATAGAGGGACCAGATACTTGCAACTGCTTCATCTATAGACATAGAAGTCAAGCTGTAATTAATCTAATTGAAATGTATCATAAACATCTAAGTGTTTAATAAACAAATTAATATTAAAACATGTGTAAATACAAATTGTCTTTTACTTTGACCCTAAACAAATTTTAAATAGTTTTAAGCAATATGGTGTCAAACAAAGTTTTTAATTCCTATTTTATTATTCATTACAACCCTCCTTAGTGATGGCATAAAACTACTCAAAGAATTTTATTGATGTAAACACATTTTAGTTGCGAACAATATGTTGGCAAGCAGAGTTTTGCTTCCTATACAAATTCAACATAAATTTTACATTGTAGATTAAAGAGTTCTAAAACATATGACCACCCCTTGTTTCACGCTTCTAGCCAAAAAAATATCCTCCACACCTAAAATAATAAAACCATCTTATTAAAACAATATTTAGAGAATAACATTTTTTCACACACAGAAATTTAAAATTTTTCCTTTATATTTTCGCACCCATCATTAATATTTTTGTTTAAACAATTTAGAAAAATAAAAATTTATCACATTCCAAAAAAACAACAACCAAAAAATAAGAAGAACCCTAATTTAATTTTTATTTTCAATTTTTAATTTTTATTTTTTAATTTTCAATTTTTAATTTTTATTTTTCAATTTTTAATTTTTATATTCCACTAAAAGTCTTACTGGGATTTGCTGAAGATTTCAATAAAGTAATTTTAAAATCTAAACATGAATTAATTTTATTGCGTAGTAAAAGTGATGAAGGCATGGTGTATTCAACAGCAAATACTGAAAAACCCAAAATAAAAATTACAAATATTTCATGGAGAATTCCTCATGTACACTTATCGGATTTTAGTAAATTAAATATGATGAAAGTGATAAAAAACGGAGAAAACTTGCCAATAGCATTCCGCAGTTGGGATTGCCATTATAATCCTCAACTAACAACTGGAAATAGTCACATTTGGAATGTAAAGTTAGCTACCAACAGAGAACGTCCACGTTTTGCATTAATAGCCTTTCAAAACGATAAAAAATTTGTTCATTGTAATATAACTAATCTCAAAGTTCACTTGAATTCAGAATCGTATCCTTATGATGATCTTAATATTAAATTTGCTAATGAACGATTCGCTATTCTCTACGATATGTATGTGAGATTTCAACAAAACTATTATATGAGAGATCCTCAACCCATCCTGAATTGTCAAGAATTTAAACATACTGCTCCTATTATTGTCATTGATGTGAGCCATCAAAATGAATCTACTACAAACGGTCCAATTGATATAAAAATTGAGTTTGAGACAAGCAGTAATATTCCAGAAAACACGTCTGCCTATTGTATTCTCATCCATGATCGATTAATTGAATATAATCCTTTAACTGTTCAAGTACGCAAAGTTGTTTAAATAAATGACAATATGCCAAAAACATATAGTCGCATTTGTCAACATGAAAAATTAAATTTTCCTCAAACACAGTTATTTTCATAATTTTTTCTAAAATCTTTATAAAATATCATCTATTACATAAGAAATATTTAAAAAATTAATTTAAATCTAAATAAAATAAAAATTATAATACAATTAAAAATTAATACAATGTTTTATTTACATCTTCCAAATCAATATTTGTAAATATATCATCATCACTATCAATCTCCATAAACATATCACTAATATTATTATGAACATTTAAATTATTATTTTCAAATATCAAAAACAATGATATTAATACCAACACTACGAGAGAGAGAATTGACACCTTTCTTTTTAAATATGATGGATACATTTCTTTTGAGGATCTCCATTATATATTAAACTTTACGAATATAATGGATGAATTTGAAAATAAGGAGTGAATAGACTCGATACATGGGGAACATTTCATTGATTGTCCATGGTCTATTGATAGTTGCGGAGAGGGACCTGATACTTGTAGCTGTTTTGTCTATAGACAGAGAAAACGATCTATAATTAATTTTATTGAAATGTATTATAAACATCTAAGCGTTTAATAAATGAATAAAATGAAAAATATACAAAATACACTGTCTTGTATATTATTTTAAATAGTATCCAAATTTTACTATGTCACCTAAAACACTTGACACATTATGTCTGTAGGCTAAGTTTTTGATCCATATAAAAAATTTTACATGTATATCAACGCGACGTACAAGATGTGTTTGATTAAAATATTCTCATAATGTAAACACAATTTAAATATTAGACAAATTTTACTATGTCACCTAAAACACTTGACACATTATGTCTGTAGGCTGATCCCTATAAAAAATTTTACATGTATATCAACGCGACGTACAAGATGTGTTTGATCATGATTTGATCTGTCCACTCAAAAATATTCTCATAATGTAAACACAATTTAAATATTAGACAAATTTTTATCATGTCGCCTAAAAACTTGACATAATACTGTCATCCACATATTTTAAATATTACACTAATTTGATTATATTGTGTACAAATTCTTCTCAAAAATATTTTCATAATGAAAGAATTTTCTAGGCACATAACCTTCATCCCAGCGAAAAAACTGGGGCAGAAAATTCTTCTTTTTTACTGGGGCAGAAAATTCTTCTTTTTTTCATAGATGTAAAATTGTGAAAAGCCGTCGGCAAAACATAATTGTGTAATAAAAATATTCTCCACACACACACACACACACACACACACATATTTTAAAATAAGCTATATTTTCACACCTCTATGTAAATTTTCCACACACAGAATTTTTACTGGGCCAGATGTTTATGAAAATTTATCTTTTTTCACTGAGTCAGAAATTCCACTTTTTCATTTAAATTTATTTTTTTCACTGCGCAAATTTTTTGAAAATTTATTTTTTTAAATTTATTTTTTTCACTGCACAAATTTTTTTAAATTTATTTTTTTCACTCCACAAATTTTTTGAAAATTTATTTTTTTAAATTTATTTTTTTCACTGCGCAAATTTTTTGAAATTTTTTTTTAAATTTATTTTTTAAATTTTTTGAAAATTTATTTTTTTCACTGCGCCAGAAAATTTATTTTTTTCACTACGGCAAAATCATCATGCCGACTGCGCTGCTTCCTCTGCCGACTGCGCTGCTTTTTCGTTACAAAGTTCCCATTTCCTATCTACTAATATGGTCCGTATGTTCGTTATCTTGTGAAAAAAGTGAAAGAAACTGGCATCCTCATCGATAAACCAAAGCGTGAAAAGCCAAAAACAGTGCGTACACCCGAGAATATTGCTACTGTGGCAGAAAGTGTGCGTGAAGCGCCAACCGTCGTTCTCAACAATTGAACATTTCGGAGACATCATTGAGACGAATTTTGCATAAAGACCTTGATATGACGCCATACAAAGTCCAATTGGTTCAGGAGTTAAAAAAAAAAAGTTATTTGGCAGACCCTTTACTTCGAAAAACTTGTGCTTTACATTTGCAAATATATATAAAATAAAAACTTTTATAAATTTAAAGCTCAAGCTTGGAAGCTAACCTAAAAAGAGTAGAGAAAGAAATGTTAATTCAAAAAAATATGACGTATATAAAATGTTGTTGCCAGTTTTGTTATTGTAAATTTACTGCTGTAAAACGAGTAAAGTTTTATGTACTACACAAATTCGGTAAATTTAAACACAAAATGCGGTAAAACTATTTTGCGCACACTTTTATATACAATAATACACACTTACAGTATTTTTACCAATTATGTGTTTACAATTAAACATATTACGCCCAAAAGTAGTATTACTTTGTTAAATAAATGTTTACGCACAAAGTTTGTAAATATACTAAATTGTAATAGTAATTTAAACCGTATTTGCAGTTACAACTTTTGATTTCCGACATTTTTTTAACAAATTTGATAGACGGTACCAGCTTTCCTGCATTTTCACTAAACAAATTGTTTCTTCTACCGTACTCAATTAGTAACCAAATTTTATTTGAAAAGTTGATTGAAAACCCCAAAAATTGGATGAAAGATTTTTTTTTAGTTTTTGCCTTTTGCCTCTGTTTAATAACCAGTGCCACATTTTTGCTTTATTAATAGTGTATTTAAAGTTTCAAATAAATTAACATCCTATCAAATAAATTTTAATTTTTTTGACCGAATTCTAACCGATGTTTTTTTCTGGGTGTAAGTGTTAGGCCATATTAAATGATAGATGTTAGGCCATTTTTTTTTTATCGGGTATGTATTTTTTCTTAATATACATTTAATCGTAAAGATATTAAATTATACATAATTATATATATGACTGAATCCAGAACTATCAAGAAACAATTTTATATAAATATTAAAAAATATACTTAAAAATATTAAAACTATTGAAAATTTTGATTCGGAATTTATAGCAGTTGGTAAGTTTGGGGATTTAAATTTGAAAATATCTTAATTTGATTGATGTTTAGTCACTCATTTTACTTTGTAAATCCGTTAAAAATTATACAAAACTTTTCATTAGAAATATAAAATCATTCCATGAAGCAAAACTTTTTAGAAAAAAATTTTATAGAAACAATTTAAAACTTTCCGTAAAAATACAATTTTCTTTAATGAATTTTACCGAAATTAACTTACTAATGGCTGACCCAAGATTACATTGTCCACTTATGATGAAACCTCACATAGACAATATTTAAGGTAAGTATTCCCATCCTATGAATAATTGATTTTCATAAAATATGACTTTGTTCTAACGACATTTATCATTCTTATAACGCTGGTATTTCCCTCGTAACTCTTATACTACCTTTTGAGTCTTATTCAATACAGGTGTTGCCGAAAAAACTGAAAAATTTAAATGGCCATATAATTTGAATGTACAAACCACAGGGGCAAGCCCTTTTGGTGTTTCACTATACTAACCTAATACATAGCAATTATTCACCCCCAAAAGTGTATTCTACAGTGTAATGCAATAGTTAAGAGAGTATAACTTTTATAAATGGATACCGATTTGACTGATTTTATACTCTTTGTAATCTAAGTTATGGGATAAAGGAAACACATGCTTAAAGTGTTAGTTTGAAAAGTAATTGACTTCGATTTTCAACATTTTAAGTTTTAACTTTCAAAGAGCTATTTTTCTTTATCTAATGAAAAACTCACAAAACTTTAAAACTAGCTAAATTAATCCTGATTTATAAAAGTTTCTCACTCTGTAAATTTGAGCGTTTTATAGAAAAAAGTCCTTCGAATCAAAGGTTCAGTTAAAAGATAAATTCTCCATTTCACAAATAAACTTAAAAATTACATGTAAATCAATTGTAATCACGAAAATTCTGACAAAAGATTGTAGTTGCACACGAAGTTTGTGTCACGCATCCATCTCTAATTATAGTAAACTTTTATGCAGCGTCTGGCAAACAAGAAATTTTTTCAGACCAGACACCTAGAGATTAATAATAATTTGTACTTACAAGTTTGATATAATTTTTGATAAAAATAAAAAATATTTTTTTTTTTTCGACCTTTAATTGTGAAATGAAAATGAAAATTATTCAAGTTCGAGGCCATACTCTATATTTCTTTATTAGGATATTGTCCTAACAAATAATCTATAGATTTTTTTTGTTTTCAAATTTATTATTTGACCACTTTCAGGAATGTGTTGATAGATCTATTTTAGGAATTTCCTAGGTTCCCATCATCAGAACACGTTTTGAAAGAAGTGTCAATCCCATGCAAAACATCAAACATTCATATAAACCACCTGCAGACAAGCCAACGGACTTTGCGGGTTAAGTATAAGTTTATATTGTAAAAATATCTAAAATTTCAATAAAAATTAAAAAAAAAAAAAAAAAACTAGTTTTCTCACTACATAAGAACTAATATATGAGCTCGAAGTTAAAGATTATCACCATTGATCAAAACAGAATTGAAAACTTGTTTGGTTATGTGCAAGGTCCACCTCTGGTGGATATTCAATACATGATTTTTGTTTTTTCCTCCTTTTTATTTTTTTGTTTATAGTTACCGGAAAATTTTTTTCACCACAATTTTTGATTTCACCACAAAAAAATTGTTTTTTTATTTAAAAACTCTGTTCACCACAAAAATCGTTTTTATACAAAAATAAATTTTTCATCTTAAAGTTTTTTTTTTTTCACTGCTATAATGCTTCTTTATTTTTTTTTTTTTTATATTCTGATTCGTAATAAACTGCGATTTCTATCGATGTGGTTAGAAATCTAAATTCAATAAGTGAATAAGAGAGAAAAACTGTTTTGAAATTACTTGTTATTGCTTTAGCTAAATCAGAAAAACCAATTTACTTTCTCTAATCTTTTCTAAATTAAAAATATTACTTACTACAACTAAAATAGGTTTGTAAAACTGAAAAGTTGTTTTTACAACTGAATTCGGTTAATACAACTGAATTTCAGTTTGCAATACCCAAAATATTCTGAAGTCGCATTTAAATATGGCTGTCCTAACTAAATTTATTGGTTGTAGCCACCAAAATACACTTTTCAATTCGGTTGGTAAATTATTTTTCTGTATGTGCAAAATTGCACAATTGTGTCGATTTTATAGAAAAGTCCGTAGTTAAGCAATAAATACAATATTCGGCCGCCGAACGTTCGTCCAAATAGGAAAAACTTTGGCGGCCGATTATTTAACTTTACAGCTTAACTTCGGCTTTTTTTTAAACTTTTTACTCAAAATCGAATCAAAACGGCGTAAGATATAGGTCGGTAATATTTAAATTGTTCTACATAATCTCCAAATACCAAAAAACAAGACAAATATCGTTTTTTGGCCGAAATTTTCGGTAGGACGCTACAAATAATATAAAAAACGGGATATTGTAATGCAGTAAAAATACACAATCTAGCTTACCTTAAGTCCGTGCACTGTCCAGTTGTTGCAAAAACTGTTTTCAATTTGCAAAAGTTTTACGAATTACATATTTGTGATACAACAAAAATAAAATACAAAAGACCAAAATTTTTCCAGAGATAAAATACAAGTGATATACGGTAATTAAAAGGTGGATCTGCAATACTATAGCTGTCTAAAAATGAGATGCTAAAGTCGATTACACTAAGCAAAATTCAATTAAGGCCACCTTGCTTTTCATTTTATGATTTGTATAGTCTAATTAGATAATGTTAACTATTTTACGACTTAATTAAAGTGGAATTTTACAAATTGTCTAAAATAGTTTTTTTATCAGTGCGATTTAATTGCGAAATCCATTTAGGGCCAAATAAGGAAATTTTTATAAAAGGAATCAAAACTGATTGAATATCATTGCGCAATGATTATGATACGATTTTATGTGGAAATCATGTCGGAAGTTGACTAGTTTTTTTGGTCTCTGCCATAAAAAATTTATACTCTCTTATTTAACAACCATTATTAAAGTTATTGAAATGTGAAAAAGTTTAGTTTTCTTAAACACATTGAATAATATTGTTTCCTATACGGGATCACTATGTTAGGAATTACGAAAAATTTCCTGACCACTTCAAGATTTATATTTTTTTCAATAATTAAGTGCTTTTTTACTTCGACCTTTTTGTTGTAATTCATTAAATAAATACTCAAGCTCGAGGTCAGTGGTTTTATTATATTTTATTCTTCATTTGTCTCTTTTCGATTTTTGTCTACAATATTAACTGTTAAGACGTTTGTGTCGTCTGTTTATACTGTTTGATTATTGTTACTCGTATTTCCAGAATATGCTGTCCAGAGGACAGTGAAATGTCGAAAAGTGACAAATAAAGAATATAATATACGAGTAATAAAAAAACTGACCTCGACCATGAATATTTATTTATTGAATGATATTTTTCATTATTGCAAATCCCTGTTCACTTTACTTTAAGGAGATATTAAACGGTATTCAGTAAAAAAACTTATGGTTCTGCGGTTGTTGTAACTCTCAAATATTCTACTTTACAAGCTAAATCAATTCTTTGATGCTCAAAATAATTGATTTTCAAAAACAGTTGTAAAAATGTCACCGCAAAATGGAAAATTAAAATGTTTCCAAATTCTAAATTTTTGAAATTCTGAATAAAGAAAATAAATTTAAAAAGAAATTAAGAAGGCTACACTCAAAAAATAAGTTAGTAGAAAAATTAGTAAAACGACTTGTAAATTAACTATACTGTTACTCAGCAAATTTTTTGATGAAATTGCGTGTTTCAGCTAAAATTTTAGTTATACTTATTCAGCATTTCACAATTCTGAACTAATGTGTTACTAATAGTTTACTAATGTTTTACTAATTTATTTTGCTAAAAAAAATTATGCTAATAAGCATATTAACAGTTTGGACGAAACCCAGATTGAAAGGTATACGCAGAAAGAAGAAGTAGATGTAGCCATATGTCAAGAATTAGTAGACAAGAGGAAAATTATACTACATAGTACAACCCTTGTACGACATATAAACAAATCAACCATGGAGGATTTTTGTATATGTTTTTCCTACAAAATGACGCCAACAATGTGCATTCATATAAAATATTGATCTAATAAACTCAAATGTTCTTTACATGAAAAAGTATATTTCGGATATGATCAAAATTGTCACCTTTTTGTTTTTATTGTTTGTTTTAGGCAAAATGGCAACATGTGATTCATCATTGGAAAGGTCGAGAGCTACGGAATTGTTTAATATCACAAAGCGTATCCCACTTATGGACAAAAATAATTGAATTTAAAATTTTTTAACTCACTCCGATCACTGGAAATTATATTGTGTTTATATTGTGGTTTATTTAAAAATTAATCAGTTAACTTAATTTTTTAAGGAATATACATTTAAGCATCAAAGAAATGTTTGTTTAAACTTATTTTACCATTTATTAAAAAACAAACAATACTATTTTTTTGTACCAGTTATTATTTATATCATTAAAAAATTTTTTTTTTAAAAATTTGAAAGTTAATGATTGTAAAAATTAAAACAAACCTGTTGTTTTTAATAACTTGGGAGTTAATTTTTGATAAGTAAAATAAAATCGTTTGTTTTTACTGATTTTGTGGTAATTTTGTAATTGTTTAAAATAAATGAAAAAAAATATTTAACTTAAAAGAAAAGTGAGTAGAATGGTTTTTAACTATATGTTTAGCAGAGCGACTCTAAAATAAAGCTTGATATGTTTTATGATGATTCCCAAAATATTTTGGTTCTAGCGTTGCCCATCCGTGAGCTGGACCATTTTTAAAAAAGGTCTTTTTTCCGTTTTTCGAATTTTTTGTACTTTGTTCCAAGATGACATAAATAAAATTTATTATCATCGAAAAGAGGTTTTGAAGCAGCATCCAATAGTATATAAAAATTGACCACTTGCGACCTACTAATTGAAATATTTAACTAAATATGTACATGTTTTCGTTTCGGGTTTTCATACAAATTCTACGTATTTGGAAATAATGTTCATAATGATTATAGAAGACAGAAAAAAAAATGCTTTCATAATGGTTACAGAAAACCACAAAAAATAAAAATCTTTTATAATGTCAATAGAATACCAAAATAATAAAAGTATATTATAATGGTTATGGAAGATCAAAAAAAAAAAATAAAAATCTTTGGTAATGGTTATGGAAGACAAAAAAAAAAAATTATGATGGTTATCGAAGAGCAAAATAGAATTGGTTATTTGTAACTGTTATCCAGAAAACAATTTTTAAAAATTCTTGAAAAATTATTATTTCAGAATTTTTTTTGATATTGGTTATAACACTTATGTCCCTGAAAAAAATACCTATTTTCAGAGGGGTAACAAAATCATTTTTTTTTGAGTCGCTCTAATGTTTAGTAGTTTTTCAAAGTAACAAATTCCTTTGATTTTAACGAATATTGTGAGTGCACCATTTTGGTGGTACTTGAACAAGCTTTCGAACGACATGATATTTCGGGTATCTCGAATGTTTTTCGAGAAAATTCGAAAATTTAAATTTTTGATTCTGGTTTTTGGTGTTCACACTTGTGATAAAACTGATGAAGAGCATGTTCCCACTCTAAAATAAGAAGAAAGTAGTAAAAATTAATCTGAATTTTTTCATATCTTTTATTTAAAATAATTTATCATAGTAAATAAGCTTTTGCTACTGAAAGCATAATATAATTCATCAAAGGTGTTTCCATATCATGTCTTTCTAAACATTATATTTAAGCTATCTTAACAAGTTTATGTTTCAAAAAAAATATGACATTAAAACATTTAAAGCAAATTTCATATTTATGATAATAAGAAGGTCATTTAAATTTTTTAGACACATTCATTTATCTTTATAATGTCATGTCTTATTACTAGAATAAATAAAAAGCAAGATAGCGACAATATAATGATACCTTAATGCTAATTTTTTTAAAAGACTCCTTCATATGCATAAATATTAGAGTTCGTCAGAAAAGTAGAAAAAGATAGATAAGTATTAAATCAGAAAAGTATTAAATTTCTTTGTTTTTGCGATATCATCACTTTTTAAAATATTTCTGCATCAATAAAAAAAAAATGGCGTCATTATTTTTTTTTTTTTTAAATTCCAACTACTTCCCTTTTCCTACAGAAATATGAATTCACCTTTCGGGAAATATAATGGTCGAAAAAAAATCAAATTTTTCAAAAAACTAATAAAGTATTTTTTTACGACATGCAATCAAAAAGCATTTTCAGTTGAAAAAAATGGTGCAAAAATGTTCGCTTTATGGTAACCAAGTAAACAGTTGTAAAGGTTTCATAATGTTGTGCTTACTTAAATGCAATATTTTATTGATTAATAACTTTTTAACGTTCCGCGATGCATCAAAATGTTGGAAGCGTTTCTACTTAATTACTTTTTAGCGGTTCCAGATACATCAAACATTTTTGTACAATTATTGTCAGTTGGTAATATATTTTTATTGTGTGTGATTAAAAATAATACTTTTAAAAGTTTTTTAAAAAAGAGTGTTCTCCGTCCACTCTATTACTTAAATGGTTCACTTTAGAAACTGGGAAAAAAGTTTTTTGTTTAATAATTTTAGGCGTAAAATCGAAATGTGGAGTTCAAATTTCATATAAATACCTCACGTTTGGATCTGTAGTAAACTGCACCCCAAATCAGCGTTTTTGGCAGCCGTGCGCCTGTGGAAAGAGTTTAAATTTAAAAAAAAAAAATTACGCCATTTTTTTATTGATTCAAACACCGTAAAAATAGTGATGATATCACAAAATCTAATTTTCGAGACGAACTCTATAAATATATAGTATTTGTTAGATAAATAAATAGCAAAACAACAATTATTTATTTTCCCACAGAAAAGAAACAAGATAAACAACAACAAAAAAAAAAACATTAAATTGTTAAAAAAACTGACCGTATATCCCCAGGAAAACTTTGGTAATGGTTGCGATAAACTAATGCACTACCTTGTATTGTATACTCCTGACATGTATCATTATTTTCCAACAAAAAGTAATAAGTTACCGGTAATGGGTAACATATTGCATTACTTTGTAATGTATACTCCTTAACTTCAGCATTATTTCGAAACATAGAGTAATGAATTACCAATAGTTGGTTACATAATGCCTTGCATTGTAATGTATACACCTTACCTTCAACATTATTTTGAAACACAAAGTAATGAGTTACCTATAATTGGACACTCATGGATTAATTTTTAATGATACATCATTATCTTTTACATTATTTCAAACATAAAATAATGACTTACTGGTTGTAAATTACATAATTCATCACATATTAATGTAAAGTAATTTACATTAATTTACATTACTTTGTGCCTTTTTGTAAGCATGAGGGTAAGGTATATATTTTTAATATCACAAACGAAAACTCGAAGCACAAAAATTAATTTGCATTTTAAGCAACCCATTATTATATGCGACGCACAGTGGAGAAAATTTAACTTATTTTGAGCAAATTTGTCAACAGTTTACAGTTTTCATTGAATTTGAAAAACTAAAATAAGAATAAATTCCAGATTTTTAAAAGTGATTTACTTTATATCCTTAAAAAATCGTCAAAATCAGGGAAATTTGCGTTTGTTGATATTTCTACTTTATAGAAATCGTTTAAAAGCATTCGATTTTATTTCTACATTCAGAGAATTATCCTTCATGATAATCATGAAACAATTTCATAAGAAGAATGTCATTATATTCAAGAAATTTTATTAATATTAAGAAATTTTTCATAAATTTTTTTTCATATAATTTCATAATTTCATAACAAAAATGCATTCGATTTTATAAATTATCTCTTCATAATTATAATGAAAATTCTGTGAAAATTATGAAATTATTTCAAAGACTTTTTTTATTTTTCTTAAAAATATCATAATTTCATTAATTTTCATACATTTCAAAGTTTAGTTTCAAGATTTTAAAGTGTTTCAACATATTTTATGAAGTGTTTTATAATTTCAATATAGCCTTTTATTAATTGTGGACTTCTCTGAAATTGTGTAAAAATCATATGATGCGGTTTATTGGCCTAGTTCCAATAAATTATACAAGCTATTTACTAAGGTAATAGTTTTATTAATTCAAAGAACTTCTTTAAAAAACTTTATGAAACAGTTTCATAAATTCCATAAACGCTTCATTGTCAGAAAATTTTTAAGATGATTTTTATTAATTCTACTAACATTTAATAAACATTTCTTTTAATGAAACCTGTTTCATAGATTCCATGAAAAGTTTTAATGGACGAATTCCAGTTCTCTGCGATTGTTTAAGAAAAGGTTCATTCGATTTAAAAAAAAATCAGATTGATTTTTAAGGAATTCAATCAAAATAGAATTATTAGCTCTGTATATGTACACTCAACAAAATAAGTTAGTAGAAAAGTCAATAAAACATCTTGTACATCAGGTATACTATCTTTCAGCAAATTTTTTGCTAAAATTATGTTTTAAACTAAAATTTTAGTTATACTTAGTCAGCACTTAACTGTTTTGAACTAATGTTTTAGTAATATTTTACTAATGTTTTACTAATTTATTTTGCTAAAAAATTGTGCTGATTAGCACATCAATAATGTGAACGACAACCAAATTAAAAGTTATACTCAGAATGAATTAGATGTCAAGATGTAGTAGTGACGAGGAAAATTATACTAAAAAGTACAACTCTAGTAAAACACTTAAAAAAAATTAACCATGGAAGATTTTGTATCTGTTTTTCATACATAAAACAAAATTGTGGATTGAAACAAATTAAATTCTGTGTTTTCACCGGCTTGTGTCTATTAATTAAATAAAAGACAAAATAAAATATATAAATTTAAAAAGATTAAACGAGTATTTGAGTCAAATTGAGCGGTCAAGTTGATAACAAATATACAGCAGGTAGACAGACTAAAGGGAAAGACATACATCTTAGGTAAATTTGTATGTTTCTTTTTTCTTATTGCGAAAAAAGGGTTGTATATGTTACATTTTGTTATTTTTTCGTTTCGTTTCTATAATTCTCTGCAGCATTAGCGTTCCTTTAAAAGATAGCATCAATTAGACAACCAATGATGTAAGTAGTTGAAAGATAAATTATTTTAAAAAGAATCACAAAAATATGTTTTATGATTTTCAGCAAAATAAATTATCTTAAGTAAAAATTTTCTACAAATTTTTAGAGTTTTTTTTAGTATACTAATATTCAGCAAAAATTTTATTAATATTTAGCAAGGGTTTTTTTTTTTTTCTAATCCACTAAGTTTTAGCAAAAACTTTTGCTGAATCTACTAATTTTGTTGCTAAAAGTCAGCTAGCTGATTTTCAGCAAAAGATTTTGCTGACATTAGCATTTTTTTTGCAAGCACCGTCCTGACTAAAATTTTGCTGACTCCGCAAAATTTTTTGCTGAATTTACTAACTTTTTTATTTGAGTGTAGCAACCACTTATATGGAAATATTGATCGTTAAATTTTATTATATAACACGCTAATAAAACGAATTCTAAAAATAATTTTTTGTTTTATTTAAAACTTTTTTTTTTTGGGCTGTTTTTCTGTCTTATCGCAAGGTAAATACCTGCAATTTTTGTTGCTTTTTACGCAATTGATGCAATATATTTACTAATAAAACATATTTTTTTACACTAAAATTCGGTAAAATTACTCAATTATTTCTAAATTAAATTACATTTTTACGCACTTGCGTAATAAATTTACACACTTTTTGTTCACCAAACATATAATTACAAACATATAATAACTTAACCCCACTTGTAGTAGAAGCACAGTTTCCTACTATAAGTTGGGTAAATTTCAACAGAAATTTCTATTACGCGTTATATTAATATTATCCTATATTATAATGTGTTAAGTTAAATAACGAACTCGTGAAGTCTTAAGTCATTTCTTAATGCTAATTTAAATAAAATAACTAAATAATGAATGTCATTTTTTAAATAAAATTATTTCAAATGATTTGTTTGCATATTTTTGAAAGCATATTTTAAATATGGTTTATTATTTCTTTTTTTTTAAATAATTTATTCAGAAAAGATTTTATTCAAAACAGCCAACATGCTGAAAATACTTTTAATGATAAATTATACTATACAGACAAGAATTTTGAAATATTTTAATAAATATGTATAAAAGAATACAAACATCATCATACAACCGCATGAAAGAAAAAAAAGAAAATATAGAATTCTGAATGGAATAACTAACAATGATGAGTATGAAATAACATATTTGCTATGCAACAGCGTTTGAGAGAATTAAATCATAAAAAATTGCGGTAAACTTTATTTACAAAACTCTACAGTCTAATAAAAAGTTTGCAGACAAATTAGTAAACCAATGTATATCAAAATTTAAAGTTTTTGTACTAATTTTTAGTACAAAATAATTCTTTGCTAAAAATTGTTCCTATACTTTATTTACTAATTATAAAATATTCTACTAATTTTCGCTGCAGATTTTAGCAAAATATTTTACTAATTTTCGCTGCAGATTTTAGCAAAATATTTTTTAAGCTCGAGTTGCTAAAATTATCAGAAAATGTTTACTAATTTTCTTTTTCATAGTTGAGAGCAAAGTTCTTTTCAAGTTTAAAATTTTTATAGTTTAACATATAGAGAAAATGCATAAAAAAATTGCTAGTGTTTAGTAAAAATTTAAAAAATACTGATTTTAGCAAATCAATTTCCTGCTGATATTACTAAAATTTTAAAAAATTTAAGTAGATTTTACTAATTTTCCTTCCAATTTTACTTTCAAACAGTGCAACAGTTAACAAAAAAATAAACGGCATGGCAGTATAAGTTCTATTCTACTATCAAAGGGTAGTAAAACCCTATACTCGGTTTGGCGAGTTTAGTAATTAATTTTTTTTTATGAGCCTCTAAGAATTCTGAAAATCAGTGGGCTTTTCGAAAAAATGCAAATCTTTGGTTAAAATATATTGGCAAGTTGATTTGTCGGTGTAAAATGAAAAATCTATGATCCATATCCAGAGTTTTAAAGAATTTATTTTAATTAATTCATTATTTTAAAGCTCTTGTATTACTTTGTGTACGTTCTGTTTACATATGAGGAAAGTTAAGAGTTACATGGTAACTAAATTTTAAAGGTTTAATTAAAGTGAGAGGGTGTGGTAGATGTTTGTGTAAGTGGTTGATGAACTATTTTGTAAATCTGTTTTTTTTCTTCCCGGCTAAAAGAAGAAGAAATTAATGGACAAAGAAAAAGTTAGTTAGGGTAAATTTTGAGTTTTTCATTTCATGTTTTGAAAGTTAGTGGTAAACCATGAAAGAAGCATATATATGTGTGTGTGGCATTATATTACTATATATTCATATCTTGTACTTAGTTTATTAAAATTGTTTTAATATGGCGTAATATATCATTATCTTGTATGTTAAATATTAGCATAACTTGTATATCTGATCATATAAAATTTATATAGATCTAAGTTATGAGGTTTTACTCTACGTAATGAAATACACGACGGTTCTGCTGTTCAAATTAACTCTAGTCTTTTCTTTATTAATTCATTTCTTTTATACACAAATTTTGCTTATTATTAACTTAACATAGTTTTACAAAAATGATTATTCTATAATAATAGTTTATGCTTACTTTTATTATTAAAATAGGTTTGTTTAAAATGATTATTCTATAATAATATTTTATGCTTACTTTTATTATTAAAATAGGTTTGTTTATTGGTTAACTAAAATTATGCTTATTCAATAACCTATTTGTGTAAAGGTAAATGATTCTTTTGTATTCTGCTTATTTGTGTAAAGGTAAATGTTCTGTTGTTGTTGTGTATCAGTTTAAAAGAACTAGTGCAATGATTTATTGTTGTTATATTTGTTGTCATTAGGTGTATTCACCTAAATATAATAACTCCCCCCTTTTTAAGCATCAGCGTCCCGCTGATTAAGTAACAGAAAAAATCACGGATAATTTATCCTGATTTCAGGAAATTCTGTAGATATTGGGAACCGTACTGTCTCTTGATAGTTTTTACATCTGGGATACAATTGAAACATTAATATTACTGAGAGTCCAATAATAATTAATGCGAAGTTGGAACCTATAGAAACTATGCCTTTATAGGAGAGATTATCTAAATGTTCAATATTTTTCAAGTGGAGATGGTGTAGGTATTTTAAGTCAAGTTTGATTTCCTTTTCTGTCAAGTTACTCTGTAGTACTGGTATATTATTAGTCTGAAAAAAAAGGTTTTTAATTCTTGAGATGGGACTTGTGAATTCTTTTGTTCTAAGTTGTGGTAATCGTAACGTTATTATCTTTTCCAACAACTTGTTTCACGAATAAGGGTTTATCCTTCGATTTTATCTGTTTATTCTTTTAAAAACTCCGGAACTGTAATTCTTTGGTTTTTTTCTTCTTAGCATTTTGCCTGTAAAGTTGAATTTTTTGATTTCTTTTTCCTCGTGCTGTATGAATTTAATATTATTTACCTGTCTTGAAACTTTCGCCTTGAGATTTATCTGTATATCACCAAGGAGATGCAAAACGTTGTTTTTCCTATCGATTATAGCCTCGAGCTCCCTAAGGGTGTCGTCGCCTATAATGCCATCAAATGATCGTAATCCAGGAAGAACAAAGAAAACAAGGGTTTTCTCTATTCCTAGACTTTTAAAGAATTTTCCCGCTACCATCCGAGTGATCGGAATTTGCCCCGCTGGTGAATGAATTTTAAATTTGGATCTCACAGGTTTGGAATTAAATGATATTTCCTCAGACACAAAGTTTTTGTTTGCCCCAGTGTCTATCAAAAATTTAAGGGCTTTTCCGTTTCTCATGTAGAGTTCTATGTAAGGTACGCTAGAGAGGCCTGCGTCATAAAATTTAATTGATTTTCATCTTCGTCGTCATTTGCCAAGTCGGAGTTGTCCTCGTCTTCATCGTATACTTCATAGTCTAAGTTTTGATTCGGAAATTGTTCAGACTTCCGTGTTAAATAGGCGTTGTTGCTTTCGCGGAATGTTAGAAGAGTTGACTGAGTTTGGTAATGGAGACTTCTCAGGTCTGTTCATATAATTTATATGACGTGATTTGACGGATGGGTCCACTTCCATTGGTATGGGTGGTTTAGCTTGAGTGGGCCTAGGTGGTGGCAAGTTTGGTGCAAATTGCTGAGTTGGCGTATTGTAAACACGAACTCTCTCATTTAGGGTCAGATTTCTTGGTGGGACATTAGGTTTACTAGCTCTATACATCTGATTAAGTGGTGAAGTTATAGAGTTAGAATAACGTGGGTGAATGGAAGTATTCCTAAAATTGAGGTTCTGAAATTCAAGGCATGAAGTATAGGCCTCAGGTAAGGTTCTAGGTTTCTGAATCGCAAGCATTCTCGAAACATCTCCATTGATCCCTCGAATGAAGACGTCCAGAGCTCTATTTCGATAGGTCGAAACTAGAGCTTCAACGGTTTCATTTGAATAGTTGTCCGTTTTAATTTTATTTATTATAAGAGATAATTGATGATTCACTCTGGCATAGAATTCATCAATTGTATTGCCCCCCTGACGCATAACGCTTAGTTCATATTCCAATGTCTGAACGTCCCTTTTATCCGCGTAATGTAATGACAGGCAATTTTTTATCTTTTCCCAGCTACCATCAAAAATATTATAAGAGATCAGAGCTGTGTCGGCGGGGGCCCCTAACTTTCTGTCGGACGTGTTGTATGATCGCCCTGTATATAGGTTTATGTCTAATAATTTCATAGTCCCTTAAGATTGATTCCACATTGTGGACCCATGAAATGTATTGTACGGGGTTCCCATCAAAAATTTGAAGATCTCTGACACAATCAGGAAGTTTTCTAATCTCTTGTAGGTCTGTTTCCGTCCGTGGTACAGGTAGTGTCGGTTTCTCCAGGAGGAGGACGACGAATTGTATTCTCAAGATCGGTCATTCTATTACTGAGTACTTTAACTTGTTCAATCTGGGCGTTAAGAGCACCAGTTAGTTGGGTTATAGCTTCTCTCATCTGATCCATTTTTTTAAAAAAATTATTCTTTAAGGACGAATAGTCAACAGGGTGTCTTGTTATGTTAAAGTGTATAATGTTAAAGTTTGGTTGTGTATAAAAATTTTCTGAATTCTTACGTAATAAGAGGTTTAAAAAAAAAAATTCACTCAATTTAAAAATACAGTAAAAAAATCCCCTTAAAAATTAATTTTGGTATTAATTTTTTATTAAATAATTTTGATTTAAATTCGTTTTAATTTTATTCGTAAAAAAAATATTTTCTTGTTTAAAGATTGTTAATAATTTTGTTTTAAATTTGTTTTAATTTTCTTCATAAAAAATCTCTTAGTAAAAAAGAATATTTCCTTGTTTAAAAATTGTTAATAATTTTGATTTAAAATTTGTTTTAATTTTATTCGTAAACAAAATAGTTTCTTGTTTAAAGATTGTTAACAATTTTGGTTTAAATTTGTTTTAATTTTCCTCTTAAGAAGATCTCTTAAAAAAATATTTTTGGTTTAAAAATTGGTAATAATTTTGGTTTAAATTTGTTTTCTTCTTAAAAAAATATTTTTTTGTTTTAAAAATTGTTAATAATTTTGGTTTAAATTTGTTTTTAAAAAAATCTCTTAAAGAAATATTTTTGTTTAAAAATTGTTAATAACTTTGATTTAAGTTTGTTTTTCTTAAAATATAATTGTAATGGTTTGCTTACAGCAGTATGAAGATCAGCATGCTTCAGGACGTTCCGCTGAATCCTTTTTGGATATTTTCCTACTCGGGTACGGGTGACGACACGATGTGATATCCTCTTTTTTAAGTGAGAAGTGTGATGTCCAGCAGTCTCGGTTTCTTATGTTTCCGATTTTTATTTTTATACCGCCGCGAAATTCCGTTATTGTTGCAATATCCTTTTCTTTTATAAAGGATTTACTACTTTTTAATATTTGTTTTATTTTAGGATTTTCACTAAAAAGTTTTTCAAATATTGTACACTAAGATTGTTTAAGTCCTTGCAGTTATTCAGATAAATCAAATTCACTAAAACTTCACTTCACTTAGATTTTAAATATTTTTTCCCAGTTTGGACTTTTATTATTTGCTCGGGAGCCAGTTATGAGGTTTTAAATATTTTTTCCCAGTTTGGACTTTTATTATTTGCTCGGGCGCCAGTTATGAGGTTTTACTCTACGGAATGAAATACACGACGGTTCTGCTGTTCAAATTAACTCTAGTCTTTTCTTTATTAATTCATTTCTTTTATACACAAATTTTGCTTATTATTAACTTAACATAGTTTTACAAAAATGATTATTCTATAATAATAGTTTATGCTTACTTTTATTATTAAAATAGGTTTGTTTAAAATGATTATTCTATAATAATATTTTATGCTTACTTTTATTATTAAAATAGGTTTGTTTATTGGTTAACTAAAATTATGCTTATTCAATAACCTATTTGTGTAAAGGTAAATGATTCTTTTGTATTCTGCTTATTTGTGTAAAGGTAAATGTTCTGTTGTTGTTGTGTATCAGTTTAAAAGAACTAGTGCAATGATTTATTGTTGTTATATTTGTTGTCATTAGGTGTATTCACCTAAATATAATAACTTCTATATATGACCACATATTCTATATATATATATGATCATATATAAGTGAATGTGTTATTTATAATTATGTATGACAAAACTAGTATTATATATAAATATATATATAGTAACATTTAATGAAAAACGTTCAGTCTCCTTTATATACTTTAAAGCACCTTTTGTATGAAGAACACAAATGATTTTCAAAATTTACTGCAAAAACAAAAACATAAAAAACCACTGTTTTTCTGTTTTGTACTACTTATTAATATTTTTTTTTTTTTTTTCCTAAAGTACGAAAAACCAAAATTATAATTATTAGGTCTTAAAACAATAAACATATAGAACATATAGAAAGAAAACCCAAAGTACTCAACTTCTCTTAAAGTTTATATGTCAACTGGTTTAAACAGAAACATTTTTTAGAGGTTTTAGATTAGACTATAGTGGCACTATGCACCGCGACCAGAAGTTGGTATTTTGTGCTGCCAGCGAATACACCCTATAGGTTCAGGCTCCCTACGAAGCCAACTATCCTACCAGGTAAACAGTCCCAAACGTCCGATGGCGTCACTATTCGACCACCAAAATAACGCAACCTTCTGTAGGAGAGCCTCGGACATTTGGAGAGAACATGCTCTGAGGTCTCGTGTTCCAATTCACAAAACCTGCACGTATCCGTAGAGGATCGTCCCATCTTGTACAATTGATACCTAAGGGCACAGTGTCCCGTGAGGTAACCCGTCACGGTCCTTAGTTCGCCCCTCGTCATAGACAAGAGTTTCCGCGACCCTCTCCCCAGAGGGAGATATAAGCAGCCTCGCCTGTCGCTTCCCAGGCGATGCGGCCTAATAGGCCCCAAACTCCGACTCCCTCCATCTTCTGAGCCTCTTTCTGACATACCCATTGGGTACGCCACAGAAGGGTTCCGGGCCAATGAATTGTCGACGAGCCCCGCAGTTGGCTAAACAGTCAGCCCTTTTAGAGGTTTCATAATGCATATTTTTTAATTTTGTGTTAATTGTACAAAAATTATTCACAGAACCCATTAGACAACAAAAATTAACTTTAATATTTAATTAAAATTGCTTTTAGAAAGAGCATTGGAAGTGTTTAAACAAATAAAACACCCAGCTCGTATACCATGCGTAATGGATTCTAAATTTTCAATTTTAAAAATTAAATAGTTGCTAAGTTCCACTGTATTCAGTATACTTTCTATCACAGATTGTTTTGAACAATGTGGAATTGCTGAAATACTAAAAAGCCAGATTTATGCATAATAAAATTATAATATTGCAGTTATTATTTTTAAATTTTTTGTACAACAAGGTTATGTAAAGTTTACTGTTTATTTCTGATACTTGAACAAATAATTTTTTTTTAATTTATTATATGTTCCAACTTCAGATTCATAAGAAGCCTAAATTTGTAGATTTAGACCTGTTTATTCATCTCTAAGTAGCCAAATATTAGTATTAAAAATTAATATTTATATGTTTTAAAAATGAAGTTCGGTAAAAAACTTTTACTTTAAATAAAATTAAAAACCCGTACTTTAATTTTATTTTCGACTTGGTTTATTGAAAGTTAAAATTGTATTGTTAAAATTAATTCTAACAATTTATTAAGAACCATAAAATAACAAGTACATAACGAACAGACAAAAAAAACTGGACCGTTATTCTTAGAGAGACTAAGAGTAGCCAGTACATTGATTGCATATGTACGTTTACTAATTTGTTATTAACTAGCAATAACAAACAGTAAAGCTCATATGAACAACAGACAACAACAACTAACAATAGGGACTAACAAATGACAGTGACGGCACTAATAACATTGATGGTACGGTGACTGGTACGGTGACTGGCGATCTGACCCGACAAATAAAGTACAAGTAGTACTTAATTAGATTAAAATAAAAAGTACTGATCTTTAAAACATTTTCAATTTTGTTTTTAATTAAAAAAATGTTTTAGATAAAATTTTATCAAGTTATATATAATTTGATCATATTTGAAAAGCCCTTTTTTGGATCAAATTATATGAGATTAGGTCCCATGAGAAGAGCTTATGTATGCCATTTTTCGGATCAGATGAGATGTGATGTTTAGTTATATATGATCTATATATACAAAATGCAATGTTTGTATGTTTGGCCCAAACCGATTTCATTTGAAATTGTATAGTCCAAATTAGGTTTTCGGCTATATATATTTCAAGTGGGCGTGGCCCCTCCCACATAAATTGAATAATATCATATATCTTAACTATTGTGATAGCAAGAGTTTTGAAACATTGCAGTATCCCATATGCTACTGATTTGAATAATCAGGAAAAAAATGGTCGGGATCGGACCAGTGGGAGTGGCAGCTCCCATACAAAGTAAATATTTAATGTCATATATATACAGTACTATAATAGCCATAGTCTTAGAAATTTGTGCACGTTGATTATTTGTTAATGTGAATAGTCATGGGAAAAATGGGCGTGATCGGACCAATGGGCGTGTCAGCTCCCATACAAAGTAAATATTTAATATCATATATCTACAGTTCTATAATAGCCAGAGTCTTAGAAATTTGTGCACGTTGATTATATTATGAATAGTCATGGGAAAATTGGGCGGGATCATATCAGTACACACACATCCATACATATAAACATAATGAAGAGCAATAATTTATTCTTGGTTTAGTATTATTGTTTTTGCTATTAAAATCCACACACATGTACTATAGACTTATTGTTTTATTGTTTGGATGTGTGAGTAGTAAAAGGTAGCACGAATGTCATGTATGCATGGATGGTAACCGATTCGATGCGGGTTTCGGTTAGGGTAACGCTAATTTCTTTTATTTTGGTAACGGTACTTTAGGGCCAACGATATTTCAGTTATTTCGGTAACGGGTTTTTAGTGATAACGGTCTTATACTTATTTCGGTAACGGTATTTTAGCGGTAACGGTATTTAAGTTATTTCGGTAACGTTATTTTAGGGATAAGGGTTTTTAAGTTGTTTTGGTAACGGTATTTTAAGGGTTACGATATTTAAGTTATTCACTTAATGTTAATGTACACCGATGTTTTTAACCGCATCATGCCCGAATTCCAATGACTGTCTAGTTTATGATCAAACATTGGCAAAATATGTCTATTTGCAGCGATTTTTCTTTTCAGATCTTGTCAGATTATTTCGGTAACGGTATTTTAAGAATATCGATATTTAAGTTATATCGGTTACGGTATTTTACGGATAGCAGTATTTCAATTATTTCGGTAACGGTATTTTAGTGATAACGTCAGTCATATGAAAGGGTTTTGAATCGAAAACGGTATCTTACCGGTATTGCTGCAAGGAAATTTTTTATACAAGAAAAATTGATAAAAATCAAAAGTTGCGAGGAACTAAGAATTATTATGTTTTGTTTTGAATCCCAGCAAAATAAAGTGGAAGTAGTGTTTTAAGAACCTCTTTAACTTGACTTCCAAGCATAAGCATACGCACATTTTTTTAATTTCTGTGTATCGTTTTCTGTTAATAAACTTAAACAAAAAAATATTAAATTTCTCATTGAAAATCTGTACTATAAAGTAAGTGCGGCTAATTTGGAGTAGGCGGGTAATGTGGAACACTCCTTTGTTTCTGAAACTAAAGGCTATTTGATAAATGTCTGTTAGTGAAACCGTGGCATATTCATATAAATTAATGTCACGCTTACATTTTTGAGACTAACCATGACCATTTTTTGCATGCCTTCAAAGATTAATTTGGCATAACAAATTTTACATATGTTAATATTTTGCAGATGAGTGTGAAATAATACACTTAGAATACTAGGTAAGTAAAGACCACTGCAAATTCAGTTAAAAATTACCCTCCACATTACGCTCCATGTTTGAGCCTCTAGACTTTTTGGGTACCTAAGCTTTTCCGTGTATAACTTTGTTTACAATAAAGATAATGCATTTTTGTGATTAACACAGTTCGACAACAAATCATGTTATATTTTTAAAATTGACATTGTAAATGTATTGTCAATACTTTGGCGAAAAACTACAAAAATTGAACAGGTATTCCATTTTACCCGAACTTACTCTAATATATTTAAACTTACTATCTAAAATAACTGCTTTAATTAAAGCCACCACACAAATAAGTTTAAAACATTATTTATTATATGATAATTAAAAAAAAAAAATGTTGCTTTATATTAGTGGTGGTTGAATGAATGTATAAAATTAAATATTTAGTTGGTTGGCATGTTGTTTGGTTAAATGGTTTTGTTGAATTTTATTCTGCTCCAAATGTTCGTTGCTCAAAAAGTAAACGTATTTTATTGAAAGCAATAGAAGAACAGCTAATTTTAAATAACAAGTTTATAAACTATTTGCAAATTTAGTTTGTAACTACTTCAGCCAGATACGTATTTAAACATTATGGCAATAACTTTATGAAACTTATATTTTCAGTGGATCTTTAATTTATTGTTATACTTTTTTAGCACAGTGTATTACATATACTGCAGTTAGTAATTTGCTTATCGAATGAACAATCAAATAATTGTTGTTGTGGTATTTTTGGCGTATAAGCTATGTATGACGTTAGAGTTTGCTGTTCGGTTTTAAATGAAACGGAAACCGAAACCGCGGTTTTTTCCAGCATCAAAATCATAACTAAAAACTGACAGAAATAAGTCGGTTTTCAATAAATACTTCAATCAATTTAAAAAAAAAAAAAAATAAAATGTTCAGTAATTTTGAACAATAATTATGGTTCGAGACTAAATTATAAGGTTTTTCATATTATACTCAAATCATTATATCGGAAACCTTAAAACTAAAGATGAAGTTGAATGATATTAAATCCTGAGTTTCGAAGAGAGCTCAGCTCCAATATTTTTAAAACTTGGTGTAAACAAATATTTCCTGTATAATTAGGGTGACCTGAATTTATCACTACATTTGTTGATTTTTGAACACGTGTTCTGATTAAATAATCGTGATTTGTGCTCATTTTTACATTAAAAACAATTAATATTCTTTTTCACTGAAAAGCTCAAGTTTTGATTAATTTTAACTAATATTATGAGAACTTGCGAGTTTATATATAATGGAAAGCATTCGAAACCAGATGTTTTTCTACATTAAAAATGTGTTATCTGATGGAAGCTGTATAAAAAATTTCTTGAAATCTTGGAAGATTATTTTAAATAGGATTGATTCAAATTTGACAGCTTGGGTGTTATTAGAAAAATATGTAAAAATATAAATATATTCACAACCAAAAAAGAAAAAATTAGTTAGTCTGCCTGTTTTCCGAAAGATAAAATATTTTTAAATCTAAAGTTATTTTTTTATGAAAAACTTCTTAGGATACAAGTTTTCTTTGATTCGAAAATTTTTTATATACAGAGAAAAATCTGTAGGCAGTTCATTATGTAGGATATAATTGTTTATTTTTATATACAAAAATTTAATAAAACAGAATAATATTGGAAACAGTGTTTTACTTAACTCTAAAATTATAATATTTAGTTATTTTAGCAGGTTTATAAATGGATTAAATGACATCAATTGAATTTCCAAAAATATCTTTTACAAATTAGTGAATTTTTATGGATATTTAATTATTTATAGATTTTTTTTAATTACAAAAAACAAAAAATAAAAATAACTGAAACCGAAACTGCGGTTTTTCTCATTTTCAAAAACCGAAACATCGGATTTAAAATGTTTAGGTTTTTAGCAAACTCTATATGACATGAAAATATGTACTGTATTTTATAATATAAAAATTTTTTTTTTGTACTACCTGGCGTATGAGTGTTATTAACAATCATACGCCATGGGGTGCATATTTTAATTATAATAGAAGAATGCCAAATGAATGTATGAACATTAGGGCGGCATTAGGTTGATTGGAAGAATAGTTTTTTTTCGTAATTTTAATGTATTTCGCGCGGAATACTTTGTGCAAAAAGTTTATAATAAAAATTTTTATTTTTTAACACATCATATATAATTGATATGGGCAACTTCAAAAATTTACAGCACCTAGACATTTTTTTAAGTTTTTTTTTTTTTTTGTCTGACATCAATGTCGATTTGTGTGTGTATAAACCGATATTTGAGCATGTGAAATCCGTTCACGTTAATCATTTTTATTAAACGGCGCAAATTTTACGGCGGTTTTAAGTTAAAAATTAAAAAAAAAAAAAATATTAACATTACAGTTTTTGTTAAGATTGAAAAAGGATAACGTGTGTGGATAATACCCCTTAAGGGATTTCTTAGCACACTAAAATATTTGTAAAAGCTTCAATACTTTCTAAAATACTCTGAAAAAACAAATAAAAAAATTTTTTTTTGATCGTGTATGCATATAAAAATTTATTTAAAATTGTTAAACATTTTACAAAATTACGGCTAGTATAAAACATAATTTGTAATATTTTGGGAAAAAACTATTTGCCTATCGCTAATGGTTTAAGAGATATAACCATTTAAACTTTACTACTCATGATTTTTTGCTATTTTGATTTGAAAATTTGTAAAATTGTTCTGCAAATTGGAAGCTGTAACTAAAGTTTCGTTAGTTAAATCTTGGGTTCCAGTGATAAATTCTAAGCCGTTTTAAATTTTTTTTAATCCGCAATTTTTTGTTTTGATGGCATTGTTTTTATTATTATTATTATTGTTATTATTTAAAACCGAATACCTAACTGACTTTCTTACACCAATTTGCGATTTTTTTTTTTTTTTTTTTGCTTTTTTCAGATTGGCGACATTGGCGTCTTTTATCGGTTAATTTGTATCGCTTCTCAGTTTTTACGAATTTGACGTTTTTAATGTATAATCTGAAACCATTTTACTAATGTTTATTCACGACTATTCACGCACATTAATAAATGAATTGAAACTCAAACATTTATTCTTAGAAGCATTCAGCAAAGGCTATTATGGTCATAGAGTTCTTTAAGATGTCATTGCATCATCGGTAATTTGGCGGTTTACGCGGTAGTATGTTTTAATTGTTTTGTTGAAATTTGTTAAGGTGGCCCTCGTGAATATTTTTTAAAAATATAGTCTCACTTACTAGGGGTTCAAAAAAAAAAGCTTTTTTTTTTGCAAATATTAATATTGGACCGATTAAAAAAGTACTTGTTGGGATTCTGGGTTACTTATTAACCCGAATTCAAAAATAATTCTTTTAAATTTTCAAAATCAAATATTTCATATATGGATGCTTTTTAAGGTTAGAAAAGAAGAATCTATTTAGATACCTAAACATGTTTCCATGCCAAGTTTTGATATAAAAAAAAGCTTAAAAAAAAAATATTTTTTTTGCAAAAATTTTCAAAAGTTCATAAAATTTTTGCGTTTAAAAATTTTAAAGTGCGTTTTCGCCTCGGAGGTGCACTTTACGAAGTTACTCACATCACGCAATACACTAGCCAACTTAAAAGATAATTCAGATTGTCAGACGCAAAAAAGATACATTTGCAAAAAATTTACGCTAATTTCTTTTAAGTTTGTGATGTCCGTGATACGTTATTGGTGCGCTGACACCAACTTGATATACCTGTAACTTTATAAAATTACGCCGTTTTTATAATTCTGCGCTTAAAACTCATTTTTATTAAGCGGCGCAAAACCCCTATTTAAAATCTTCAAAAAGTTTAAAATTCGGAAAATTTTGGTTTCACTTGTAAACCACCATGCAACTTTTCACCCAGCAGCGATATCAAAAAAATTTTTTTTTGCGGATATATTCTCCAAGTCTAGTGACTATATTTTGTATTTTTTTGGATCTGAAAGCTAAAAACTATTACAGAGAAAACGGAATAAATGAAAAACTCTTGCAAGTTTCAAGTCGTTTTTTTAATTTTTCGAATTTTAGATGACCACCAATTCTTAAGGTGAAGACTTTTCAATGTAAAACTTTGCACGTCATATCCTTCAAGTATAGACATCCAAACCCTGTACAACGTTTTTTTTTTTCAATTCATAAAACTTAACGAAATAAGAGCCATAGTATGTCGGTTTCAGCGGGTGCTCAAAAAATTTGAAATAGCCCATATATACTACACCAAAGCCACACAAATTCTATAATTTTTATATTATAATTATATATGGTATCACATATATCAATACACAGAAAAAACTAAAAACGGGTTTCAATTAAAAAATTTTTTAAATCAATTAATATTTTAATTGATTCTGCACCTATCACGACAATGATACTATCAATTAAACCTTTTATTAAAATTAAGAAGGAAAAAAAAGTTATAAATAATTTCTACAAAAAAAGAATATGATACAATTTTTCATACGAATTTGGGAGTAATTTCAAATGAAATAATACCCAGTTCTTTTGCAGTTATTTCATTTATTTAGAAGTTATTTCATTTTTGTCATTAGGTGTTATTTCATAATGCAGTAATTCCGAAATGAAATAAGTCCAAACAGAACTTAGCGAGGGCGCTACGAAATAACCCCCAATGAAATAACCCCAACGGCCAAAAATGAAATAACCCCCAAAAAAAATGTGTAAAATTGTTTGGGGGTTTTTTCATTTTTTTTGGGGATTATTTCATCTTACGGTTTGGAGATTATTTCATTATGAAGCAACCCCCAATGAAATAAAGCCCAAAATTTATCTTTGGAGATTATTTCATATGCAATTATTTTGGGGGTTATTTCATATTTTTTGGGGGATATTTCATTTTGCTAAAAGTGAAATTTTTTAATATTTGTTAGTTTTTCAGCGTGGCGGCCTGCGGCCGCTCTTAGGGGTTTTCTCCTCCATGGGACGCGGCAGGTGGCTTCGCTGAATAAAGTTTCCCTGCGCGCGTCACACTAGGGAAGATAATGAGACGCGCGCAGGAAAACTGTATTCAGCGAAGCCACCTGCCGCGTCCTATGGAGGAGAAAACTCCTAAGATCGGCCGCAGGCCGCCACGCAGAAAAACTGAACAGTGTAACAAAAGAATCAAAAATATGAAAACAAAAAATAAAAAAAATTTGGGACATATTTCATTTCTTTGGAGCTTATTTCATTGGGGGTTATTTCATTTCTTCCTTTGGGAGTTATTTCATTACGAAACAACCCCCAAATTTTGGGTGTTATTTCATTTTCACCTTTGGGGAATATTTCATTTCTTTTGGGTATTATTTAATTTTTTTTTGTTGGGACTTATTTCATTTTTTTTGGGATTTATTTCATTGAGGGTTATTTTATTTTGTCGTTTGGGTGTTATTTCATTGGGGGTTATTTCGTAGCGCCTCAAAAATTCATTATTTTTTTAATATTATTAATATTCTAAACGGTTCCTATAACGGAATCTTTCAAAATATTTTGATGATCTTCTTAAATTGACCTAACTTAATTCTTTATTTAACAAATTTTGAAGGCGTAACGTTACATTCCCCAAAGTCATTTTGCCCAAGAAAAAAACGACATAGCGCCCAAAAAAACCATATGTAAATTGTTGTTGTAAAAGTTTTCTTGTTTTGGGCAATACGACATTGATTTGGACGAAATAACATTTTTTGTTGGGCGCTATGACTGTTTTTTTGTTTGGCCAAAATAAATTTGAGCGCTATGACGGTAAAAAAAGAAGTTATTGCCCAAAATCATAATTTATTTTTTTTTAAATGTCATAAGACCTTAAATGTCCGGACTAATTCATGAAATCAAACAAAATAGTTTTAAGGAAACTTAAAAAAAAATGCTTCAATTTTATTTTTTTGTGTCGCATGCAGAAAAACTTTATTTCACGTAGCCGCCTGCTGCGTTCTACGGAGGAAAAAAACCTGTCACTTGATGTCTCAAAAATATAAGATTTCAACGGATTTGACATCTGATTTGAAAAACAAGTTCTTCTGGGGTTCGCTCTTAGGGATTTTTTTCTACGTAGAACGCGGCTGGTGGCTTCGCGAAATAAAGTTTTTTTCTGCGTGCGACACAAAAGACATTATGTCTTATGACTTTAAAAAAAAAAAAAAAATTATGATTTTGGGCAATAACTTCTTCTTTTTACCACCATAGCGCCCAAAAAAATAAAGTTTTTTCAAAATAAAATGCAATATCACCCAAAAAAAAGTTTTGCATTTTCTGTCATTGATTTGGTCGTTATAACATATTGACATCCACAATTGTGGGGAATATGCGGACATTTGTCATTTGGTTGTTGGGCAATACGACTTTGAGGAATATAACGGTACGCCCTTACTTCATTTGTGTTGCATTGACTATTTTTATTCTTTGGAAATTATTTCATGATGAAATAACAACCAAAACCTAGGATTTGTTTAATATTTGTTTTGGAAATTATTTAATTTTTTTAGAATTTATTTCACTTTTTCGAGACGGGACTTATTTCATTTTTTTAGAATTTATTTCAGTGGGAACTTTTGCACTGGGACTTTTCGCACCTGGGACTTATTGTATAGAGCCCAAAATTATTTTTCTTCAATCTAATAAGTAGGATTGTTAAAAAAATTAAGTCTCGATCCTAATTTGATTGAAATTATGAAAAATTCTAATTATAAATAACTTGACCAAATTATATAGATAGACCCATTTTTCAGATGAAATTATATCAAATGAGGATCTCATGGCATAAGTTATGTATGGCATTTTTCGGATATGAAATTATATATATGACTAAGGCAAGAAGTTTATAGAATTCTGTAATGATTATGGTTTACTAATTTTAAATGGATACACAAAAGGAGATGAAAGCGGTGCTTTAACGTTTATAAGCTCTACAGGCAAATCGGTCAACGATATTTGTGAAATATCACAAGAATAATTGTGTTATGTCGAACGTTTTCAAATTGGAACAAAGATTTGGTCAGATCATATGGGAACTGGCGAAGGAAATCCGAGGCGATTGTTTCAGATTGGGTACATCTATAACAGCCAATGATTTTAAGCAATATTTTCAAGTCTTACTAAATTCTCCACAGATGTCAAATGAAATATATAACATATTACAATTAACAAAACCCAATAAAGCACCAGCAACTGACAGAGTTTCATATGAAATGTTTGTGAATGCTTCTGTACAATACAATATAGTTTTTGAAACTGGCATAGTACACGAAAGCTTTATAGATAGTATTATATTTCCTATACATAAAAAGGGAGATATAAATAACCCTGGAAATTATAGAGGCATTTCATTTATGAATTGTGTGGCAAAAGTGTTGATGGGAACCATACAATCTAAATTAACTATCTGGATTGAGAAACATAATATCTTAAATGAATTTCAAGCCGGCTTTAGACCACATTACTCCACAGTAGATAATATATACAATTTATCGGCTATAGTTAATATAAAGTTTAGTGAAAATAATAAAACTTATGCCTTTGTTGTGGACTTTAAGGAGGCCTTTGATAGGGTTTCAAGAAGTTCGCTTATGTAAGTTATTCATTGAGGACTATGTCCTCCCTTTTATTTAAACGTTGATTAATAGGTACTATGTACCAGTTGAATAAAACTCCGTTTAGTTTGGTGATTCTTTATGGAATGTTCTTTTTATTTTTTCATATCTCTTATGTTATCCTCAACTTACTTAAAAAGTGCTGACACTGTGTCTGCACTTTTTATAACAAAAAAAATACTTACTAAAATTTACGCGGTATTAGCCAATCACGAAAATGCAATATCATATTGCACTTAATAAAATTTAGGTGATATTGGCCAATCGCAAAATTGCAAGTAAAAAGGTAAGCATAAAAACAAACTGTAATATGAGACCAATTAACAATAGGAGTATTCGCCATGTTACTCCAAATAGTATGGGTAATCCAGGCGCGGATCCAGGGGGGGGGGGGGAGAAGTAGGATATCTCCCCCCCCCCACAAAATGACTTTTTTTTTTTTAAACATGTACAATAGGGTGGCAGGTATTTTACAAAATGTGGAATTTCGAGAAGTGCACCCCCTATTTCTTACAGTTGACCTTAAAAGCATGTGGTGAAAATTTGAGCCGAATTGGACAATTTTAAACCGCGGCACACAGAGGTCAAAGGTCAAATTTCGGAAAATTTCACTTTTAACCCTGTTATATCCCAGGGGTCAAAAATGACCCCATATATAAAATTTTGTTAATTAATCATACAAAGAGACCTAAATTATTGACATTTTTTTTTAGAATTAGACAATGATTTAAATTAATTATAAACAACACATCTGCGGTCATAAATTGATACCACAAAAGACTGATTTCAACTTTTCAGATAAGTAAGTAATATGCAATTAATAAGTTTCTTCTATTAAATAAATTGTAAAATTTCAAAGAAGCAAAATTAAAATAAAACAATTTTATAGTTCTTGATTTTTGAACAAAAGTTGTTTAAAATCAACGAAATTTAAAAAACCAATCTAAGAGTACCTGATATATTGCAACACATCAATCCCTCGATTTACCCAATCCATTTTTTATACGATTTCGCTTTGTAACGATTTTTTTATGTCTAAATACTTGTATAGACTATTTTATTAAAAAAACTGTTAACACATATTAACGATAATAACAGTATAATATATAAGTTAACTTATTTTTAACTTCTTTATTTGATTTCTTAAAATAACGAAACTAAACACACAAGTTTATTGATCTGGTAACATAAACAACAACATTAAAAAGGGAATTCCCCGTTTGTGCATTTATGTTTATTACTTTATATTCAGCATTTGTCTTTTTATCGATTAACACGGTTTTACATACAAACTCAGTAGAGCGTGTACCTTTTGATTTTAAGTGATTTATTTATGCGAAAATGCCGACATTAAGGGAGGAAATTTATCTGATTGGATTTCCAAATCTCCAGATAACAGGCTCTAAGCCTCAAAGTTTTATTTTTTAATATAAGATTCACTAATCTCAGTGTAGAAGAAAGTGCTCGATTAGTTGTAAAAGAATGCTCAATATTTTGGGAAAAGGCTAGCATTCCTGTCAGGCAATTTCATCGAGCTGTCAAGAAACTTTAAGATCTCTATGGTGAATGGAAATATTTTGTCAAAACTAAAAATAGGAATGGTGAAGCGTATAACATAAAAAGACTTGCATGGAAAGATGGCTTGAATGATTTGTTTGATATTTCTCATAACGATGCGTTAAACATGATTAAAATTGAAGAAGACAAAAAATTCTTTTTAAATCAAAAATTAAAAGGGCGCCCGGGAAGCATGCTCGGAGTGGATGTTAAGCTAGTGAAAAAGAATGAAAGAATTCAAAAGCGAAAAGAGGCTGATAATTTCAGAAAATTAAGAAATATGGAAGCTCCAACCACGTCAACAGGTAAAGTATTATATTTTTAATTGTTTTAAACTTCGATTGGTTTAAATCTCTTGAGTAAAGCACAATATTGAAATAAAAATCGAATTCCTCAAAGGTGTTAATAGTTTTGATGCTATCTCAGATTCCGAATCTGAATTGGAGGATAATGCTGAAAGAGAGGAAATAGTATCTCCAAAAGAAAAAGAGCACGTAAAGATATTTTAACACCGAGACTCGCTGCAGTTGTGGATAAGCTTAAATTAAGTTGTAGAGACATAGTACACATATTTGTAGCAGTTTTGGAAGCACTAGGATTAAATCCATCTGAATATGTTATTAATCGCACGTCCGTGCGCCAACAAAGAGATGTTTTAAGAAAAGAACTCAGCAATAGCGTAGTGCAAAAGTTTAAATCAATAGACCAGCCACTGACAATACATTGGGACAGTAAATTGCTAACTAATGTTACTGGAAAACCCGAAGATCGCTTATCGATTATAGCTACATCTACAAACATTGAGCAAATCCTAAACATGCCTGATATCCCTTCAGGAACGGGCCTTGAAATATCTTCTGCTGTTTACGATGCTTTGGAGGAGAATAATATTTTATCAAAAACAGAGGCATTCGTTTTCGACACAACATCGTCAAATACAGGAAGATTTAAAGGAGCATGTACTTTATTAGAGAAAAGAATTGGTCGTGACATTTTATATATGGGTTGTCGTCACCATATATTTGAAATTGTGTTGGCAGCTGTGTTTAAAGAATCTGATATTGGAGCAAGTACAGGCCCTGATATTGTACTGTTTAAAAAATTTAAGAGCAACTGGCATCAAATACGGCAGAAAGAGTTTGAACCTGGAATAAATGATCCAAGAATTAAAGAAATATTAAGTGATGAGTGCGATGATATAATTATTTTTGCTACAAAAAAAACTAATGGAAGAGTTACCGAGAAACGATTATAAAGAGTTTCTGGAACTTATTATAATTTTTTTAGGTGGAACCCCACCTCGAGGAATATCGTTTTACAAGCCTGGAGCATATCATTTAGCAAGATGGATGTCTAAAGCTATATATTGCTTAAAAATTTTATTATTTCGGAACCAGTTTCCTGAACTTGGCCAATCAGAAACTAATGGTTTAATTGAACTTGCAGGGTTCATTATAAAATGCTATGCAATTTATTGGTTCGACGCAACAAAAGCTCAATTAGCTCCTTTAAACGATTTAAAATTTTTCCGTAAGTTGGAAGATTATAAGTGCTTAAACAAAAATATGGCAGATAAGGCAATTTCAAAACTGTTAATCATTTGTACTACTTAAGCGAAGAGTGTGTTGGATTTGCTTTATTTGATTCTAGAATCTCTGCAGAAACTAAGGCCAAATTAGTGGAAAAAATGGGAATAAGCATTCCCGAACAATCACAAGATGATGAAAATGATGACGTATTGAAAAAACTTCCTTTGAAAATAATCAATGTTAAGGATTTCATAAATAGAGACGTTAATAAGATTTTAGAGGAATTATTTTCTACAAATGCAAAAAAACTGTTTAAACGTTTTAATATATCCATGAAATTTTTAAATGAGGATTCTAGAACATGGGACGAATTAGACGATTACAGGGACGGAAAACACATTGTTGAAAACATAAAGATTGTTAACGACTGTGCGGAAAGAGGTATACAGCTTATTCAAGAATACCATCAAAAAATAACAAAAGACGAGGAGCAACGACAATATTTATTTAGAGTAATATTTATTTAAGTTAAGTACTAAAAAAAAAAATGACAACATTTATTTTCTTTTTTAGGTTGTTCAACAATATAGGCAGCAATACTCCAAAAATGCAACTCTAAAAGATTTATTTACAGAATTCAATTCATAAATTATAATTTCACGTACCTTATAGGTACTTAATATACATAATAAATGTACTTATGTAAGAAACCACACATACATTTTTAAAGCAAACTTGTAAACAATTTAACAGAGATGGTCAGATTTGGGATTAATCTTTTATTTTAATTAAAGTTAATGTTATAAATAACTAGCAAAGTATCGAAAATCATAAATAGATACCATTTAATTTACATTTCTTTCAGTTACTTCCAAGTACACGAAGAAACTTTTTAATTGCACATTACTTACTTATCTGAAAATTTGAAATCAGTCTTTTGTGGTATCAATTTATGACCGCAGATGTGTTGTTTATAATTTATTTAAATCAATGTCTAATTCTAAAAAAAAAAATGTCAATAATTTAGGTCTCTTTGTATGATTAATTAACAAAATTTTATATATGGGGTCATTTTTGACCCCTGGGATATAACAGGGTTAATTTTTTGAAACAAAAATTGTCATTATAGAAAAAACAAACATAAAAGAACTTAATAACAAATTTTAATTAAATTATTCGGTCAAATATGGCTTTTAGAAGCAGTTTTTTGAATAAAAAGTGAAATTTTCCGAAATTTGACCTTTGACCTCTGTGTGCCGCGGTTTAAAATTGTCCAATTCGGCTCAAATTTTCACCACATACTTTTAAGGTCAACTGTAAAAAAATAGGGGGTGCACTTCTCGAAATTCCACATTTTGTAAAATACCTGCCACCCTAATGTACAAACAAACTTTGTAGATTATTTTCTAGAATTTTGGTTTTCGTATCGAGGTAGTAAATCAATTGCAAAGAAATGTACTTCAACAAAAGATTGAAAACCGTGAACGTTTACTTCCTATTATAAAATCAATTATTTTTCTTGGAAGAAATAACATACCACTCCGTGGTCATCGAGATGATGGTGCTTTGCTCTCGTCTGAAAGTTCAGACTCAGAAGGTATCTTTCGTTCGCTTCTACGGTTTCGCATAGATGCCGGTGATAAAATACTTCAAATCCATTTAAAAACAAGCCCATTGAATGCTACATATATATCCAAAACTATTCAAAACCAAATAATAGACTGCTGCAATACCTTAATTTTAGAAATAATTTTGAAAATATTTTTGAAGCCAAATATTATTCTATAATTTTTGATGAAACAACGGACCTGTCTGGCAAAAGCCAAATTTCCTTATCTTTAAGATATTTGAATGTAAAGGACAACAATGTACACGAAGAATTTATAGGATTTGTAGACGCATTTGAAGAAGCTATTAATAATACAGCTGACTGTGATGAAATATCAATTGATGCAAAGACAATGTCAACAATAATAATAAAAGCTTTGATAAATTTTGGGCTTGACTTAAAAAACTGTGTCGGAATTGGTACGGATGGGTGCCCATTGATGTTAGCAGAAAAAGGAGCCGTTAAAAAAATACAAGAAGTAGCATTAAACGCAAAACAAACTCCCTACTTTTCACACAAGCTCAACAATTCGATTTCAAAAAGCAATAAAGTGCCTATTATTCAAAAAGTGACTTTACTTGTAAAAGAGACAACAACATTTTTTAAATATCATCATCCTAAACGTAATACTGTCTTAGTTAAGTTTTTGGGAGCTAAGCTTTCTCCGTTGTGCGAGACGAGATGGGTGGACCGCCATGATTCTATATTGCAATTCACTGCAAGTGTTGAGAACATAATAGAAGCGTTAGAAAAAATATCTGAATGGAAAGATAGAGAAACATCATCAAAAGCTTTATTATTAAGAAATTCACTTAGCACTTTTGAGTTTATATGTGGCCTGTGCATTTTATGTGATATGCTTTCTATTACACATCCCCTTAGTGTCATTCAACAAAAACAAGATATAGACCTACAAAAAGGATCAGATCTTATAACAAATTTAACTACCTGTCTTGAGGATAAAAGACAAGAAGCAGAAATTGAGTTTAAAAACAATTTTTGAGAAAGCAAAAGCTATTTTTGTTGATTTGGAAATTCCAATTGAAAAATCTAGATTCCAAAGAAAACATCCGATAAATGATGTCGAGGAGTATTTCAGGGTTGTCTGCTACATTCCACTGATAGAATCGATTTTAGTAGATTTAAAATCAAGACTTTCGAAAGACGTCCTGAATTTATTAAATATACCGAAACTGCTACCAAAGAATATAGCCACAAGTTCAATTTCGGAAATTAAACTTTTAATCCCACAACTGGTAGAGGATTTTCTTAAATTTTATGGAACAGATCAAAAAATCCTGACATTGAAACTAGAGGCGGAACTCCTACATTGGCATTATAAATGGAAGAACTCAGAAGAGCTTCCAGATAATACAATAACCGCACTAGTAAGCTGTGATGTAGATATATATCCCAACTTAAGAAAAATATTTCAAATATTTGCCTCTATGCCTGTCAGCAACGCCACAGCTGACAGGTCGTTCTCAAGCCTTCGTCGAATAAAAACATGGCTGAGATCAACCATGACGGAGGACAGACTGAATGGTTTAGCTATGATGCATATACATAATAAAATAGAAATTGATCCAGATGCTGTACTTGCAAGATTTGCCTCCAGTGGAAACCACAAATTACTAATTTAAACTGTTTTGTTAGTTATGAATTTTTATTTTTATCGAATTTACTTGAATTAATTCTTTTCTTTTTTATTGTTGAGTTTTTGTTTTTTTATTTTTTTAAATGTTATTTTTAATAAACTATTAACCCCGATTTCTTTGTATTTATTAAAACAAATGTTTGTTTTTTGTTATTTCTTGCTTCGAAATCTGTTTTTAGTAAACATTTAACTTTTATCGGTTACTTATAATCGAAGATTATTTCATGTTATTAAATATTCTCATATAGTTTGAATATATTATTATTGATATGCTCCTATTTTGCAAATAATAAGAAAACTTCATTATATCTTTAATACATAAAAAACATTATAACTGAATTCCTTTTGCATTGAATTGAATGATAAACATATCTTTTATTTAAATCTTCGAAACCTTATCGATTATATTTCTTGTAAGTAAATATTGTATTTTTTTTTTGCTTATGGCATAGTTTTATAGTATTTATTAAAATTTTGTTTTAAATTGAAAACAATATTTAATTGATACTTTAATGAAACTGAAATTAATTAGAAAGCTACAAACTATTTTAATTGGTGGCTACAATTTTTTTAATTTGACCGAATTCGATAAAATTTTTAAACTGCTATTTGCCGATCGCGGAGTTTTGTCTGAAGGAATTTTTATTTTTTTTTAATTTCGTGATCTACAACTAAATAAGAGTTACTATGCCACAAATTGGATTCATAGGCCCCTCCTTGATCCTCATTTTTATACTGTTTTGGCTCTAAAATATAGGATATTTCAACTTTGAGAGCTCCTAACGGGTAAGTGGAAACAGATAGAGATTTACCACACTCCACATTGTTGTTGCCCCAACCCTTCCTTACAAATTGCCATCGGACATTATTACTCAATCTTTTACCTGGACAATTTTAGGCTCCAAAAACGTTTGGCAAGCATATGGCTAATAACTACAGAAAATTTTTGGCATATAAAAAAATAAAAAAATTTTTGCTCAAAAAAGTTCCCCCCCCCCCCCCAAACCGAAATTCTGGATCCGCGCCTGGGGTAATCACATAGCGTTGCTAACTCCTCCCCCTTTAATTGTCGGAGTGCTCCTGCTTCGACCTTGTCTGCTGGATGATAAGCTACATCTCAGCGAGGTTGGTTTTTTTTCACGTAAAAAATAAATCAGCCACACTATAAATGTGATAGCAATTATAAGTAATATCATGATTGCCTTGTGAGCTATTAGGTGTTCCTGGATACCAGATACCAATTCATAAGTTTGTAAGTTTATTCTGTGTAGGTATGGTAATGTCAACTTCACCTCATGATCAGTTTTCGTAACATTTAATATTTTCGGTGGGTGATGTTCTAATGAGTATTTAAGCTTGACTTCAATCGCGGTTTTAATGAGACTTTAGTTCTGATTTCCTTCTTGTTCCTGCCATAATCTTGAATGAGATTATGATCTTGATTTGAAAGTAATTTCTTTTACTAAATCTTGAATGTCATCGAAGTTCTAAATGGGACTTTAGTCTGAAAGTTCTTACGACTTTATAATTGAACAGTCGAGGTACTAATGAGACTCTGACCTCAATTGTGTTTAAAAGAATGTAATCATAAAACAAAACACCGTGTATTGAATAAAACTAGTTTTAATCACGACAAAATCAGAAAACAAGAAACAGGGCCACTGATGAAGGTTCAATACCAGAAACTGCGCAGTCTGATTCAGAAAAATTGAAAATTTGCAATGTAGTTATGATTTTTAGAAAATACACTCATTCCCCTCTACCACGCCTTTCACGATAAAATTAATTATTATTGAAATTATTATCTAGAGATTTTAATGACAATTTAGTCTAAACTTTAATGGTGGTTCTAATAAGACTTTTTTTGAGCCTATGAGCTTGCTTTTAATTAATAATTTTTGAAGTCTTAATGTAATTTTCTTTATCATTAATCCAACTTAGATTCCATACAGATTCAATCTTGATTTCGACTTTGATCTAATTTTAATAGCGGCCTTTATCTTGACTACTCCAGCTTATTCATTGATATTTAAACTTGATTAATCGTGATTATGTCTTAAGTGCAAATAAGTTTTAATAGGGAATTTAACTTTCACTTATCATGTTATTTCTTAATTCCGATTTAGTTCATACTGAGATTTTGATTTATCCGTTCAATTTTGATTCAAATTTAGGTTCTATAAAAACTATAAATGTTCATTAAAATCGTGATTTAATATTGATTTCAATTTTGGCTTTATTAAAATTTTAATTTCGACCTTAGTCTTAGCTTTTGTTGTGGTTTAATGTAAATTTTAATGTTGGTTTTATTAAAACTTGATTTTTGACTTGAGCTTTTATCTTTAGTCTCAGGTTTTGTCATGGTTTAATCTTGATTTAAATTTTAGTTTTATTAAAATTTTGTTTTTGACTTGAGGCTTTATCTTTAGTTGGTTCTATATCGACTTTAATATCAGCTTACGCCATGGTTTAATCTTGGTTATATTTAAGACTCTATTATAACGTTGCACTTGACTTGAGGTTTATCTTATCTTATTTAATCTTAAATTCAATTAAGGCTTTGTTAAAACTTTAGTCTTGACATGAAGTTTCATATTGAGTTGTTTCTATAGACTTTTAGATCAGCTTGAATCTTAATTAAACCTTGATTTCGATATTGACTTTATTAAAACTTTATTCTGGACTTGATGTTTTATTTGAATTGATTTTATGTAAACTTTAATCTCAGCTTTTATCATCTTGATTTTAATTTAGGTTTTATTAAACCGCTATTCTTGGCCTATTGTTTTGCCTTTAGTTAATTCTACAGAGTTCTTAATTTCAGCTTTTATAGGGATTCAATCTTAATTCCGTTTTTAGTTGACTTCAATTTAAATTTAGTTTATTTATAAACTTTAATCACAGTTTCCATTCCGTTTTAATATTGATTTCAATGGATTCAATAGAAACTTTATGCTTAATTAAATTTTAATTTCAATAATGATTATATTGTAGTCAATTCTTGACTTTAATTGTGTAATTCTTGACTATTGTAGTCGTCGTTTTATAAAGATATAACTTAAATCTTGATAAATTCATGATTTTAAAATGCCTCAATAGTAGGTTTACACGAATATTTTCTGGTCTTGAACCTTGATTAAAAATAATTCGGTGAAGCACTTTGAAGGATATTAAAAATTTATTTTTAAGACACTTGTAATTCAGTTTTTAACATTTCACTATCTCTACTTAGAACATTTGAAAAATTAACTATAAGTTTAAACTTTACGTGTGGTTGATATTAGGTATTAAATTAAATTCAACTTAACTTAACTTTAGAAGATATTTAAACAAACTCCTGACAAATTTGCAAACTTAATTATAAAATTGACAAAGATTCAAGGTATTGAAGACGCGAGTATTTTATTTTGAACTCTTCTCAGAACATATTAGAGTTGCTCAAACTTGTTTCAAAAGTTGTAATTTAGCAATCTTAAAAAAACATTACCTTATAATAAATCTCATTAAAATCATAGCTAGATAAAAAAGTTATACTTATGAACAATTTCAAAATCATCATAAAATGGTGCCCAAAGTAGATCTTAAATTCAAAACATTAAGGACACCTTATAGATCAGCTGGATATTTTTGGACCAAACTTTGCATATACTATATGCTTCATTAAGAAATATTTCTAATTTGTTTTCTTTGAAACTTTGCCATAATATGGATACGGTTGCAGATATTTTAAAAATTTGAATTTTGTATAATTTTATTGACAAATCTTGATTCAAAAATATTTGGAATTTTTGGAAGTCAACCGAATTTTTAATTTTTTTTTTTTTATTGTTATATGGCAACTGGTGTCCGGTCTAGTATTCGGCTTCACAGTTTGCCTTCGGCCAAATTTTGACCGAACTCCGTGTATCTGACGAAATTGAGTACATTTTCAAAATAAATAAATTCCTTAATTTCGAGTGCAAACACAAGAATTTGTATTAAATTTGTTAAAAAGAAATTCTTTTAACATATCAAAGTTCAAGCATTCCCGATTTCTCGAAAGACAACATTAAAACAATTGATCTCATTATTACATATTTTTTAAAAGAAAGTTGTAAATTATTATTGTAAAATTGAAGATCCGCAAAAATTTTTTTTTTAGTTTTTAAATGAAAAAATCTAATTTTAATTGACTTTATAAAGACTATTAAAAATATATGAAATTATAAATTAAATTTTTAGAAAAATTAAAAGTTTTCAATTGAAAATTATTATCACTACTTTTCTATCTATTTCCCGATTCTAGTGAATTTTTAATAATTTTACATGAAAGTTAATTTGTTATATCTCATTCCTAATACTAATGCTTACGTATATTTTGTCAAAACTTTCAGAAGTATCTAAAGACGCAGGAACAAAAGATTTATCTCTTGAACTTTTTGGACGCCATTTTTCGATGGAATGAAACTCTCATCCTCATCACTAGAACTAGATGAATATTCATTCGAAATGGCTGTTGCTGGTAAATTTAAATTAGTTGGTTGTTGTCTAACTGGTCGACGACGTTTTTTTATTATTATTAGCATTACTGGTAGAAGCAGCAGCAGTTGAAGTCAGCGAAATAGTTGGTTGAACTTGGGTTGGTCGCTTATTATAGTTGGTTGTTGCTTCTTGTAATTAGTTGTTTCTTTTTCTCGATCGGGCATCGGCCGCTCCGATTTCTTCCTTCAGTGTATTGGCCACACTTAATTTCAGTTTTGTTTATTTTGTTAAGGAAGTATGTTCCCTTCTTCACTTTTCCGTTTACGAGAAAAAAATATGTTCTCTTTTGACGAACAGAATTTTGTTTATTAGTTTTTATTATAAGGGGTTTAGGAACTATGTTGCTTTATTTCGCCAGAAAAGTTTTTTGTTAATATTATTTAGGAACTATGTTCCTTTTGTTCAACATAAAAGTTTTTTTCACTGTTGATTTTACTTAGGAACTATGTCCCTTTTGTTCGGCACAAATGTTTTTTTCACTGTTGATTTTATTTAGGAATTTATGTTCCTTTTTGTTTAACATAAGAGCTTTTCACTGTTAATTTTACTTAGGAACTATGTTCCTTTTGTTCGACACAAATGTTTTTTCACTGTTGATTTTACTTAGGAATTATGTTCCTTTTGTTCAACATAAGAGTTTTCACACGTTGGGCGCCAGTTATTCATTGAGGACTATGTCCTCCCTTTATTTAAACGTTGATTAATAGGTACTATGTACCAGTTGAATAAAACTCCGTTTAGTTTGGTGATTCTTTATGGAATGTTCTTTTTATTTTTTCATATCTCTTATGTTACCCTCAACTTACTTAAAAATTGCTGACACTGTGTCTGCACTTTTTATAACAAAAAAAATACTTACTAAAATTTACGCGGTATTAGCCAATCACGAAAATGCAATATCATATTGCACTTAATAAAATTTAGGTGATATTGGCCAATCGCAAAATTGCAAGTAAAAGGTAAGCATAAAAACAAACTGTAATATGAGACCAATTAACAATAGGAGTATTCGCCATGTTACTCCAAATAGTATGGGTAATCACATAGCGTTGCTAACTTGTACAAGCTGAATGCCCTAGCTATCTCCACAAAAGTTATTAATTTACTACAAAATAACTATATTCGTACAATGTCAGCAGTGTGGACAGGTAACGAATTATGAGACTCCTTTGAAACTTACACTGGTGTCAAGCAAGATTGCTTGTTATCTCCACTTCTGTATTTGAATGCCCTTCACGATCACTTAGGAGGTGGTTTAATGATAGAAGGTGTAAATGTTCGTTTGTTACTATATGCAGACGGCATTGTGTTATTGTCTGATGATATATTGGTCATGCAAAAAATGGTAAAAAATTTGGAAATATATTGCAATAAGTGGAACATGGTGGTAAATATGACCAAGTCTCAAATGATGATTTTTAGAAAGGGTGGCCGTCTTTCAGCACATGACAAAATAAAATACAATGATCAAGATGTGGAAATTGTGAATGAATATAATTATCTAGGTGTAATCCTTACTCCAAAAATGATCTCTAAAAACATTTGCAGAAGAGAAACAAGTCAGCTAAAAATTGCATTAATGCAACTTGGAAAAGTTTTTTGAATAAAACTGATATAACGCTTGAAACTAAATGGAAACTTTTTCAGTCAATATGTCGATCCATCCAATCGTACGCAGCTCAGATTTGGTGCAGAGAACGTTTAGCCGCTTTTTAAAACAAAGTATGGAAAAACTTGACAACAAACCTAAATTATTTACAAAATACGTAGACGACCTTTTTGGGATTGTAAAGCATAGTGCAATAAATGAGACTTTAACTGTATTAAATAGCTTTAATAAACAAGTTAAATTCACTAAGGAAGAGGAAAAAGATGGCCGCCTCCCGTATTTGGATGCACTTGTGGTTAGAGAAAATGGAAAGATAAAAGTAGACTGGTACCAAAAACCTACATCCTCCGGAAGAATAATTAATTTTTACTCATGCCAACCAAAAAAGATAATTATGAATACTGCCAGCAATCTAGTTAAAAGAGTTCTCACAATTAGTGACGAACAATATCACAATACAAATATTGGTAAACTTAAAGATATTTTGAAAAGAAATGCGTTTCCCGATAAAATAATTAATGGCCTTTTAAATATAAATAGGAAAAATAAGAATATTAGAATAGATGAACCACCGAAAATATACAAAGCTATGACATATGTCCCTGGAATATCGGAGAGAATGGAAAAATCAGAAATATATAATAAGGAGAAAATTAAGATAGCATCAAGAACTGACAATACGTTGAAACAACTTTTTTCCAACACAAAAAGCAAATTAGATAAAATGGATAGCTCAAATATTATATACAAAATCAGTTGCACAGGCGACGGCAACAATAATTGTAACGAAGTTACGTGGGAACCACAAAAAACAAATTAAAAACACGTATAGCAGGACATAAATCAGATATAAAAAACAGAACAAAAGTTGTGATACAAAAAACAGCACTAGCAGCCCACTGTGCAGAAAAAAGTCACGCACCAGACTTTGATAATGTGGAGATCTTGCAAAGAGAGGAGAAATATAATAGGAGACTAATGTTGGAAATGTTACACATAATAAACATACCAAAGGAGAGGAGAATGAATTACAAAAGCGATACTGAAAATTGCGCCCAAAGCTACAGGCATATTTTAAACAAAAGGAATAATTCAAATTAGTACAATATTAAATGTTAACAAGTCATTATTGTTACTCGCGTAAGCATTAATGTAGTTGTTGTTATTATTTGTTGTTTATAATTTTGTAATACAGTAGTCTAAAACTATGTTTTCATTAAATGTATTAATTTTTAGATTTCCCGATGATGCTGTCCAAAGGGCAGAGAAATATAGAAAAATAAAAATATTATAAAATAGACCTCGAGCTTGATCATTATTAAACTCAATTACAACAAAAAGGTCGACAAATTAAAACTATTTAATTAATATGTTATTTTATATCTTTTTGAAGATTTTTTAAAAAAAATTTTTTTTAAAGATAACCACTTATTTTGTAAATCCTTGGTAACCACTTATTCCTCCCTTGTGAATAACGACGTATTCCTAGTATACAAGTAACTACTTATTCTTTCACTATCAGTAACCAATCAAGCAACTCATTATTCTCATTTTTTTGTAAGCGAGAGGGACTATCCATGAATTTTGGGTCATCGCAAACAAAAGTTATCAACAGAGTAAATAGCCTAGTAATTAGTAAATCCCTTAAATACTTGGTAATGTCTGTTTTTGCTGGGTATATCCAAACTTTTTTCATCGGTATATTCGAAAGAGATGTTAAATAATTTTCAACTTAAATTGAAAAAGGAAATTCGCCTGCTAGAAGCAAACGAAAGGAGCTATAGACATGACAATTTAAACAATGTTTTGTGGGAGCCGATAATCAACCTAAAATATTTTTAAGCTATTTGAATAAGAACATATTCGTATGAACACATTTAAATAGATATACACTCAAAATAGTTTGCAGCTTAAATTAACTGAAAATGTAATTAAACATAAATAATAATCACTTAAAATCTGGTTTACTTACTTCTCATTTAAATTGAATTTATCATGTTATTTATTTTTAATATTGTTTAAATAACTAAGAAATTCATAAGAAAAAATTAGTATTAACCCTGCCAGCCAAACAAGCTTCAAAATGAACCAGAAATGTTATCGAAAAATATTATTAAAATTTCAATTTTTTGTGAAAGTGTTTATACAAAAGAGCCTTTCTTTTTGATTTAAATATAACTCACAAGGGATGCATCCTGAGATCTTAATGACCTTCGGATATGTTGTAGAGAATAAAAACTTAAGGGACCCTTGTTTTTTTTTAGCTGCCCAATCTCATGTTTAGGCGTTACTAAGTGAAACCAACAAAGACCACATTCTACGTTTTTTCGGTCTATTTCGTTCTATTAAAAGTAACTATAGACAAATTTGGTATCACATGAAAGGTTTTTGAAGAGACATTCACTGACGTACAAATTATGTCCAAAGATTTTCAAGTAGTTTTGATATTCAAAAAAATGTGTTTTGAGTAGCAATAAATCAAGCGCTTTATTAACAAATTTAAGCTGTGTTAAGCTAAAAATAATGCATAGCCATGAATATTTAATTTAATCGAGAGGGTGTCTGAGATTTTTCCGATATTCGAAGTCGTTCAGTTGTCAAATAATTCAATTCATTCGCCCTATATTTCAAATAATTCAAAAATATGGCAACTCTGGGACCACTATATAGGCAATATGGGTATACAAATTTTTCTTGGGTACTTTAACCCTGCAGTCAAATAAATATAGTCTTTATAAATTAAAGACAAGCTCTCGTACAAAAACAAATGAATTTTCCACCCTACTTTTTAACCCTTAAACGTGAGATTGGGCAGCTTAAAAAATAAATGTCTCTTTTTTGCTCCTTTACATCATATCCAAAGTTCATTTAAGTCTGCGAGTTCGGGTTGGGATAGCTCCCTTGTCAGAAACTATAAATAAAAAAATTCTTTAGGCTCAAAAATCATTCTGTTTAAGGAGCCGTTTTTGAATTGTTCACAGAATATTTAATCAGAATATCTTAATCAGTTCTGAAAAACTTTTTGGATTAAATAATTGTTTATCAAATGTTTGGTGTCTTTTATGATTCTTTTTGGAAGGCTGATATTTTCGTCAAAAAAATGTGTAATTTTTGACAATAAAATTTCTAAATTTCAAAAATATGATGTGATTCATTTTCAACTCATAGAATAGCAACCCTCAAAAATGTATCCAAATTTTGCTGGCTGGCAAGTTAAAAATAGATGTTCAAGATTTAACTACAGTTCACTAAAAATAAAAGTTATATAGGGATGGAACAACAACAACAATAATCAAAGTTTTTACAAAAAAAAAGAAAAAAGTGTACCGGGGAATGTTCCTCTGAAATAATATTCCGGTGATACCACATTTGCCTATGGTTTCTTATAAAGAAATGCCATAATTATTAAAAATCTCAAAATGTGGTCATATTTGACCCCAATTTTTAAAGCTTAAACCTTTGAGATGGCACATAATAAAAACAGGCCAACCATAGACTTATATATTTTATAACATATATAAGACTCATTAAAATCGGGGTACACCCTTCAGGTCAGTTTTCCCTTGTTAGTGTTCAATTTTTTTTTTTATTATTTGTAAGATAGTGTTCTTATTATATTAAAAAATATAAAATATAATAAATAAAAACAGATTTTTATAACGAAGACCTAAAATTTTGTCAATTTTGTAGTTGAAATTCGCCCAGTCATGAAAATTGTGCATATTATTGAAAATTTGTGACAATGAATAATTTAAAATATATTAATTTTTAACATTTTTACTACTGTTTCTACTAAATTTTTCTATAAGTGTAAGTATTTTCCTCGCTTCGAAAAAGATTTAAGTTTTATTGGTAGTTTTGTCGAGTTGAAGCCAAATTTAAAAGAATAGTTCACTGCATATTTTTGAGCCTGCTCATTTAAATAACTTTTGTTGCATTTTCACACCAAGCAGCATTTTTAGGGTTAACCCAAATGCATGTTTATCTAAAATAAATCAAAATGCATTCCGCTGGTGTCATATTGTTAACAAAAAGAAACATTCAAGGCTAAAAAACAGAAGAAGAAATAATTTTTAAAAGAATTCATTTACATGCAAACATCACCTGCCCTCTGTTTAATTTGATTTCCAAAAAACAAATTGTTCTGGCAATTTACAATCCAGTAAAACTTTGGTAATGGGTGCGATAAAGTAGTACATTACCTTGTAATGTGTACTCCTTACCTGTATCATTATTTTCCAACAAGAAGTAATGAGTCACCGATAATTGACCACTCATGGATTAGCTTGTAATGAGGCCTCATTACATCTTACATTACTTCAAATCATAAAATAATGACTTGCCGATTATCAATTACATAATGCACGAATTAAAAACGTAATGTAATTATTAATATATATTTTTTCAAATCTATTTATAGACACATTACTCTGTGATTTTTTGTAAGCATGAGGGTAAGGTGTATTTTTTTGATATCACGAACGGAACACGAAGCACAACAACTCATTTACATTTTAAGCAATAAAATATTGTATGTATCGATAGATCAGTTGGTAGAGTTATGGCCTAAGTAATTGTTAAATACCAGAGACCCCAGGTTTAAATCCCAGCATGACCACATAATTTATTTAATAAAAAAAAAAGTTATTTATTTAATTAAAAAAAATATTTGTAAAAAAAATTTTTATGAATTTTTTTTATGAAAATCTATTTATAGACACATTACTTTTTCCCACCATGTAAACATATAAGTAACCAGTTACTTTACCCCCTACAAGGTACTGAGTCCACCCATTACTTTTAGGCTCATCGCCTGTAAAATTCATCAGTAAAGTAAGGTGTAATGTAATGCGTGAAGCCCTATGGCGATACATTACTTTAGCCATGATTTGGTAATGTGTAGTTTTGCTAGGAACTTCATTGTTAGTAATTTTATTATTATTCTTGTATCGCTTAAACTTAAACTTTTTTAACATTAAAAAAAAAAATAGGCAGTTTCTCCTAAACTGAAATAAGAAAAATAAAACTTTGTGCATCGAGTTGAGGATTCCTGTATTTTTAATGCATTTAAAAGTCTGCAGTTCAACATAAACCAAATGTTGACGTTGTTGGTTGTTTAAGGTTGATGTTGCTGTGCGCATTTTCTTGTTAATGTCTTATTTTTTATGTGTTAAGACATTGTTGGTCTGCTTGTTTGTGTGTTTGTTGGGCATGTTGTTGTATGTTCCGTCCAAAGATATTGTGGTTAAAACAACATTGAGGTTAGTTTTTTTTTGTACTATAAAAGTAATAGTTACAAAAGTGTCTATGGTCTTCTGTGGTAATGTTTATTAAATTTGAACTACACTGAGGAAAAACGTCTGTAAAGGCTACGGGAAATTTTGCAGTTATTACGAAAAATTTAACTATTTTGAGTTTTAGTTTAGTTTATTGATTTCCAAAACAACAAGATTAAAAATCTTATAATTAAAGTAATGGATTTTTATATTGTAACATTATTTTTAAGGAACAATAATAGGAAAAAATGATTATTATTATTAAAATATAAAAAAAAAAAATATAAATAATAAAATAAAATTTTTTTAAAATAAATAAATAATATAAAAAATAAATATAACCAAACAAATGATGACAATAAATATGTACAATTTTTATTTAAATTTCAGAATCAAACACATTTTTAGGCTCGTTTATCTATAAAGTTCAAATATTTGTTTTTTAAAATGTAATGCGTTGCTTAAGTAGTGAATGGATGATGGTAATGAGTTCCAAAGACGTATTGAGTTCACAAAAAATTGCCACTTTGATAAAGAGTTTTGAAACAATATGTGTGTAATGTCCTTATTCCTCTGGGAGTTTGAAAGCTCAAGTCTATCAAACAAATACGATGGTTCCCGGGTATATATAATTTTTTGCAAAAGAATCAGTGTTCTTATTTTCAAAAGATCTTTGAAAGTAACTCCATAAAGTTTTTTTGAATATAAAGAGATGGAGTCAAACTTCCTTAAATTAAAAACATATCTTAGAATAGCATTGTAAGTAGATGCAAGTTGCATACTGCATTTAGTGTCACAGCTTGCAAATATTTCATATCAGTACAGTAGAGTAGGCAATAGGTAAGTTTTCGCCAACAATATGCGAACATTTAATGGAGTTATATACTGGGTGTGCCATAGAGTACGTAGCATTGTGTATACTTTTCCAGCAGCCACGTTTATATTGTTAGACCAGGTGAGTGTATCATTAAAAATAACACCAAGGTTTTTGGCAGTGGATACTATTTAAATTTTCTGATTGTTTAGTAATATCGTTGGTTCAAAAGACAATTTTAGGGATTTTTTTTTTTTTTAATAACTAAATATTTAGACTTCAATGGATTAAGACATAAACCATTTGCATTAGCCCATGTGTAAATGTGATCCAGATCAGCATTAAGTTTATCAATACAATCATTTATTTTACTTTTGTTGCTATTTATATAAAGTTGTACATCATCAGCATACATGTGGATTTTACAATGCGATAATTGTTGTGTAAGGTCATTAACATAAATTGTGAATAGTAAAGGCCCAAGTATCGACCCTTGCGGTACACCCTTTAAAACTGGTAGGGCACGTGAAGTTTTATTATCTGCAAAGACAGACTGGCAACGATCCGACAAGTATGAATATATCAAACGAACAGACATTGGAGAGAAATTGAAGATTTTACTCAACTTTAGACAAAGAACGTTGTGATCCACCATATCAAATGCTTTTGAATGGTCTAATAACACCAATAAGGATACTTCACCCCCATCAAAATTCTACGTATTTCTTCCGACACATGCACGAGCGCAGTTATGGAGCTGTGTTTAGGCCGGAAACCTGATTGTCGATTTGTAAAAAGACCATTATTCTTTATGAATTCAGTTATCTGTTGTTGTAGTATACGCTCAAAAACTTTAGATAAGTATCGTAATATGGAAATCGGGCGATAATCTTTGTTTGATTTTGGAGTTGGTATAATTTTGGCATATTTCCAATTTTTGGGATAAATACTCTTCGTTAAAATATTATTGAAAATATATGTTATAAAAGGCAGCATAGCATGTATGGTGAAATAATTTTCAAAAAATTCGGATGAATGTTATCAAAACCGGATGCATTTGGCTTTATAGATCGACAGCTTAATATAACATCTGCTTGATTCATACAATCAAAAGAAAATAAATTGCCTCGAAGTTCTGCGTTCTGATCATAGAAATTAAAAATTAAATGGACATTAGGCAGATTTGTAAATGATTCATTAATACTATCCACATCTATAATACCTTGTGGTATTTTTTTTTTTTTTTCAAAATATAGCAAACTTAACTGTAGCCACTACTAATTCTCAGTAAAACTGTTGTGAAATGCAATTCAAAACAGATTTACTAAAAACAGCAAAAAAAAATTACTAAATTTTATTAAATTAGTAGAAAACACTAATAGCCACTAAATTTTAGTTGAATTGTTGTCAAATGCAATTTAAATCCATTTGTTAAGATCAGCAAAAAAAAAAAAAAAAAACTAAATTTTATTAAAAAACTAGTAGCCACTGAATTGTTGTAAAATAAAATTTAAAACCCGCTTGGTGAAATCAGTACAAAACTTTAATAATGTTAGTACAATGAAATTAATAGAAAAAGTTAGTAAGCGCTACCAAATTTAAGTAAAATTTCTGTAACTATCACTTTTAGCAATAATTTTTTTAATAAACACAATTTATAATTTAATTTATTCTTGTATATTATGGTGGGGCGATTTGAACATCTTAATGGGGCGCTTCGGGTTTCTGATTCTTGGGATTGCACTGAGCAAAAAAGTCCACTAGACCATACGTCTACGGTGAAATTTGTGAAAGTAACAATGTGTGGGATTGACATATCTCAGGAAGTAGGAGGCGCTTATCCAAGATTATGGTGTCAATCTCTTCTGTTTAAGATTCTCTAGCAAATTAATGTATCAATCATATTTGTGGGTATGGTTTAAGGGGTTAATTTTAATTTCAAAATATGGCTTTTTTGCCGTATTTTGTGAAAGTAGCAATGTGTGGGATGGAACATATATCAGGAAGTAGGAGGAGCTTATCCAAGATTATGGTATCAATCTCTTCTTTGGAAGATTCTCTAGGAGATTAATGCATCAATCATATTTGTTGGTGAGGTTAAAGGGGTTAGTGGGAGTCAAAATTGGACATTTCCACCCGCAAAATTAAATGTAGAGGTACAAAAATGTGAAAAATATTAAAAAAGTTAATCAAAAATACTCTAATTTATCTACCCAAAACTTTACCCTAGATCGGCGTCTCGTGTGTATAATACATTTATTATCGTTTGTTTCGTTTCATTATTGATAAAATATACACTCAAATAAAAAAGTTAGTAAAGTCAGCAAAAAATTTTGCTGAGTCAACAAAATTTTTGTCAGGAGGGTGCTTGCAAAAAATTGCTACTGTCAGCAAAATCTTTTGCTGAAAATCAGCGAGCTGATTTTTAGCAACAAAATTAGTAGATTCAGCAAAAGTTTCGCTAAAACTTAGTGGATTAGAAATTAAAAAACCCTTGCTAAACATTAATAAAATTTTGATGAATATTAGTAGAGTGAATAAAACTCAAAAAATTTGTAGAAAATTTTTACTTTAGTTAATTTATTTTGCTGAAAATCATAAAACATTTCTTTGTGATTCTTTTTAAAATAATTTACATACAATACGTTACAAAATATAAAATTTTTCATACTCCCACATTGACGACATGAAATAATGTAATAGAAATAATTATATATAACACAAACAAAATAATCTTTCAACTACTTACATCAATGGTTGTCTCAATGATGCTATCTTTTAAGGGAACAATAATGCCGCAGAGAATTATAGAAACGAAACGAAAAAATAGAAAAATGTAAGAACACTTTTTTTGCAATAACATAAAACATAAAAATTTACCTAAGATGTATATCTTTGTCTTTCGCTTAGTCTGTCTACCTGCTGTATATTTGTAATCAACTTGACCACTCAATTTGACTACATATACACATTTAATCTTTTTTAAATTTAAATATTATATTTTGTCTTTTGTTTAATTAATAGACAATTACTTTCACAAGCCGGTGAAAACGCAAAATTTAAGTTGTTCCAATGCACAAGTTTGTTTTATGTATGAAAAGCAGAAACAAAAATCTTCCATGGTTGATTTTTTTATATGTCTTACAAGAGTTGTACTTTTTAGTATAATTTTCCTCGTCACTACTACATCTTGATATCTAATTCATTCTGCGTATAACCTTTAATCTGGTTGTCGTTCGCACTATTGAGGTGCACAATTTTTTTAGCAAAATAAATTAGTAAAACATTAGTAAAATATTAGGAAAACATTAGTTCAAAACAGTTAAGTGCTGCCTAAGTATAACTAAAATTTTAGTTTAAAACATAATTTTAGCAAAACATTTGCTAAAAAATTGTATACCTGATTTACAAAATGTTTTACTAAATTTTCTACCAACTTATTTTTTTGAATGTAGAAAATATTAACGAGCTGAAAGAAGAGAAAAAACAATACTTAATTATATATTTAGTATGAAATAAATATATTTTATGTTATTAAACTAACTTTATTTTTATAATCATATAAAGCTGCTAAATTTTATCTTATTTATAATTTCACGTTCAATTTTTTTTTTTGTTTATAATCCCACGCTCAATATAACACTGAGCTGTTTTTTTTCGGCAAATCCTTTAACAAGCGCTTGTTGTGGCTTTTATGTTAAAAACAGATCCAACGATGCAACATTGAAAAAACCCACCATCGTCTGTCTATATTTATTATAGAAATGCACACTCATATATTCGCCAATGAATAAAAAAAAAATTATTTGAAACTTACAAGAGTTTTCTTCATTCGTTTAATTTTTTTTTTTCTCATAGTTTTTAACTATCAGATCCAAATCATTACACAATGGAGTCACTAAAAATGGGAGATTTATTCACTAAAAAAGAATTTTCCATATCGCTGTTTGGCGACAAGCTGTATGGTGATGTACAAGTGATACTAAAATTTTCCGAACTTTTGCAGTTTTTCCCGTGTGGAATTTGCGGCCGTTTCTTGGAATTGAATTTTGAGAACAGTATTTAAAAAAGGGTGTAATTTTTTAAAATTCTAGGTCGATGTCAGCGCACCAATAATAGGATACGGACATCAAAAACTTAGAAGGGATTCGCGTAAATTTTTTTTTAAATGTATGTTTTTGCGTCTGATATTCACAATTATATTTGAAATTATCTAGCGTATTGTAAGAAGTGAGTATCTTAGTATACTGCAGCTTCGAGTCAATAAGGCACCTACAAGTTTCTAAACGTTAAAATTGTATGAACTTTTTAAAATTTTTGCTAAATGGAATCTTTTTTTCGCATTTTTTTTTTTTTATAACAAAAAAAACTTTGCTTGAGAACATATTTAGATAAATAGAGTGAATCTTCATGAAGGACATAATTGACAAAGTGCAAAAAAATTGATTTTTTTTTGTTCCTAGTGAGTACAGAGACAGTTTTTTCCAAACACATTTCGCTTTGTGAAAACTAAAGCGCTGTATGAATTCCAGCAAAACGTATATCAAATACAAGATTTTAATGAGCTTAATACTTAAATCGAAAAGGCATGAAAATATTTTATGGAGCAAACAATATTTTCATTACCTCAAAAAGCATCCTTATATAAAAATATTAATTGTTCGCATGTAAAAGTAAAGTTAGATAAAGTAAAGATAAATAATTAACGCGAATGGATTTATCATACTTATACAGGAAATGTTATTCATGTCATCCAAAAAATTTTTTTTTAAATATTTAACCTGAAAGTGTCGGGAATTTTTGAAGTTCGTCATATACACAATTACTATTCTACTTTATCTCTGTTCAAAATATATATTCATATTTTCTCTGAGTTTACAAATTTTTGAGAGTTATACCCAGTAAAAAATTTTCGATTTTTTACGAGCAGGATATAACAAATGCGCTGATGTAAGTGCTTACCATTACATAATACTGAAAAGCAGCAAAATAAACGACTAATTTTCGTATAAAAATAAATAAACAAAAATTTTGAGCTTACTGTGTTCCCTAACCAGGATGCAGGTTGTAAGCAGCTTACCCTAATCCCTTATAAGGATACAGGTTGTAATGCAAAAAGTTTCATATCGTGGATTATAAACGATCTGTACCAATTTTCCCGAGTGATTTCCGATTGTGTTTGGTGTTTTTGAATATAGAGCAATTCCATATGAAAACGATCAAAATTGGCAAATTTTTGGACGACCCCTCTCCGATTTTAAAATAAATAGTCTCAATCGATTGCCCAGCAAAAAATAATGTACCTACATATTTTTTTTTTTTATAGTGACTGGTTTAGTGGTGGTGTGCACCACTATCATGTGACAAAATTGAAGAATTCTTCATAAGGGACCTCATTGAAAGTTGTTTAAAAAAAAAAACTACTAAAGCGATCGCAACGAGTGATAGCTCGTTGGAAAGGTATTGAATCAGGCTTTAATTAAAAAATAAAATTTTCCTAATTTTTCTCAGAAATTTACCTTTTTTCCCATGAAAATTAAATTTTCCCATGAAAATTAAATTTTCCGATTTTCCACAGAAGCTCCTAAATTTTCCGGCTAATTTTATTTTTTTTTGGATTCCTCATAATTTTTGCTTTAAGAATCAGCAATAAAAAAATGGGCCCCGACTCCTTGTTTGGACAGGAGAAGAGCATTTAAGAGACCACCTTGTTCTCATTGTTTTTATATTTTTTATAATTGAATTATTTTTAATTATTTAACAAGAAAAATTAGAAAAATTTTATTTTTCAATTAAAGCCTGATTCAATACCTTTCCAACGAGTTATCACTCGTTGCGATCGCTTTAGTAGTTTTCAATGAGGTCCCTTATGAAGAATTCTTCAATTTTGTCACATGACAGTGCACAGTGGGATAAATCACAAAATTTGTGGAAATAATTCGGCCATTTGTTAACTTGTGGTCCGATTGCAATGAACATGCATAAAAGACATAAAATGGAGTTTAATGTTTGATTTTGAACCTTCCAGACCCTTCGGGGGCGGCAAAATGGCTGCCCAAAGTTGGGTACTTTTTTCATAAAAAATTTCGAGTGTTTGCCATTTTTTTGTTTCTCATCCGATTTTCAAAAAATTAACATATTAGTAATCTTCTTGTAAAGATGAACAAAAAACATGCTTTAATTCCGAATATCGGGAGAAAATTGGGACCAATTTTCGTTTTAAAATAATGGTTATTTAGCCAATAAAATTCATGATTGAATAAAAAAAAATTAGTTCCATATCTTGTTTCAGTCAAAAATTACATTAGTTTAAAGTAGAAATTAAAAAAAAAAAGTAAATTTTGGCGATATTTTCCCCAAAAAGCACCAAAGTTCTTATCGCTCCAGACAAATATTTTTCTTCTGAGCATATAAAGTATGTATACTTTTCTGGAAGGTCTTTTTATATAATGCGAGTTGTGGTAAAAAAAATTTTGATTTGTAAATACCCCCATCCGCTTCCAAAGTTGCCACATTTTTGAAGTAAATATCAACTTTAACTCACAGTTAAAATTTGTGCACGCCTCCAATTGGGTAGTGGATTTAACTAGACTTTAAGGTCAGCAAATCGAAACAAATTTCAGAAATTATGATTTTCTGAAAACAATCCCACAATTCCTACAAATAAAAAAAAAATTTCCAAAAATTGGATTTTTTTCGTTTTTTGCTGCCATGTCGTCATTTAAAGCGGGGATTGGAAATGACTTACGCACAACATTATGTATCTGTTGGAGTATCTAAAACCGGTTTCCACTACCCAATTGGAGGCGTGCACAAATTTTAACTGTGAGTTAAAGTTGATATTTACCTCAAAAATATGGCAACTTTGGAAGCGGATGGGGGGAAAAGTATTTACAAATCAAAATTTTTTTTACCACAACTCGCATTTATATAAAAAGACCTTCCAGAAAAGTATACATACTTTATATGTTCGGAAGAAAAATATTTGTCTGGAGCGATAAAAAGTTTGGTGCTTTTTGGGGAAAATATCGCCAAAATTTACTTTTTTTTTTAATTTCTACTTTAAACTAATGTAATTTTTGACTGAAACAAGATATTGAACTAATTTTTTTTTATTCAATCAAGAATTTTATTGGCTAAATAACCGTTATTTTAAAACGAAAATTGGTCCCAATTTTCTCCCGATATTTGGAAAACTTTGGACCTGAGTAGAACAAAATTTGGAATTTCACATTTTCAAATCGAAATATCTCGGAAACTATTGGAGGTAACCCACACATTAAAGCATCTTTACAAGAAAATTGAAGAATTCTTCATAAGGGACCTCATTGAAAGTTGTTTTAAAAAAAAAACTGCTAAAGCGATCGCAACGAGTGATAGCTCGTTGGAAAGGTATTGAATCAGGCTTTAATTGAAAAATAAAATTTTCCTAATTTTCTTGTTAAATAATTAAAAATAATTCAATTATAAAAAATATAAAAACAATGAGAACAAGGTGGTCTCTTAAATGCTCTTCTCCTGTCCAAACAAGGAGTCGGGGCCCATTTTTTTATTGCTGATTCTTAAAGCAAAAATTATGAGGAATCCAAAAAAAATAAAATTAGAAGGAAAATTTAGGAGCTTCTGTGAAAAATCGGAAAATTTAATTTTCATGGGAAAATTTAATTTTCATGGGAAAAAAGGTAAATTTCTGAGAAAAATTAGGAAAATTTTATTTTTCAATTAAAGCCTGATTCAATACCTTTTCAACGAGCTATCACTCGTTGCGATCGCTTTAGTAGTTTTTTTTTTAAACAACTTTCAATGAGGTCCCTTATGAAGAATTCTTCAATTTTGTCACATGACAGTGGTGCACACCACCACTAAACCAGTCACTATAAAAAAAAAAAATATGTAGGTACATTATTTTTTGCTGGGCAATCGATTGAGACTATTTATTTTAAAATCGGAGAGGGGTCGTCCAAAAGGTGATCGCTTTCATATGGAATTGCTCTATATATTAAAAAGTAGGTAGTCATTTAACTGTTTCTGAAGAGCTAGCACGTGGAGCGGTAAAAAAATATAATTATATTATATGTAAAAAATTTTAACAAAACAAACTAATATCTGAAAAAATTTATGTAAAATAAATTATGTATATGCATATTATTACTTTTAATCGTAATAATGTAGACATGAAATATGATTTAACAGAAAGCCATGAAATCACAGCTTTTTTAAGCGCTAAAATCCGCGCTTATTATGCCCAAAAGTAATGCTTCCAAGTGGGAATTCGCCATAGAAAAATCATAGCATATGTAAGCAGGTTTGTAACGGATTATTTGGGCTTACTCCCTTACAAACCTTCTTCCATGTAAGCAGCGCTTTTTACTGGTCAATATCTCTCAGAAAAGAGCGTGCAATGCATACACAATTTCAATTAAAATATCGATTAAAAATTTATCTGAATATTGTTTTTAATTTCGAACAAATTTTTAGTAGATAGTACTATTAACTTTAATAAAAATTTGCAAAAAATCGTCAAAAATTCTGGTATAAAATCGGTAAAATTAAAAAAAATTGTTTCAATTTAAAAAAAAAAAATCGATAAAAAACGCAATTTTTTTTCAAAATTTAATAAAATTGATAAAATTGAAAAAATCCTACAAAATTAAAATCGATAATATTATAAAAAATCGCAAAATAAAAAATCAGGCCCAGACCCCCTGACTGCGGCCCTGGCCACGGTAAAAACTAGAGGCGTCAATCTTAAAAATGAGAATTTTCTAGTTCCCTAGGGAATCCTGAAAACTTCCTTAAACTTTATTCCTTGAACTTTATTAAAAATGAAAAATGGGAGATTTTTTGAAATTTTTATTAAACTTGCTTTTAAAAAAACATGAAAAAAATTACATAAAAATCCTATTATTTCGAGTCGAGAAACTGTTTTTAATAATTTTTAATGCAGAATCGCAGAATTTCTGAATATTTTTTATATTTGACAAAGTTTTTGACAAAAAGAGTCGTAACTAATTTTTAATTCACAGAAAATATTATTTTTGTAGGTCTTTTTAAAAACGGTTTAGCTTACGAGATGATATCGGTAGAGCCGAAAAAGTTCAGAGTCATGTTAATCATTATTTGCTGCATATTTTTAAAAAGCCTAAAAATGAGGCACTCTTTTATATATCACAGTTTTAAAAGAAAACTTGCAACAAAATAAATAAACTGACGTCTCGACATGAGCAGCACGTTTAGAATTTTGATGAAGCTAAAATACAAAACTCCTAAAGGCATATTAAAACAGAAAAAAAGTTTTCACAAAAGTATTGATTTCATTTGTCATTTTATAACTTTTTAGGGATTTAGACTATCTATAGTACTACTTAGTATGTACTTTATGTTCTTATATTACTATACATATATTAGTGTTAGTATGAGTATGTCTGTGTTTGTGTGTGACAATAAAAACAAGCATTATTGGCGAAAGTAAAACTATTTATTTAATGATGTTTATATGTTTATATGTTGTTGTTTTTGTTTTTTTTCCATTTCCCCAAATTCTATTGCTCAATACTTCTGCAACATATGTGTCTTAGGGATTTTGAGACATATTTGACAAATAAAATAACAACAATAATAACATTTAAAGGAAAAAAAGGATAATATTGTGAGAGAATAAAATACAAGTAATAAAAAAGTAGCAAAAGTTGTTTTATTACAAGTCAGAAATTTTGCACAATGGGACTTTGGTAGAAAGAAAAAACATACATTTTAAAAGTAATATAATTATTTTGTTATGTTTTAAACAGAAATAAATATAAAGAGTTTAAGAATTACAAGTTTGTTATAATTTTTATTAAAAATAAAAATTATGTTTTTTTCGACCTTTAATTGTGCAATGAAAATGAAAATGAAAATTATTCAAGTTCGAGGCCATACTCTATATTTCTTCATTAGGATATTATCCTAACAAAGTAAACAAAATGTAAAAAGGAGAGAGAAACAAAAAAAAAAAAACGTGTATTGAATATCCACCAGAGGTGGATCTTGCACATCAAACAAGTTTTCAATTTATTTTTGATCAATGGTTATAATCTTTAACTTCAAACTCATATGTATATTAGTTCTCATGTAGTGAGTAAACTAGTTCATATGTATGTTTGATGTTTGGCATGGGATTGTTACCGCTTTCAAAACGTCTTCTGATGATGGGAACCTAGAAAATTCCCGAAATAGATCTATCAACACATTCCTGAAAGGGTCAAATAATAAATTTGAAAACAAAAAACTCTATAAATTATTTGTTAGGACAATATCCTAATGAAGAAATATAGAGTATGGCCTCGAACTTGAATAATTTTTATTTTCATTGCACAATTAAAGGTCGAAAAAAACATAATTTTTATTTTTAATAAAAATTATAACAAACTTGTATAAAAGGCAGAGTACCGCCAAGTTTACTTCCCCTGTTTTGCTTACAAAGTAAACAAAATATAAAAAGGAGAGAGAAACAAAAAAAAACGTGTATTGAATATCCACCAGAGGTGGATCTTGCACATCAAACAAGTTTTCAATTTATTTTTTGATCAATGGTTATAATCTTTAACTTCAAACTCATATGTATATTAGTTCTCATGTAGTGAGTAAACTAGTTCATATGTATGTTTGATGTTTGGCATGGGATTGTTACCGCTTTCAAAACGTGTTCTGATGATGGGAACCTAGAAAATTCCCGAAATAGATCTATCAACACATTCCTGAAAGGGTCAAATAATAAATTTGAAAACAAAAAACTCTATAGATTATTTGTTAGGACAATATCCTAATGAAGAAATATAGAGTATGGCCTCGAACTTGAATAATTTTCATTTTCATTGCACAATTAAAGGTCAAAAAAAACATAATTTTTATTTTTAATAAAAATTATAACAAACTTGTATAAAAGGCAGAGTACCGCCAAGTTTACTTCCCCTGTTTTGCTTACAAAGTAAACAAAATATAAAAGGAGAAACAAAAAAAAAAAAAAAAAAAAAACGTGTATTGAATATCCACCAGAGGTGGATCTTGCACATCAAACAAGTTTTCAATTTATTTTTTGATCAATGGTTATAATCTTTAACTTCAAACTCATATGTATATTAGTTCTCATGTAGTGAGTAAACTAGTTCATATGTATGTTTGATGTTTGGCATGGGATTGTTACCGCTTTCAAAACGTGTTCTGATGATGGGAACCTAGAAATTCCCGAAATAGATCTATCAACACATTCCTGAAAGGGTCAAATAATAAATTTGAAAACAAAAAACTCTATAGATTATTTGTTAGGACAATATCCTAATGAAGAAATATAGAGTATGGCCTCGAACTTGAATAATTTTCATTTTCAGAGTTTAAGAATTTTAATTTAAATTTAATTACTTAAAACAAAGAAACACAGGCACAAAAATAGCAAGCCAGAAATTGCCGATGGTCAGAAAAATCAAGTACTGGCAAAGCACTTTAAATTTAATACCATTGGCAGAAATTTAAATTAAAGCACTTTGGCAAAAAGTGTTTTGTCAGTACTTGATTTATGAAATTTACAATCTTAAAAACAATTTAACACTGGCAAATAGATGTAGATTTTTCACGTATAACAAATCTTTAAAAACAAAAATTCAAAATTACAAATAAATCATCGAAAGTGTGTTTGTATTAACAAATCATCATTGTTGGTGACAATTTAAAAAAACTTGTTTTTGTATTTACAACAATTCTCTATTAACCATGGTTAACAGAATTTTTTAATATATTTCTGTGTATGTATTTGTTGTTCAAATTTTTAACTGATAATAAAAAAAAGCAATTTTCATATTTTAGCTTTTATATTTTATTGCAAATACTTATGTAAAAGAGAAAAAGCAAATTTTTCATCTATTAGTAAGAATGCACTTAAGTTGTAAGAATGCACTTAAGTTGTACCATATGGAAAGTTGTTGCCTATTTCATTTGATGATTTTTAATTGTAAAAAATGTTTAATAAATTTTAATTTAATGCAAAAAAATAATTAAAACCTTTTTTTTTTATTTATCTAAACTTGTTTTTTTGTAAGTATTTAGTAAAAGGAAGAGCATTTTCGAAATGAAGAAAATTTTAAATTCCAGGAAAAATTTTTAAAAAGAGTTAAAAAATTTACTGAAGTAAGAAAATTTTTCCATTTATCTAAACTAGTTTAAGAAAAGTATTTTCAAAAAGTAAGGAGTCGTGAACTAAAACTGGGACAAACTAGCTTGAAGTAGGAAAAAACTTACGTTACCCTATGGGGAATGAGGAGTCAATTGACCTAAAAGTGACTGGTTAAAGAAGGACTTATCACAGGACTGGTATAATTTAATACTGAAGTGGGTTAAGCAGTGTCAACTGTCCTAAAATTACCAATCATGTGACTGGTAAAGGGAGGACATACCACTTAACCAGAATGCTTATTAACAAGAAAAGGTCAGTTGGCCAGAATTTTACCCATTGGAAGCTGTTTAGTTTTCGTTTATTTTTATGCCCATCTTTGGTTAGTCCTGTGGGATGCCACTATGTGGTTTAAAGATGGACAAATGACCCCGTCCTATGACAAGCCCATGTTAAAATTGCCAGTTGTTTACATAGGGTAGGGTTTAGCAGAGAACCGGTCTCTGGCACGAAGAGACCGATCCTGTGGCACACGCAGGACCGGTCCCATTCCCCATAGGTTAAAGACATAAATATTCTTGACTTTTGACAAAAGAACTGATATTTTGTAAATTGTCATTTGAAAAAAAAGTGCTAAACATTAAAAAAAATGTTTCGCAAAATTTTTTATCTTGAATTTGTTTTAAAAGTTTAATATTCCTTTTTAATTAAAGATGGTATTTTATATAGGCCTTCTTAAAATACGTGTTTAATTCTTTAAGTTTCATAAATAACTGCATTTTATTAATTATTTATTCATTGTATCTCCTTTTAATACATGCATTGGGAATACACATACTAAGCATAATCTTACGACTAAGTAAAGCGTTTGTGGACAATAACCATGCGAACAAAAACTTGGTTTCATGTTGCATAATTAAGGTATGACAACTAACAAGGGGAGTCTCCCGATGTAAAAAACAATATGGGACCTGTATTTTTTTACCTGCACAATCTCACGTTTAAACGCTAAAAGGTGTGACCAAATTTAATACTTGTCCGAAACTAATGAAATTCAGATTTTTTTTAACGCAATTTTGATATACTCAAGAAAAAAAATGTTGACACTGATATTGCCCATGTAGTAGGATAGGGTTTCCATTTATATAAAATATTTAAAACATAGCTTAAAAGGTTCTTCCAAAAAGTCGCATAAAAGCCGAACAATTACGAGTGTCGGTAAAATCTCAGACACCCCGTCGATTAAATTCAATAGGCATTGCTATAAACATTTTTTAGCTTAATCCAACTAAAAAGTTTTAATATCACTTACAGCACATTTTTGGAATAACGCAAATTCTTGTAAGTTTTCGTTCATATTTCGTATACCAGATAATGCGTCTTCAAAAGTTCTTTCATTTGGTACTTCTCTAGAAAAATTCGAAATAAGACAAAAAAAACGAAAAATATGGTGTTATTTTTGAACCCACCTTCTAACCCATATTTTAAACCATTCTTTTATTTCTTTATCACATATTATAATTCCATTAAGATCGGAGAGAACGTATCGGGAGGCTGCCCTTGTGAGACAATTCGAACACACCACCGTAAAGCTTACACTTGATTGTTTTCTCAAAATTAGTAAATTTTCACTTGGTAAAAAGGGTTTTCTCAAACACTTCTCAAAATAACTATGAACTATTTGTGAGTACACGCTGAGAAAAGAGTATCATATTGTGCTAGTTTAAAACCATCATCAGAAAATGCCAACCGTACCAAAAATATAATACTGGTAAACCATTGCTGTTTTTATAAAACCCACCGTGTTAAAAATTATCAAAAGTACAACTAATATCTTTCTATGAACACACTATTTTGTTTGCAAGTCATGTGTTTTGCCAGTACCACCAGCAAAATTTTTTGCTAATATTGTCTTTACTAATATTACAACGAGTTAGAAGCATTTTATTTTATTATTATTTCACACATTTAAATGTAAGACCGAACTGTATTGCTGCTTTTTAAATGCGTTTAGTTATACATATTTCTCAAAATTAATTAAACTTAAGCTATTTTGTCAGCGGTGGCAAGTTTGCTCAAACCAACGATTGGCCACAGTTATCATTTGGGTAACAGGACAATACTGTCAAGGTTGCTAGTCGCACGTTCTACCAACGCATAACCGACGCTTTGCCAACACTGGGCCGATCGTATTTTTCTGCCAGGGATGTTATGATTTCAATGCCTTTCACTCCATAATATGACTGTAGCAATCAAATTATGATGGCGATGAAATCGTCATCGGTAAGCATCATATATATTATATATATTATAACTAGGATCATAATATGATTATTTTGTGTCAACAATCATGTTCAATCATATTTTTTCTCTGTGTGTATATAAACTTACTAAAATTTATCACAAAATTTTGAACTTCTTTAAGTTAATTTTTTAGTTAATTTAAGGATATGTTTTTTATCTTTAGTGCAGATTTAAAATGAATTTTGAATAGTTAAAATAATATTTAAAAATATTTTTCTTTAAAAGTCTTAATACACTCAAAAAAAATAAGTTAGTAGAAAAGTTAGTAAAACGTCTTGTAAATCAGGTATACTATTTTTTAGCAAAATTGTTTGCTAAAATCGTGTTTTCAGCTAAAATTTTTTTTATACTTATTCAGCACTTAACTGTTTTATACTAATGCTTTACTAATATACTAATGTTTTACTAATTAATTTTGCTAAAAAAAATTGTGCTGATAAGCACATTAACAGTGTGGACGACAACCAGATTGAAAGATATACGCAGAATGAAGTAGATGTCGCGGCATGTCAAGATCTAGTAGAGAAGAGGAAAATGATACTAAAAAGTACAACTCTAATAAGACATATAAAAAAATCAACCATGGAAGACTTTTGTATCTGTTTTTCATACATAAAACAAAATTGAGGATTAAAACAACTTAAATTTTGCGTTGTCACCGGCTTGTGAAAAAAATTGTCTATTAATTAAATAAAAGACAAAATAAAATATTTAAATTTAATATGTATTTCTAAACTAAATGTTTATAGATTAACAATCTAGTGTTTTCAAATTGCAAACAAACAAACATATACAGACATGTAGACAGAGTAAAGCGAAAGACAAAGACACACATCTTAGGTAGATTTTTATGGTTCCCGTTTCTTATTGCAAAAAAATGGTTGTTTTTTTTGTTTCGTTTGTGTTTGTTTATTTTTTCGTTTCGTTTCTATATTTATCTTCGGCAGGTGCGTCCTTTAAACAATCATTCAGACAATCATTGATGTAAGTAAATGAAAGAAATTTTTTTTTATGTTATATATATTTATTTCTATATATTTTCAGATATTAAATTAATTCATGTGGTCAATGTGGGAAAATGAAAATTTTTATATTTCGCAATTATTGTAAATTATTTTTAAAAGAATCACAATAATATGTTTTATGATTTTCAGCAAATAAATTAACTGAATTACAATTTTTCTACAAATTTTTTGCGTTTTTTTTCAATTTACTAAAATTCAGCAAAAAAATTATTAATTTTTAGCAAGGCTTTTGTATTTATAATCTACTAAGTGTTAGCAAAACTTTTGCTGAATCTACTAATTTTGTTGCTAAAAATTTTTGCTGACATTAGCAATTTTTTTGCAAGCACCCTCCTGACTAAAATTTTGCTGACACAGCAAAATTTTTGCTGACTTTACAAACTTTTTTTTTGAGTCTAGTATTCATTTTCATTAAGCTTGTATTTATTTATTCATTTTGGCTAACAAAATTTTTATATTTCATAAAATATCTTGTGAATGAAAATATTCTGGGCACAAATATAAATATTTAAAAAAATCACAAAATTTTCCAAAAGTTTTATTCGTCAGATACTCACAAAACTTAGTCTTTTAAAAACTATTCTCTTTACTTTCTTATTAAATAAATGAGCAAAATTTATTTAAAATATTCTTCGAAAAAATTAAAAACTTTAATTAATTTTTGTTCTAAATATTTTAAAACCACAAAAATAAATTTAATTTTTTACCATATGTTTACACTTATCATGTCCTTAATATGAATTTCTTCGTAAATATTTTCTACATCAACATTGAAAGAGTTTGTGTGTGTGTATGTGTGTGTGTGTGTGTGTGTGTGTGTAAGACAATGTGTAAGTAGTACAGTATATTTTATAACATTTTAATCCTGCTTAATAATTAGTTACTTTATTCTACCAAGTTTATTTTATACTTCCTTCCAACAGTGGAAGAAGGACTTGTACACCCTCCATACCATCACGAATCTTATGATTGTCTTGCAATGTGCTTGGCAAGCTAAATTCCTTCTATTGTACAAAAAATGTTGAAAAAAAACGCAAAAAGGTGGAGGTACAAAGGAGGTTTTTTTCTAATATAGAGCAAGTACAGAAAAATGTTTCACATAAATAATATTAAAGATATTTTAAATATGGCAAAAGATTATATAATAGTATATGAAATGGAAGAGCAGAAATGTAATATGAACGTGAGTATTCAATTAAAGGGCAAAATAGATTATTATAAATGCTGGTCAAATATTGAAAACAATTGAAATAAAAATAAAGATGATAATGATAATGATGATGATGATGATGATAAAACTTTTTTATAAATTTATTTCATATTAAAATGTTTCTTCTTGATTTTTATTTATTTATTTTAAATTATATTGTTCACATAACTTTTTAAGTAGGTTTTTATATATTATTACATTCAATTTTCTTAACCAATTAGTTAATAGTATACTCAGAGAACTTCTGCTTTAAAAATATGTAGTTGTTTGGGTTACAATACAGTTTCTTTGCTTTTAATGTAAATGCCAGTCATTTGAAGAACAAATTAAATTTTTTACTAACCTTGTAGTTCATTTAAAAAAACAAACCACATCAAATGACTGTTTTATGATTTTACATTTATTTTATAAAGTCGTTTTTTGTTATTTAAAAAAATAAATGTTTGTTTCTTTTTTACTACAATTGTGGCTCATTTTTTGAACACTGAAAAACAAATGACAATGTTAGTTGAATTTACTGAAATGTAAGTCGTCCTTTCTTTATGTTAAATTTAAATTGTTCTTCTTCTACATTTGTAGTGGTCTTTGACTACATTGTATTCTAAGTGTATATAAAAGATGTAAGTAACGTACATATAAACTTTTTTGTTTGCCATTATATTGAAAGAGCACAGGTAAGTCTTAAGGATTTAAGGTTTTTGTTCTAACAAGACAAGTTTTCTTAAATAAATATTGTTACGATTTATCCTTTTATAAATCGTGTTTTGTTTAATTCCCGTTGAATAAACAATTTTACGGATTCTTTTATTTGCAAAATAAAACACTTTTTATTTAATTTAACTTTAGATTTATTAAATAACCGTTTCACACTAAATTAATTAGCTTGTAGCTTAAGGTTGATAGTTATCACGTTTCGATTACAACTTAACGACTTCGACGATTTAATTACGACTGACTCATTTATTCGCGGCGCACTGGTATTTATACCAGTTGGCATCACTTCTAGAAAAAGCTCGACTGATCTGGCAATTACTGGTTACAGAATAGTAGCAATTTTGAATTTAACGGAAAATAGTGATTGTTTGACTGTATTTCATAGTGTTGCCATCTTGCTGTTTTATATTTAGCAACAAGAATCCCCAAATTCGTAACACTGCCGCCCACTTAAGCCTGTTCGTCCCGAATAGGCACACTATCTCCCTTTTCCGTAATTTGCTAGTCGTTCAAGATGGACCACCTTCATTTTAGATCTTGGGCTGTTGTACTTCTGGATCCTGTAGACAACATCGTTCAACTTCTTGATCACTCGGTAAGGCCCATCCCAATGCGTCTGTAGTTTAGGAGATAATCCTTTCTTTCGTTGTGGGTTGAAAAGTAGAACCAGCTGACCTTCAGTGAATCCCTCAGAGTTTGCGGCTCGGTCGTATCTGGCTTTCATCTTATCACTGGTCATTTTAATTCGACCGCGCACAAAGTCATGTAATTCATTCAAATTTTCTTGCGCTCGAGAAGAGTTTTCCTCGTTCCCATCTAACGGTGTAGGCTTAAAGCCAAATTCCAAATCTCCAGGCAGTCTCAATTCGGTTCCAAAAATAATTTTTGCTGGTGTTCTAGAGGTAGAGTCATGCACAGCCGACCTATATGCTAATAAAAATTTTTGTATGTGCTCGTCCCAGTCTTTCTGATGGGCGCTCACCACTTTTCGCAAGTATTCTTCCAGAGTGCGATTAAATCTCTCGACCATGCCATCAGACTGTGGATGAAGTGGCGTTGTCCGGGTTTTTCTTATGCCATATAGCTCACACATTTCCTTAAACACGCCGGATTAAAAATTTCTACCTTGGTCAGAATGCAATTCTATTGGAACACCATAACGGCACACCCAGTTGTTCACAAATACTTCCACTACCGTTTTTGCTTCTTGGTTGGGGATGGCGTATACCTCTGGCCATTTGCTAAAGTAATCCATTACTACTAGCACATATCGGTTTCCAGCGTTGCTTACAGGAAATGGGCCTGCAACATCCATCGCTATCCTCTCAAATGGCGCACCTGAGTTGTATTGCTGAAGTAGTCCTCGACTTCTCCTTACTGGACCTTTGGCCGCGATGCATTCTGTGCAGTTTGCTATCCAATCGGCTACAGCTTGTTGACATCCAACCCAATAAAACCGCTCTTTTAATTTTTCTAGGGTTTTTGTTATGCCTAGATGACCTCCACTGGGACCATTATGGAACTCTTTCAATACTTCATTCATCTTAGAGGACGGCACGACTATTAAATTAGATGAAGATTTGCCGTCTGCACTCTCCCACGTGCGATATAAGCAACCATTTACCAGTTTCAAACTATTCCATTGTGCCCAATAAGATTTCAAAAGTGGTCCCTCTGCTGATATTTCATTGCGGGTAGGTCTTCTGTCTTCCTCTTTAGCCACTACAATTTTTGACAGGATTGGGTCATTCCTTTGTGCTGTTGACCAGTCTTCTTCCGATTCTATTTGCATTAGCCGAATATCAACTACACATTCTTTCTTTTCGGCTTTAACGCAATGTCTGCACTCCAAGTTACAGGGTCGCCGCGAGAGGGCATCCGCATTGCTGTGTTTTGTACCTCCCCTGTGCTCGATATTAAAATCGTAGCTCTGCAGGCGTTCAATCCAGCGCGCAAGTTGTCCTTCAGGATTTTTAAATTGTAACAGCCATCTAAGTGCAGCATGGTCAGTCCTCAGCGTAAATGTTGGCCATACAAATACTTGTGGTAATGTTTTATGCACTCTATTACCGCCAGCAGCTCGCGTCGCGTAACACAATAGTTCCTCTCAGGCTTCGAAAGTATTCGGCTGTAATAGCCAATAACTTTTTCTGTCCCGTTGACCACCTGTGAAAGCACGCCTCCTATTCCGTAGCCGCTCGCATCGCTATCTAGCACAAATTTTTCTCCAGCGATGGGATATGTCAGAACTGGTGCCGTAGACAACAATTCTTTTAGCTTTTGGAACGCACTTTCCTGTGCTTCACCCCACTGGTACGGTCTCGACTTTTTGGTCAGTTCATGTAAGCTGGCGGCTATGCTGGCAAAATTTGGTACGAATCGTCGGTAGTAAGTGCAAAGACCCAGAAAACTTCGCAATTCATGAAGATTTTTCGGGCGAGGCCAGTCCTTTACAGCTCGTATTTTATCTTCATCAGTAGAAATGCCGTCTGCTGTTACAAGATGACCCAGATATTTTACCTCTTTCTGGAACAGTGTGCATTTCTTTATGCCAAGTTTTAGTCCTGCCGATGATATACGTTTAAAGACTTCAACCAGGTTTTTGAGATGTTCATCAAAAGTCTTTCCTATGACAATTATGTCATCAAGATACACTAAGCATGTTGTCCAGTGAAGTCCCTTTAATACACGTTCCATAAGGCGTTCAAATGTGGCCGGAGCATTGCAGAGTCCGAATGGCATAACTTTAAACTGCCACAAACCTTCACTTGTACTAAAGGCGGTTTTCTCTTTGTCTTTATCTGCAATCTCCACCTGCCAGTAACCACTTTGCAAGTCTAAGGTGGAAAACCATTTGGCTCCGGCAAGCGTATCCAAGGTGTCATCGATCCTAGGTAGTGGATAGCTGTCTTTCTTGGTGACGTCATTTAATTTTCTATAATCGACACAAAATCTGGTACCGCCATCTTTCTTTTCACCAAGACCACTGGCGAGCTCCAAGGACTCGAAGATGGTTCGATTACGCCGTTCTGCTCCATTTCGTTTACTATCTCTTTCACCTCATTTCGTTTTGCGAGGGGTACACTTCTGGGCGCTTGTTTTATTGGTCTTGCTTCGCCGGTGTTTATTTCGTGCTTTACAATTGCTGTTCTACCTTGATTTTGGCTTTTTAAGGCAAAAACAGATGCATGCTTTTTAAGTAGCTGTTTCGCCTTATTCTTGTCAGGCGCTGCTAAACCGGCTATCCATTTTCCCATATGTTCGTCTAGTATTTCACGTTCTCTTGCGGATATTTTAACAGGTTCGGGCTTCACTTCGCTATTTATTACTGCCTCTGCTGGAGCACATTGAGCTATTTCGATGTTTTGTTTGACGACTTTTTCATGGCTAGATAGATTTAGCACTCTCACGGGAACTCTTCCATCTTTGCAAGTTTTGACGAGAGCTTTTGCTGTTAATAAGTCACTCTTTATTTCAGTTGGTTCTACCACCCACAAACGGTTATCCTCACAATCTCCCTCCACACGGGCCCATACCAAATTTTCGGATTGTGGTGGTAATTTTTGGTTCTCAATGGCTACTAGCTTTCTTACTTGGGCCTTACTTTCATAACCAACATCGAGGGGTATTTCAATATTACGCCAAATCATTGTTTGTTGTCCCATGTGCAGATTAATGTTATGTCTTATCATGAAATCTGCACCAATGATGACTTCGTCCACAATATCGGCAACGATAAATTCATGATACGCAACGATGTTGGCCATAGCTACCTTCACATTAATTTTTCCATGAACAGTGGCAGACTCTCCCGTAGCTGTACGCAATCTTATATTGCTCAATTGCTCGATTCTCCGCTTTACTAAATCGGTCCTTATAATGGAATGTGATGCTCCGGTGTCTATAGTAAAAATGCGCTTTTCTCCGTTGATGTAGCCACAAGCAGTAAGGTTGCTGTTTTTCTGTTGCATTACTGATATGGAGATCGTGGGGCCCTCGTTTGTGGGAGCCAGCTCATGCCCCTCTGTGCTGGCTCGTTTTAGTTTAACGGTGACTCGTGTGATGATGCATTGTTAGACCGCTTATTGTTTCTCGGTGGAGAAGCAGATCTGGATCTTTTACGTGGCGCTTTGCAATTTCGCTGAAAATGGCCGACTTTTCCGCAGTTATAGCATTTACCTCGGGCTTTATTTTGATTCTGCGCAAATGCCTCATTAATCGCCTCCTTGATGTCCTTAATGAGACTACTCTCTTTTTCGTCGGTAACCTCGATTTTTCGAGCTCTGCAAAATTGTGGCTTCGAAATTACTTTAGCAGTCTCTTGAGCTAACGCAAAGGAAACAGTTTCTGCAAAAGATAACTTTTGCGTAGCACAGACCGCATGCTTGACATCAAAATCGCGAATGCCATTCACAAATGCCTCTATTTTAAACTGATCCAAAAACGGGTGATTTTCGCCAGGATAAGTCAGCTGCACCAAACGCTCAATTTCCATTGCAAAGTCTTGAAGAGACTCATTGGCTTTTTGTACTCTGCCTCGTAGCTCCATACGGTATATCTCTTTCTTATGTTCACCACCATACTTACGTTGTAGTGCCGCCATAATGTCACCATGATTGTTTCTGCAGCTAATAGGGACAGTTTCGAGAACTTCTGCTGCGGTGCCTTTTAAAGCAAGAATCAACTGTATTGCTTTTTTCTTCATCGCTCCAACCATTTTTGCTGGCAACCGTATCAAACTGGAACTGGAATACTGTAAATGGTGTACTGCCATCAAAACTGGGAGTCTTTGTCTTACAAGAAGTTTCTGATATTACTCGCACCGGTCCGCCTTGGATTTGCAGATTGTTAATTTTTGCCTCTATATCAATTTCTAGATTGTTCATTTTATTCTTTAAGTCAGCCAGCTCTTCATCGAATTTGCATTCAATGGAATCTACTCTTTTATTTATTACCTCAGAAATCTCCAGTAATTTATCGTTTGTGGTTCTAGAAATTTCATGAACTTCAGCTAAAAGTTTCTCGTTGCTGGCTCTAGAAGTTTCCTGAACTTCTGCGAGTTTCTCGTTGGTGGCTCTAGAAGTTTCTTGAACTTCCGATAGAAGTTTCTCGTTGGTGGCTCTAGAAGTTTCTTGAATTTTCGTCATTTGCTCCATCATTACAGCAAACATTGCATTAAAGTCTGTATTGCTTGGTGCAGTGAGGGTGGATACTTCCATTACCTTTTCTTCCTCAAAATCGTGCGCTCCGATGTCAATGCCACGCCGCTTGAATTCATCTATAAGCCTTTTTTGCAGCTCCGCTTTATTACCTGCTGTCGGAAGATCTAGCTTATTTAACTCCTTTTTGAGTTGCTCAACTTTCAGCTCCTCAAATTTCATGATTGTCCTTTTTTTTTTTTTTTTTTTATTTAAAGTTTATTGCAAATTTCACTTCTGACACCAATTGTTACGATTTAGCCTTTTATAAATCGTGTTTTGTTTAATTCCCGTTGAATAAACAATTTTACGGATTCTTTTATTTGCAAAATAAAACACTTTTTATTTAATTTAACTTTAGATTTATTAAATAACCGTTTCACACTAAATTAATTAGCTTGTAGCTTAAGGTTGATAGTTATCACGTTTCGATTACAACTTAACGACTTCGACGATTTAATTACGACTGACTCATTTATTCGCGGCGCACTGGTATTTATACCAGTTGGCATCACTTCTAGAAAAAGCTCGACTGATCTGGCAATTACTGGTTACAGAATAGTAGCAATTTTGAATTTAACGGAAAATAGTGATTGTTTGACTGTATTTCATAGTGTTGCCATCTTGCTGTTTTATATTTAGCAACAAGAATCCCCAAATTCGTAACAATATATTATTTAGACGATATACAAAATGATTAATTACACAGTTAAATACTAAAATGCATCGGAGATGCGACTTATTAATTGTGACAGATTTTAGGGACATAGATCACGACTGTAAACACCAAATTTTAATATTAGCTCTGGTTTTTGAATTATTCTCGAATTTAAGTTTTTCCAAAAATCAAATTTTTTCTTTAAAATGTCTTTATAATTCACATACAAGAATAAACTTCGAGTTACTTTTAGTACGGTTTTAAAGTGAAGACTTTGAGCATTTTAAACGATATCAATTAATTGCGATCTTCTGGCATTATAATTTAAATATCTCACACACAGTTCAAAAGTGACTCAACTCAAAATTTTTAATTTTTCAGAAATGGAAAAAAAGTATTTGCAACTTTATACCAATTGAAACATAAAGAAAGACATAACTGGCTTTTTAGCAACACTTAGCAACAACAAAATACACTGATATTTTTTTATAGATAAACAATTGTATTGTGCATAGTTTAAGCATATAAATCCGAAAAATTAAAATTTTGAGTTGAGTCACTTTTTAAACTAGGTGTGCGATATGACTTCTGGCATATGGAACGCCAGCCATAAAGCACACTAATATCAAATTATGTCAATTTATATAAGATTGGATTAATAAGATCAAATTAGATGATACCAAAACTCCGATACAATCTAATCAAATGATATATTTGTGTATCCAATTTTATATTATTGCGGTTGATCCAATTATACAGAACCAATTTCACCATCTAATTATATCTGATTAAAAAAACAATTTTTTAACCGGGATGTGCTTTATTATTTTAATGTAGCCTTTTATTAATTTTGGACTTTAATGAAATTGTTTAAAAAATAATATGAAGCGGTTCATAGGTTTAGCTCAAATGCCTTTTCAAGAGTTTTCTTGAAGAGTTTTATTAATTTAAGGACACTTCTTATTACTAGAAAATTTTATGAAACTGTTTCATAAATTCTATAAACGCCTCATTGGCGGAAAGATTGATTAGTTTTATGAAGATTTTCATTAATTCTACAAATATTTCATAAACATTGACTTTAATGAAACCTGTTTCATAGATTATATGAAAGTTTCAATGGACGAGTTCCAGAGACAATTTTCACTGAAGCTATGAAGAAACTCATTACTGAGGGAAGATAATTCTCTCATAAGGGAGGTATCCCCAACCCGGACCAGCAGATCTTAATGAACTTCGAATATGTTGTAGAAAATAAAAATTTAAGGGACCCGTGCTTTTTAGCAGCCAAATATTCGAACCGTTGGGTTTTTATGTGACTTTTCTCGAGTAACCTTTTTCCCAATATTGCAAATAATTCAAAACTGTGGCAACTCTGGGACCACTATATAGGCAATACGGGTATCAAGATTTTTGTTTGCTTGAGTACTTTAACCCTGCGTACAAATAAATCTGGTTTTCGTAAACTAAAGACAAGTTTTCATACAAAAATAAATGCATTTTTAACCATACTTTTGAAAAATCATTAATCTGCTGGGGACACTTGCAAAACTTTGATTCATATGTAGATATATAAATAACATCTTCATTTATGATATTATATGTTTTTTTAACCCTCATTCATTAATTATTTGTTATTAATGACAGAGAAATATGAATTTCCACAACAAAAACAAAACTTAATACAAATTATCTTCTTGTGGTTGTAATAGCAGGAGCTATAAGGAATCACAATTTTTATTTATTTTTATTTTAAAAGTAAATAATACGAAATAATTACAGGTAATAAATTAATGTAGCAAATTTTATGATGTTATGCCTTTAGACTTTTAATATCTACCTTTTTTTTGCTTTCCTTTTTCTTTGGTTCCTTGAACTTGGTAACCATTCAAAGTATTTTTTTCGAATTTTGTTACTTAAATTTGTTTAAATTACTTTCAATAAATCAAACAAAAACGAACAAAAAATAAATTTACTTTTCAAACTGTTAGATGTCTCGGTGCATTTGTCACTTTTCAGTATTAAAGCATTTTATCCCTACATGGCACAGTGGGGAATATCACGAAATTTTTGGAAATAATTTGGCCACTTAGTGGTCCGTTTGTAATGTTACTTGAAACAGGCATAAATGACACAATATCGATTTAGAGCCTTCCAAACAACGCAGGAGTGGCAATATTACCACCCAAACTAGGAAAATTGTTGCATATAATGTGTTGAGTGCACACCATTTTTTGTTTCTAATTCGATTTTCAAAATTAACTTACTTAGAGTCTGCTAGTAGAGATAAATAAAATACAAGCTCACATGTGTGGCTTATCTGTAACAGTTCCCAAGATATTCTCATTTGAAAATGTGAAATTACAAATTTGGTCCGTCTCAACTCCAGTTTTTTGCGAATAGCGGGACGAAATAAGGCCAATTAAATTTAAAAAAAAAAAATGTATGCAATATATTGTTCCACTGAAAAAGCTATATTCGCTTAAATTAAAAATTAAAAAAAGCTTGTTTTCGATTTTTTCCCCAACAAGTGCCAACAGGGAAATATTTAGTTCTAGAGAAATATTTCTTTTCCAACATATTCTATTCTGAAAGGTCTATTTTTTTTAAAAACGAGTTGTGTGTTAAAAAAAATTTTGATTTATTTATACTTTTCAATTGTACAAGATGGACGATCCTCTACGGATACGTGCAGGTTTTGTGAATTGGAACCCGATACCTCTGAGCATGTTCTCTGCAAATGGCCGAGGCTCTCCGACAGGAGGGTGCGTTATTTTGGTGATCGAATAGTGACGCCATCGGACGTTTGGAACTGTTCACCTGGTAGGATAATTGGCTTCGTAGGGAGCCTGAACCTATAGGGTGTATTCGCTGGCAGCACAAAATACCAATTCTGGTCGCGGTACATAGTGCCACTATAATCTACAATCTACTTTTCACGCCAGCCGCTTCTAACGTTATCACATTTTTAGGGCAAATATCAATTTTCACCCACTGTTAAAAATTGTGTACGCCTCCAATTAGATAGCAGAAGCTACTACAACATATACCTAATTTATTGGGAGAGTCTCTTTCAAATCCCGCTTTAAATGTAGACATGGCAGCAAAAAATGTAAAAAATCATATTTTTGGATTTTTTTTATTTTTTTGGGAATTGTGGGATTGCTTAAAGCAAATCATATATTCGGACATAAATTTCACATTGTTGACTTAAGAGTATATTTAAGTATAAAAAATCATTGGATTATGTGTCCTAATAAATATTTTGTTGAATAGTGAAAATTTAAATTTTAACAAAAACCCAAATTTATATCTTCGTATTAGGATCACCTCTGTCTTTGTTCTATCATGAGTGCTAAATGGGAATCTTTTTAAAAATGTCGTAATTTACAGGTAATTTCCTTTCCAGCGATACCGAATACTTGTGTGATGTATTAATAACTTCTTAACAGGAAATTTGCTGTTAATTATCCCACAATTCCCAAAAATAAAAATAAAATTTCCAAAAATGGAATTTTTTACATTTTCTGCTGCGATGTCTGCATTTAAAGCGGGGATTGGAAGAGACTTACCCAATAAATTAGAGTATCTACATCCGCTTCCGCTACCTAATTGCAGGAGTGCACAATTTTTTACGGTGGGTTAATATTGATATTTGCCAAAAAATGTGACAACTCTAGAAGCGGCTGGAAAGAAAAATATATATAAATCAAAAATTTGTTTAACCCAACTCGCTTTTATATAAAAAGACATTTCGGAATAGTATGCAGACTTTATATGTTCAGAAAGAAAATATTTATCTGGAGGTAAAAGACTGTTGATGTTTTTTGGGAAGAAATCGCAAAAATTTGATTTTTTTTAATTTCTACTTTAAACGAATGTAGTTTTTGAGTGGAACAAGATATTGCATTATTATTTTTTATTTAATCAAGAATTTATTTAGTTAAATAACCAATATTCAAAAAAGGAAATTGCCTAGATTTTGTTCATCTATTACCAAAAACTGGACATGATTCGGACAAAATTTGGAATTTCTCATTTGCAAATGGGAATATATCGGGAATTATTAGAAATAACCCACACACATGTCTTTTGTTAACCTCTGCTAGCATATTACAAAAATGTTAAATTTTTGAAAATCGGATTAGAAACAAAAAAATGGCGAGCACTCAAAATTTTATATGTATAAAGTTACATATTTTGAGTGATCATATTACCGCCACCGGCTGGTGTTTAAGGTTTCAAATCAAACTTAAGCTCGATATTACATCGAATATTCCAAATTTAATTGCAATCGGATTACTAAGTAAGATATGGTCGAATTATTTCCACACATTTTGTGATATATCCCACCGTGCGTGGTATGACTTTATTGAATTGTTTTCGTCTGACGACCATTGGGTTTTTTTTTGTTGTTTTTTCGTTTTATTTTTGAAAGTCTTTTGACATTTTCTTTAGATTTATTACCATTACGTCTATTGATAATGCGTTTTCAATTGATCGTTAAGGAAAAAAACATAAAAAGATTAAAGAGTGAAATAGAAATGTTGTGGTTGGTTAAACAAAAGAAATTGAAAGTTTAATTTGTTAGGAATTAGTAAATGGAAAATAAAGAAATAGCTTTCATTTTTTAAATAAATGTACGTTTAGTTTAAAATCCTTAAATGCGTAAAATTTAAAATTAGTTTAAATTGTTAATATTTGTAGCGATTTAGCACAGCAAAACTTTCATTACCGAATAAGTGGTTATATAATGGAAGTTTATAGCTTTGTATAACTTATTTTTTGGCGCCTAAATACAGGGTTTTTGTTTGGCGTGGTCATATTTGTAATTAATCACGCTTCTTCCCTCGCTTACATAAAAAGTTATTAGGTTGTAAATAATAAGTGGTTACACACTTGATTATGAAAAGTGGATTTTCAAGAAATTATTCGTCCGCTAACTTTATTTCGAAGAAAAATTAGTTACAAAAATGACTACAAAAGCTAAAAAATATGTAAGAATGCCCAGTCATATTGAACGTTTCGAATCGTGTTAAGCGGTAGCCTCCCATGTAAATTTTATAATATCTCTTGTAGTAAGATCCACATATAATAGCCCATATCATTTTATATTATGTCACTTTATACGGGAACTCCCTTATGAAGCGGAGATAGTATGTTGGTATGTTTCGAGAAAATATTGTAAAAATATTGGCGGTCAGTCATACATTTGACTCTCTGGGGCCAACACTTGGACAGTTTAGAACGGTGGGAGCAAATTTTATAAAATATCGTTTTGTATGGGAGCGACCTTAGGGAGTGAAGATTCTGGGTAGGTATGTTCTGAGAAAATTTTTGAGTTGAAAAAACTATTGGCGGTCGACTTTGCTAGGGGCACCATTGTGTCAGTTAGAGTTTTGTATGGGATCCTCTTAGTGAATGCAGGAATGTTCGAAAAAATTGTATTTTGTGAAATTAATGGGGGTCGGTCTAACATTTTACCCGTCCATGTACCACTCCTGGGCAGTTGTGGGCCGTATTTGAAAATCGAATAGTTTGTTCGTAGCTACTGAAGTTTTTTGTAGTTATTACTGAATTTATTTTGGTGTATTCGAAGTTCTATAGTGGTGGCAGAACTTCTGTTATTTTAAAGGAATGGCTATTATCACAACCGAAAAATTCGGTTTGTAAGTATAGTCTACTTAACCCTGTCCGTCGTTTCTCCCAATTCAAAAAACCTTGAGATATAAGAGGCAAACTAAAGTCAATTTCAACAGTTATCGAAAACTTGTGATATTATTGACAAAATAATTTAATCGAATTCGGAAAGAGCTATAAACGCAATTATCCCGATTGAAAAAAAATATATAAGCCATATCAAATTATATATAATTATATACGGAAATTGTTGGATATAATTATGTATAATTATATATAATTCCAAATAATCTGATATAATCAGATATATTTATATCCGAAAAATGGGTATATATAATTTTATATAATTATATGAAATTGCACAAGATTGTACAAAATTAGATATAATTACATAAGGCAGATATAACTATATATTGGACTTATATATATTCCAATAATAATATATATAATATTATATAGCACCATATAAACAAATTTTTGAATAATCCACACCTTATATAATTATATCTAATTATATATGGTACTATATATGATTATATATAATTATATATAAATATATATAAATATATATAAATATTTTTACTCGGGATGTCAGCAATTTTTTTTTTATAATTTGAAAATATAAAATTTTTTTAAAAATGATTAAGTTTTATCGTATAATTCAGATTAGTTTTGGAGAAATTATTCGATTGTCATTTGTTTTGTACTGCTGATAAAATAAACCACAAATGAAGTTGAAAAATTTACGACCGTTTCTATGTTTTATTTGTTTAAATAAAAAAAACTGATAAAAATTAATGAAAATTAATGTAAACTCATAAAAATTTTTATTTATTTTGTGACTTTTTTACTTTCATATCGATAGTTTTTCTATACACTGTGAAAATTTTGGCGAAAAATTAGAAGCAAAAAGTGCTTTGCCAGTACTCGATTTACAAAATTTACAACCGTAAAAATAAAAAAGCACTGGCACAGTACTGACTTAAAACCATTTCCCAACATTGGCAACAAGTGCATTGCCAGTACAAAATTTACAACCGTTAACTTAATAAAACAGTGCCACATCCTTTGTGCACAACAAGAGTTTAAAAATTCCTAACTAAATTGCAATTTATGATTTGAAGTTAAGAATATTAAGGTCTCCTATTATAGTCAGCACAAAGTATAGTTTTTGTACTAAAATTTTACTTAAGAAATTTATTTTCAAATATCTTTCTTTAGTAAAATTCTAGTAAAAAATCGTGCTAACTTATCACAAAAATAATTTGATAAAAAAAATATTCAGTTATTTTGTAATTAACTTAGCTGAAGCAAGCCTATTGTTATTTCTGTTTAAATTACCAAAATAATTCAATAAGAAATAATACAAATCTTTACTGAAGTGAATTACTAAGTAGGACTTTAGTGGTCGTTTTTGGTTTTGGTACTGGCAAAGCGCTAATTGCCAGTGCTTTACCAACGTTTTAAAAAAGAAACGGCCAAGCCCTGACCGGTATTATCATTTTGGGGTTGGCAAAGCACTTAAATCTTCCGAAATCCAACGATCTGCCAACGCTCATACCACCGTTGAAAGCACTGGGCCAATGCTTTGCCATTCGTATTTTTCTGGCTGGGTAGTTACAGATTATTAAATAAACCACTTGCCCTATATGTCACTAGAGCGATGTTTAATTTAAATGCCATTTTCTCAAAAAAACATATTGAAAATCAGGTGCCATTGTGCAACTTTAACGGATGGGCCGATTTTAACTCGCTTCTTATATTTTTTAGAGTAATTAGAAATGAAGGCCCTATCGTAGAAACATTTTTAAGTTTTTGCCTAGATTTCTTTTTTTGAAAAATAAAAAAAAAACAATTTGTTTTCTCAGATCAGTTCTACGGTGGCATCCGATTTTGCCTTTAAAAAATGTTCTATAATGAAACGGCCACTAGGGTTGCCATGTTATAGTCTGAATTTTAAATCACAACTTTTAAAATAATATTTAATATTGTGTGTTTTTAAGTCGCAATAATAATTTTTTTATAAACCATTTCTTTATTTTTTTATAATTGTTGAAATATTGCTGTTTATATTCGATTTCTAATGAAAGCAAATGCCTAAATATTTTTGTTATGAAATATTTATGAAGGACATTTTGAAGTTGTTTAATTTTTTATTTGCATATAAATAGAACAACTAAATATAGTAAATTTGACGTTGACATGATAAACATGGGACAGTGATATAATAAGCAATGGACCAGTTGTCTTCATATATGATTTTTTTTTCTCGTTTGGTTGGCATTTTTAAAATGCCAACCTAGTTAAAAAGAGTATTTTGGTATCTACATTTATAGCAATAAACCTGTAAAAATAGCAAAAAAAAATCTGCTAAATTTAGCAGTTTTTTCAGCATGGCAATTTTTAACTAATCTTTAATAGCTTTTTCTCCTATTTACACATGATAGTTTCTATGAGTGTACCACCAATAAATTCGGTTAGTACAACCACATTCAAATGTGATTTCTGAATATTTTGGTGTTGCTACTAAAATTCTGTTGTATTAACTGAATTTTGTTGAAAAGACCAATATTCAGTTGTAACAATCGACTTCAGTCGTAGTAACCGAAATTCAGTTGGCAAATGCCAAATTTTTTTTCTGTGTGTGATAGTATTTATGCTCTGCCTTTAAAAATACGAGCTAAATTTAATTTAAGCTATTTTAAAGGTATTCTTTATACTAGACCAGGCGCGGATTCAGGGGGAGGTAAAATGGGATATTTCCTCACGCAAAATAAAATTTTAAAATACAAAAAGATTAGTAATGTTAATTAAATTAAATTCTCTAACTTTTCTTCCAAAAAAAATTTTTCTGGATCCGCGCCTGAGTAGAGCGATATGTGAAATAGGGATATTACTTTTAATATTTTTTGAAAAAATTACAAATCACATAAACTTGTAGGCCTTGAAAAACTATAAAGGACAATGATATTACTAATTCGCTGAAGTTGAAAAAGTATCCGCACCAAACGCAATTATATTTTAATAAATGTTATTTTTTAATTTCTAAAAAAAATTTATATTTTACTAAAAATTAGATAGTTTTTTGTTATGTACTTCAATCATCAATAAAAAATATTTTCCCGCCATTCCAAAAGACACATACACATGGTATTATACTATTTAAAATAAATATTTAAAAAAAAAAAGTCTTTTTGAAATTGGTTACAGTGCTGAAGTTTTTCATTCCGAATTGACTCAAGAAAAAAAAAGCATATATATATTATCAGTACAATACTGTCCACAAGGTGGTGACCTTTAATTTTTTAGCAACAAAAAAGTTATAACCCTAATGTGCTATTTTAAGGCTTTTATGATACATTTTGCCTTAAAATTTATATTAGTTCTAAATTGAATTTTGTAACTAACCAAAACTATATGCAATATTGATTTGATAAATGAAAAAATTTTAACATTCATAATGCAATAACTTTTCACTAAAACTATTTGGAAAATTCAGCATGATTTTCATATTTCACTAAACTCGTGTATGGTATACAAATTGTGTTGAAAAAAAATAATATAAAACAAAAAATTTTCTTATAACATCAAGTGTTTTTCATACTAACAACTACGTTTAATTTTTTTCAATATACAAAAATCTTGGAAAATTGTTTACTACTCTTCTCACAAAAATATAAGGAAAACTTCTGACAAAATCTTGAAGAAGAAAAAATCTCATCAAAACTTAGGCACACGTAAAAATCATAAAAATCAAAGCGTTCCATTAAAACAACCAAACAACATACGCAACCCAAAAAAATATAGATGTGTTTTAGTATAAGAGAGGTATTTTTCATATATGTGAGATTTTGTATGTGTGAGTGTGGTAGAGTTGTAATATTATTCATTTTCTTTCTTTGCTTGTGTTATACTCCGTAAAGTATACTTACTACATAGTTTATTTGTATAAGTGTGTGTGTTTTCAGCACACAGCCAAGTAAATCGCATTTTTATTTGTGTGTGTGAATTCCTAGTTGCAATAAATTGTATACCCCAAGTGTAGTATCAAGATGACTTTTTGATGGCATTTGGCGTAGATTTTTATGGTACCAAAACTATAAAAAAAAAAATGCAAAAATAAGAACTATAAAAATCTTCTTCTTTGTTGGAGTCATGAGAAAAACTATACTAAAAATAGCAGTTACACCAGTTCCAACTTAAGAAACTTTCAGGTATTATAAAAAATTGTATAAACTTTTTATATACAGTAAAACTTGTATAAGACGAACTTGGACGAACTAATTTGAAAGTTCCAACGTTTTGGAAAAAAACATATGTTAATACGAAGACGAACCCTCGGCTAAGACGAGCTGTCTTCGACAGTCCCACAAACAACAACTAAAGATTTTAGCAAAACTGTACTTATATGATATGACCCAATCTTGAATTAAAAAACAAAATTATTTCTATCTTCTGTAATTGGGACCGGGGCACCACAGGGCCCAAAAACTGGTATGCGTAGAAACTTATAAGTGTGGCTACTCTAATGAAAGGAAATTTCCTCAAGATTTCAAAAATTATATTATTTGTATGATCAATGATACGTAGCGCCCTCTAGAGATATTTTATTTTTGTATTAGTATAGCAATAATAAATAATATTGTAAGTACAATAATATAGTAAGTACAATAATGGGAAGGAAGTTTTTTAGTGTTTTTTTTTTGTAAAATGGTTTGGTTTTTTTTTGTAAAATATACTGTTCAAATAATGAATTTTATATAAAAATATGATTTATTCGTTTCCATTGTTGGCATTATCCAGGGATATTGACTTATAGGTTTTCTCCTCCAGTCCGTCGAAAGCCTGGCTTCGCTGTAGAAAATTGTTCTGTGTGGTGTCATCTCCCATGTGATAGCAGTTTAGTGGCTTCGGTGACCGACCTTCGGCCTGAATTAGGGGGTTTCTCGTATGTGATAGGCAGTTTAGTGGCTACGCTGAGTAAAGTTTTCCATTCTGTGATTTTATCAAAAAAAAAATATATTTTGTTGTAATTTCGATGCATTTGGAAGTGTTTTCGAAAATAGCGCTGCATGCAAAATTTGTAAATGGGTGTAGAGCGTGTAACGTATCATAGATTCTAAAAATAATATAATTTTTGAAATCCAGAGAAAATCTCTTTTAATAAGAGTACCCACACTTGTACGTTACTACGTCCACCGGTTTTTATGCCCGACCCGTTAACCGAAAATAGAAAAAAAAAAATTTTTGCTTCTGAAGAAGTACAACTACTTTTTCTTTGGAGAATGCTCCATAAAATGCTGTTTGGATGAAAGTGTTTATATAAATAGAACATTGGTCTTCAAAGTTTAGAAACGCCACGATGCTTGTTAGGAAAATAATCTATCCACGTGTTTCATTAGTAAGAAGACAAGAATGGAGCAGAATTGATGGTTAATATGTTTTTTGTTGAGGCTCTAGCTGTTCTAAAACCTTGGTTTCTGATGAGATCTTTAGCCAAATTGAAATACATGTATCAACCTAGCTAATATAAATATACGGATGTTGAAAGCTCGTTATAGATAAATAAAAAAACCATTTCATATAATTTTGCATTTTTAAACGAACTTATGCAAAGTTCGCAAATTTTCCTATTTTTAAAGTATTATTTAAAGTATTATTAAAAAAATTAGAACAAGCGGCCATTTTTTCTCAAATGACTTGGAAAATCTCTTTTTATGAAATCGAATAAAAAATTTTACAATTTTTGGAAAAATTAAATTTTTTTTAACTATTTTGTATACATCAAAAATAGAAGTCATTTTTCATAACCTCGCTTATCGCGAACTAATTTTTCTGTGACAGTTATTTGAAATTTCCCCAATAAACACTAGCATTGGTGTTAAATGGTATAAAAACTACCTTCCAGTTGTTTTTCTTGGCTAAAAGAGAGTTTAATAAGTTTTTCTTTTCTTGTTTTTTTTTTAACATTTTCTTATCAGTCGTCTGTACGAATGCAATTTGAAAAGTTTTAACATTTTATTCATTCACAATTGTTAAATGCAAAATAGCATTGTTTTGACCATTTAAGTTTATGATTTTATTATGACCACAATATACATTCAACAACTATATTATGACTATGAAACATGTTTCTTCAATGGTTATAACTATATCATTATTTTATATGAATTCATGAATGCATAAAGAAATGTTTAGCAATTTTTTTTCATTTCCTATTTTGTGCATTTAAAATTCAATAAAACTGAAAGAGTTTATATAAAATTGAAATGGAATTTAAAAAATTGGCAGGGAGGATACAAGTTATACAAGGGTACAGTGGATGAAATAATTATAAACTCACCCATGAAATCGTGATTTTTTCCAAAATATTTGCAAATAAAACCTGTCAATACCAAAGCTATTCATTTTCTGCAGTTTTTCTGTGTTTTTAATAGTTTTTTCGTCTTTTTGCCAGCTAAATAAATATAAGTTCTGTGATATTTAACTCAGTTTTACAGCAAAAGATTTAATATTTTTTTTGTTTTACTCTTTTCTCACTGGCAAATTTTTCAACTTCATTGCATTTGTTTTAAGTACAGTTTTGATGCGCAGCGTTTTTTCTAAAACGGTTATACATTTTATTCCAAAAAGACGTAAATTGATGATTTTTATTACAAAAAAAGAAAATTTTGGAAGAAGCACTAAACGCGTTTTTAATTGTACACTAAAAAAAAAGTTAGTATAGTCAGCAAAAAATGTTGCTGAGTCAGAAAAATTTTAGTCAGGAGGGTGCTAATGTCAGCATATCTTTTGCCAAAATCTGCGCGCTAATTTTTAGCAACAAAACTAGCAGAATCTGCAAAAGATTTGCTAACATTTAGTGTTAGCAAAACATATATCACCCTTTTTCTGCAATAAGAAAAAGGAAACATAAAAAACTACCTAAGATGTGGGTCCTTGTCTTTCGCGTTAGTCTTTCTACCTGAAAGTATATTTGTTTGCAATTTACCACCTGAAATTATTGCAATCTATGTAAACACTTAGAATACAAATACACATTTAATCTTTATTAAATTTAAGTTTAATTATTTTATTTTTTCTTTTATTTAATTAATAGACAATTACTTGCGCAAGCCGGCGACAATGCAAAATATATACAAAAATCTTCCATGGTTGATTTTTTTTATATTTCTTACAAGACTTGTACATTTTTTGTATAATTGTCCTCTTCTCTGCTACTTCTTTACATGTTGCGACATCTACTTCATTTTGCATATTAGCACAAGTTTTTAGCAAAATAAATTAGTAAAACATTAGTTAAATGCTGAAAAAGCATAACTAAAATTTTAACTGAAAACATAAAATTAGCAAAAACTTTGTTGATAGATGAAAATTAAAATTATTCAAGTTCGAGGCCATACTCTACATTTCCTTATTATATAATCTATAGAGTTTTTGTTTTCAAATTTATTAATTGACATTTCAGGAATGTGTTGATAGATATGTTTTGGGAATTTTCTAGGTTCCCATCATCAGAACACGTTAGATAAATAGTATACCTGATTTAAAAGACGTTTTACTAACTTATTTTTTGAGTGCACCACCATTTGCGTACCATTGACCCATTTTAATTTATGTTTAAATGATATTAGAATGGGCTTTGCTGAGAACTTTAATCTACTCTTTGCACTTTTAAGCTAACTCTACGACGAAAATCGTTCATAATCTGAACTGTATCGTCTGTACAATGTTGTATTTTAAAATATCGCTTAACTCAGTCCATATTAATGTAACTTTTTCTGTGTTAACATTTTTTAGGGATCACACTTTATATCTGCTAAGTTGGGTAAAAAATAGCAAGCGAATCTATAATGCGTCCCAAGAGAGTTAAGTAATATTAGAGTTCGAATTATCGGTAATAGACATGGGCGTTAATCATTACATTTTGTAATTAATTACACACTCAATTACAAATTACATGTAATTGTAAGTGAAAAAACTCAATTACATGTAATTGTTATTTAGCTGAAGCAAAATTTCAATTACAAAAAAATGAAATTGTAACTGAAAAAATATCAATTAGAAATTACATGTGATTGAAATAATATCAATTACTACTTACAAGTTAATGTAATTTTTAAATGTGAATTACAATTACATGTAATTGAAAAAAGGAATTGCCCTATGGGGAAAGGGACCGGTTCTGCGTGTGCCACAGGATCGGTCCCTTCGTGCCAGAGACAGGTCCTCTGCTAAACCCTACCCTATATAAACAACTGGCAACTTTAACATTTGCCTGTCATAGGAGGGGGTCATTTGTCCTGCTTTAAACCACATAGTGGCATGCCACAGGACTAACCAAAGATGGGCATACCACAAGACTGTCGCAAAAGGGCCATGTCGTATAAAATAAACGAAAACTAAACAGCTTCCAATGGGTAAAATTCTGGCCAACTGGCTTTTTCGTGTTAATAAGCATTCTGGTTAAGTGGTATGTCCTCCTTTATCAGTCACATCATTGGTAATTTTAGGACAATTGACACTGCTTAACCCACTTCAGTATTCAATTATACCAGTCCTGTGATAAGTCCTTCTTTAACCAGTCACTTTTAGGTCAATTGACTCCTCATTCCCCATAGAGTGGTTGGAAGAAGTAATAATAACAAAAATGTAATCATTACATAAAAAATAAATTAATTTCAAAAATGTATTTAATTACAATTATTATCAATTACGTACAATAACAGCTTTCTATAATAATGAAAATAATAAAAAACTAATAATAATTATAACAATAGCCTTGTTCTGTTCGTTACACTTAACAATGAAATGAACAAAAAAAAAATGATTGGCGACACTTTTAATATTTTAGTATACAAACAGACAACTTATCGACGTTGAAAAAATTAAAAGAGTTAACACTTAACATGCCCAATGTCAAATTTTGTCTACGATTTTGTAATATGCGTAGGAAACATCAAGCTTAATAACAATAATGATACTAACAATAATAACAATTAAACCTATAATAACAATACTAATAATATTAATTGTAATACTAACAGGTACTTTGATGTTCTGACTTAAGGAAAAGTCAACACATCTCTTCTGATTTTGTAAATTTGAATTTCACTTTCATGAACACTGTACGTGGGAACAAGCTCAAGCCCAAGAACGATTGAAAAAAAGCAATCATTATTAAATTGCAATTGAAATGTAATTGAAATCGCCCAAGTCTGATCGATAACAAATAACAAAAAAAAATATTTTCATTCCCAATTATTTAAAAAAAAAATAATCTATAGTTTAAAACAAATTTCATTGTTTGCTAAAATATCTTCTCTACAACAAATCAATATTCAATGCATACAAATTATTTCAATTGAAATTGTGTTTCCTGGAACAAGAGCATGATGTACTGAAATATTATTGAATTTCTATAAAACTCATTTAAAGCCTGCTAGCATAGATTTGGCATATAAATTGGTACATAAATTAAAACCACCTTAAAATTATTAATGTTTTAATGTTCTCAAATTTGTATGTATAAATGTTGATGGTACTGGCGAAGTATGAGTATAAACAATTTGGTTGATTTATACTTAAAACACGTGCTAGCATTTAACAACAAAATAAAATAGCAACATTATTTTTTATAATAACGACACCAACTACAACAAGGGCACATACTAAAAAAACACATGTTGTATTAAATGTATCCTTAGTTATAGATACATTTACCTACTCGTTATATCACGTACACTCATATAAAAAAGTTAGTAAAGTCAGCAAAAAATTTTGCTGAGTCAGCAAAATTTTAGTCAGGAGGGTGCTTGCAAAAAAGTTGCTAATGTCAGCAAAATCTTTTGCTGAAAGTCAGCAAGCTGATTTTTAGCAACAAAATTAGTAGATTCAGCAAAAATTTTGCTAACACTTAGTGGATTAGAAATTAAAAAACCCTTGCTAAAAGCAAATAAAATTTTTGCTGAATATTAGTAAACTGAAAAAAACTCAAAAAATTTGTCGAAAAATTATACTTTAGTTAATTTATTTTTAAAATTGTGATTCTTTTTAAAATAATTTACAATACGTTACAAAACATAAAAATGTTCACACTCCCAAATTGACGACATGAATTAATGTAATATCGAAAAACAACAGAAATAGTTATATATAATATAAACAAAATTATCTTCCAACCACTTACATCAATGGTTTATGGTTTTATGTATGCAACACAGATACAAAAATCTTCCATGGTTGATTTTTTTTATATGTCTTATTAGAGTTGTACTTTATATTATCATTTTCCTCTTCTCTACTACATCTTGAAAAGCCGCGACATCTATTTCATTCTGCGTTTATCTTTCAATCTGGTTGTTGTCCACGCTATTAATGTGCTTAACAGCACAATTTTTTTTAGCAAATTAAATTAGTAAAACATTAGTATAATATTAGTAAAACATTAGTTAAAAACAGTTAAGTGCTGAATAAGTATAACAAGAATTTTAGCTTAAAACAGAATTTTAGCAAAAAATTTGCTAACAAATAGTATACCTGATTTACAAGTCGTTTCACTAACTTTTCTACTAACTTATTTTTTTGAGTGTAGAACATAATAATATATACGTACTAAATATAGAACATATACACTAGACTGGCCCACGCTTGTATGGAAAAGTAAAAGTATATTCAGATTCATTCTCCACAAGCTTGCTTTTGTTACTTTTATCAAAATATACAAGTATACCAACAATTGGCTCAATTGGACAATATGTAGAGGTAGCTATAAAATGCGACTTGTTTATATATTTCTGACTGTGTATTCGTGTTTTACAGTGTTTTTATATAAGTTAGTTGGTCATTGTAAATACTATTCTCACTGTTTTCTATTATCTTAACTAATTCTAAATTCATGAAATTCCTAAAGGCAGAATTATAATGAATAATAAAAAGTAAAAATAGAGTTATTTTAAGTGTATTTATTGAAGTGCTGGTGAATTCGGTTAATTTTCAATAATTGATACTACTCACTTTTTTTAATTTGAATACTCAATACTACTCGATACTTTTAACGCTTTTTAAATTTAAAAATCACTTTGATTTTTTCAAAAATTTTATGAAAATTTTAATTTTAAAAATATATTCTTTAACTTTTTACAGACTATTCAATGTTTTTAATATTTTTCTACTTTGAAAATTGAAATTTTTCAAGTTTGAGGCCATAATCTCTATATTTCTTTATTAGGATATTGTACTAACAAATAATCCGTAGAGTTTTGAATTTGATATCAAAAACGTTCCACCAGCTCACATTTCCAAGTTATGGACCATTCTTTTTTAAAATATCTTACCTTAGCAAAAATAATGTACTAATCTACGAGGGCGGTTCCGTGACTTTTTAAATGACACACAGATTTTTTTGAAAAAAAAAATTTCAACATTATCTCCTTTTAGCTCAATACACTTAGTTCCACTTTTCTCCAATTTTTGTATCCCTTCCAAAAAATAGGATTTTTGAGGTCCATAAAATAGGCATTTCTTTGCCATATCGGTCCAATAAGTTGGCATAATATTCGCCGTTTATTGTTTTTCCCTTTTGAAGGTAATCGATGTGGATTATCCCGCGTGCATCCAAAAAAAAACTTTTGCCATCACCTTATTGGCCACGATTACGTTTATGATCAATTGAGAGCAAACGCGGCACCCATCTTGCAAACAGCTTTCTTAAAACCAACTGATCATCTAAAATCGAAACCACACTGCCATGTGAAATGCCTATCAACAATCTCACGCACTTCTACTCTTCGATCGGCCAACACCATATCGTGGACTTTGTCGACATTTTCGGGTGTATTGACCTCAATTATCCGTCCAGAACGTTCAGCGTCATTTGTACTTGTTGGACCACAATGAAAGTAAGTAAACCACATTTTTACCAATGAATTCGATTGTGCAGAGTCCCCATAGTATTTATCAAGCTTTTCCTGGGTTTGATTGACGTTTTTTTTTCGCAAAAAATAAAGTTTAATGAGCACTCGAAACTCACTTTTTTCCAGTTTTAAAAATATCCACGAGGTTGTATGTTTTGAACAGCTATTAATCGCAAAGTAAATGACAGAACTTGCTCAAAATTTGACAGTAGTCTGTTAACAGGTGGTACTTGATGGGAGCATTGTTGCATTTTATATAACTACTAACGAAGTTCGAAAAGTCACGGCTTATAGATCCGCCCTCGTATATTGCAGAGATGTCTTTAAAATCTTTTTTATTTTTTGCGGATTTTAACTCTCATTTTAGAAAAAGGGTATTTTGATATCCCTGAGTCTCGAAGATGGTATTTTTTTGGAAAAAAAGCATGTTTATAATACGCACGTAAATAAAAATCTCGAGATCAGTCTTGGATGTACATTAAGTAGATCCAGAAATATATGGACAGTGTTTTGAACAAATTTTTTGTTGAGTACAATAGGCCTATATTTCGGGTTTAGTTTGGGGTTTTTGACTTCAGATTCGTGTTTAGGAGGTCAAAATACTTACAAAACGGTTTGTTTCAAGTCTGTGCAAAAACCTTTCTATATCCATATAAAATTTGAATTTCTGTTGAATTCGATCTAACCCAGAAAAATCGTTAATATATAGCAATCTGTAAATATTGACCTCTAAATTCTACAGTCTTTGTTTTTGGGGCTACCCTAATATACACGTTCACAATACATACACATTGATACAGAGTTATAATGCAGAAGAAAGAAAGAAGCCTATTTTTGTTATTAATAACAAATACCAACACGTCAAAAGTGTTAAACGATTTTTATGATTATATTAATAAAGCAACAAAGTCACGTTTATAACAAAAAAAATAAAAAATAATACTACTACAAACATACAATACATACACATACACACATACACATGAAACTGCAAAGTGTTTATGGATGTGTCCGTTTGTACATATACATATATATTGAGTTTATATAAAATTTGTGTTGTTAAAGAATTTACTTTCTTTTACTTTCTCTTCCCGATAATCCTTGTTCTATTAATTTTTGTGGTGTGCTCATCATTTTACCACGCCATTAAAAGTAATAGAATACCAAAGTTGCCCTCTTCCTTTTACTTGTTTTAACTTCTGCTATTGAGATACACAAATACATGCATGTGCCGATGTTAAGGTTATCATTAAGGACAGGAACATCATGCACTAAAAAAGTGTTTTTTATGCGCCTATAATATGCATAACAAATCTTTAAATATGCACTTAATTATATTTTTTGTTAATTTAATGAAAAACAAAAAATAAAGTTTTTATTGAGTCTCATTATTTTCTATAAATTCAATGGTTATAGAGATTAAATAAACTTTAATAAAGTCAGTATTCATACAAATAATAAAGTTGTTTTATTATTGAAAAATACGCATATAAAAAACCACAAAAAGATTTCTTTTAAAACCAGTTTGCATAAAAAATGTAAGAGAAAACTTAACCGTTTTTTATGAAAAACTAAGAAAAATTCAGTATAAATATGCACTTATAGCACAATAAGTAAAAATATGCAATAAAAATATGCGTTTAAAGCTAAATATTTAAAAATATGCAATTTATAACAAAATATGCAAAAATATTCTTAGTGTATATTTTTGCATATTTTGCTATAAATGCATATTTTTAAATATGTAGCTTATACTAATAGCAAAAATAAATCTGTTGAATTAACAAATATTTAATTATATTTAAGCTAAATGTTAGTTAATTGAAAGTAACAAAATAATCTGCTAAAATCAGTGAAATCTTTCATTAAAAAATGTGAAATTTTTAAAAAAATGTTATTTAGGTTTTTTTAATGCGAATAGAAATCAGCAATATACAATTTTTTAGCAATTCTGTTGATTTTAGCAAAATGAACTGTTATTTGCATTCTACAAAATTTGAAAAATTTTGCTAATATTACAGTTTTTGTTTGCAGTTTTGAATCTACAATTATTTAGTAAAAGTTTTTGCTAATTTTACAGAGTAAAATGCTATTTTCAATTTACTAACATTCACATCGAATATAACTAAAATTTTGAGAAGTTAACAGACTTTTTTTTGCATTTCCTATTTTACTAAAAAATCTGCCAAATTTAGCAATTGTTGCTGTAATTTTTAGTAGCTTTTTCTGCTATTATTACAGGCTTTTTTCTATGAGTGTATGCTTAATTTTTCCTGGTATTTTTAAATAATAATTATACACCATTAGGTATTTAAACCCAGCAAAAAATTTCCAAAAAGGTAAGCGGGTTTGTAATCAAGCGTTTTGGGCAGAACGCATTCCTTACTAGATTACCTACTCGATTCTTTTAACAGGGCGTGAGACTAAAATAATTGATTCTTTAGAATTGATTATTTTTTTTACCGAAGAACCATTTACTTTATATTTTTAAGAACTATATACATTTTTTAATAAAGAAATAGTTCCATTGTAAAACTACGAAGTACTTACAAAAAAAAAAAAAAAATAGTTCCCTAGAAAAAATAAGAAGTACTTACATTTAAAAAAAAGAAGTAGTTCCATAAGTAAATTCAACTTTTACTCACACGTGATTCTCCTAGGTCATTCAAATATAACGATCAAAACTAATACGGAAATAAAATCCTAAAAATTGAAACATCGAATTGATTTGATAACATTGGTCTGTCATAGTTTTGGAGCTATAAACCACGAAAATATAAAATTTTCAAAAAAAGAACAATTCAAAATTGAAAAACAAAAATATGACTCCCGCACAATCACCCTCGAAAGTTTTTTTTACACTCACTCACGATAACGTCAGTAATTTCAACTTCCACTCACAATTTTCTGCTCACGTGAGCTTCCCTAATTTATACCTTACCACAGTTTAGCAAAATTTTGGCAACATGCAATTTCTGTTTTTAGTATTATTTTCCTGCAAATAAAAATTTGTTTGAAAAAATATATGAGATAAATTCTTTAAAATTGTATAACTTCTTTTTTCAAAATTAGGAACTACTTCCAATAACGTCCTTTTATTAAGAAAAATATATGATTACTTCTTGAGTACAAAAAGTTATACATATAAGTTAATAACATTGTTATTTTCTCTTAAGTAAATGATTACTTTGTTATTGAGTTCATGCTTTCTGGTTTAAATTTAAAGAATTGATTACAATACTACTTGCTTTTTTGACTTTATCGTTGGAATGAGTTTGGTATTGCAGTTACTAAATTTGGCAATGAGATATGTAAGCAAGTGTGGGCATCACCTTCTTTTTGGAATGTGTAATTTTTTCCTGGGAAGTTGCAACTAAATTGCAAGCATTTATGGCACTAGACGAACTTGTATATTTCAATAAGAGTTAAAATAATTAAAATAATTTTTTTGCAAAAACTTCAAAAACACTTCCCAAAATTATATTTAAACTAAAATCAATATTTGCGATTTTTTTTTATATATATTAAGAATTCTTTCTATAATTTTAAATTTGTCAAATTTGGTGCCTACAAAAATAACAAACTTAAAAATTGAACGAAAGAAAATTTTCCAAAGAAAAACTTAAGAAAACTTTCTTTTTTGCAAGAAAACTCTTTGAACCGTTTTTGTCAACAAAAGTTGTTAAGAAAAAAGAAGCCTTAACAACTTTATAATCTACGTGCGCGGTATGAGCCAAAAAAAAAATTAAAATTAGGATAAGCTAAAAGTTTTTTTCTACTCTTTCCCTATAATACGCGGTAGGATACTGCATGCTAAATAAAAAAAACACAAAATTAAATATAAAAAATAAGCCAGTCAACCTACTACCAACAAGGTTTGAAAGAACCTAATCAACACACACGAACAAAGTTGTTTTAAATTTTTTTGTGTTTCTTCCTTTAACTTGTTTGTATTTTGGTTTTGGAAGTAATAGGGTGATACTTAATTCTAAGGAATTCATTAAAGCACTAAAAACAAGACAAGTGCAATGATAAATTTTAAATGGAGATTATTGATAGCAAGTGGACAAGTTTTTTGAAAATCAATTAATTGAAATTTTTTATTTCTTGAACTACATATTAAAAGTGCAAATAACCAAAAATCGATGAACAAAAGTTTTCATCTTAAGGTCGCTAAATAGCAATAAAATTTCGACTATAGGCTAATAAAAATTGAAAACGCTTAGAAATGACTAATATTAAATTTAATGCCATATAACATAATAAATAAAATTTATAGAACATACTTAAAAATAGCGACATTAAAGCGTCATTCGAATTCGCTGAAATTGGGAACATATGTTAGTGTGTCCCATACACAATGATCCAGACTTGAAGAGCTCATATCGGACTACATCTAGCTTGTTGATACGATTTTGAAACACCTTAATGTATATTTTGTTAAAGTTTATATATAAATGCCTTCCCTATTACCAATATGTTATTCACAGCACGTGCGAGACAAGCAAATTTAGTTTTAAAAAGAAAAATTACGAACCAGCGCAGCAAAAAAAAATATATATAAAGGATCAACAAAGGTCATTTTTATACAAGACCGGTTAAAAAAGCTAATATACGTTCAAATTTGTTCATATATGCTCATATATGGTTGAAAATAAGGGAAAATATGGTCAAGTATGTTTTATATATGGGCATATATGAAAGTGTATGTGATTTTATTATGCATACGAGACTCATATATGGTCATATATGGAGGTATATGTGATTTCATATTTCCACAAGTCACTCATATATGAACATATATGGAAGTAAGGATTGATATCATAAAAATGTTAACACACGTTTTTGCCTATAACTTTGGTTTAAAGCTTCTCATTTTTTTTTCGGCAGTTTAAATTTTAAAAATATGTCAGTTAATAAATTAATTTACTTCATGAGTTTTAATTTCCAATTTTTTACACAATGGACGATGAAAGAAAAGTGCGTTCAAAAATAATTAAATATTTTCAACAAAACCAAACATGGACATACAAAAAAATTGCCAAAGAACCTAATGTATGCCGCCAAATAGTTACAAAAGTGATAAAAAGGTATCTGGAACGCCTAAAAATTAAAAGGAAGGCGGGAACAGGAACAACGACTGGTTATCGTAACATTGAAAGGCATTTCAAGTTAAAAGCATCCTTAAGAGAGCTCCTAACACATATGGCAGAAAAACAGCTCGGTTAGCCCAATGCTCGGATTTTTTTTGTACGTAAAGTGAAACGTAAGACAGGACTAAAGTCCTAGAAAGTTCAAAAAGTTCCCGATAGAAACGCTTTTAAAAACTTGAAAGCCAAAACTAGAGCTCGAAAATTGAAATCAAATTTTATACAAAAATGCAACTCTTGTGTAATGGACGATGAAACTTATGTCCTGGCTGATTTTTCGCAGCTCTCTGCTCAAGAATTTTATATTTCCGATATTCGAGAAAGTGTTGCGGAAAAATTTAGGCCGAAAGGGCTAACGAAATACCCTAAAAAAATCCTAGTATGGAAATCCATATCTAGTTGCGGCCAAAGAAGCCAGTCATGTGTGACATCTGGCTCTATAAGCAGCGAAATTTATATCAAGGAGTGTTTGCAGAAGAGACTTCTTCCATTCTTGAGTCAGCCTAATGTATACACTTAGTCTTGGGCCAATTTAGCATTCTGTCACTACAGCAAGAAAGCGCTGGAGTGGTATAATGATAATAATGTGGGTTTTGTGCCAAGAGAGGCAAATCCACCAAACTGCCCGGAGTTTAGGCCAGTGGAGAAAAATTGGGCTACTGTTAAAAGAGAATTAAAGGGCTCAAAAAGGATTTCAAACGTAGATGTACCACTTGCCCTGGGAGGGTTTTCGGAAAAAGTGGATAATTTTGTTCGTAGTGGTTAGAATTCCATGCGGTTTTTTTTTTGCTTGATTTTGCATTGAATTTCATTTAATAAAAAATTGGTTTGAAGTCTTAAAATTCAGTGGTTTGTTTTTATTTAACTTTACGTGTTTTAACATTTTTATGCTCTCACTGCTTATATGGACTTATATGAAATAAAAGAGAAATTGTTTGAAGGACATATTCTGTGACCGGTTAAAGCAGGACCTATTGTATAACTGGCTTTTTACCTGTTCGTTTTTAAAGTTTTGTATTTATGGCCAGCACTGCACATCAATTATATTTTGTTGTGTGTTAACCATAATATGATAATCTAATTATCATATTATGATTAAGAAAAGAGTATGGTTGTCACAACCATAGTAACATGGTTGTTGCAATCATAAATCCAAAAATGTATGATGGTCTTCGAATATGATTAATTCACGAAATAATACCTGAGAAAATACCCACATTTTGAAATGTTACAAAAAATATTCGGTATATTTTTATTGTATTTACATTATTTTTCTTGAAATATTGTTCATTAATTTTCACCATGTTCATCTGTAGTAGAAAAATAAATATATATTTGATTTTTGACTAATTTAGTGAAATTTTTATATAATTTAGGCAACGTTTTTGAATTGGCGACAAAATTCTACTCCAAATTCATGTATCATACTTATTAAACCTTGCTAATTTTTTTATTCTTCAAATCCTAAAATGGAAAATCGCATTTCGCACCATTCCGTACCTTATGCGTATGCTTGATGATAGTGTACCGATTGAGAGTTAAAAACTTTTGAAAAGATAAAATTTTCTCATAAATATATGAAAAATATATAAAATATGAACACATATGGATGACCATATAAAATAATATATGAACATATTGGCCCATATAAAATAAATGTAGGTTTATTTTTCTAGTATGAGCAAATATTTATATATGGTCATTCATATGTGATCATATAAAAAATATACATGATCATATATCAACTTTTTTAACCGGGAAGTTACAAAAAACAGGAGGAAATCTTAAATTATTTTATTAGCAATTTAAATATTTTTGAAAAAAATTTTTTTTCTTCGTTTTGTTAAATAAATCAAGATTTCTTTTAACAATTCCATTTCTCCCAAAATATTATTTTTATTCTACACCTCAAACTCTCATAATCACTGACTTTCTTACACACACATAATCGATATAATGCTTTTGGATTTAGGTGTCGTTCTGTTTATTGAACGTCATATTACGCGCGAAATTAAAATGTCATTTTGTCGGGTAAACTCTGGCTTATGCTAGAATGGAGAAAATCTCGCTTTAAGGTAATGTCTGTTTTATATTTACACACACAACTAAAATATCAAAATATCCCAGCAAAAAATACTGCTTCCGTGAAAACAGTTTCGTAAGGTAGATTTATGTCTGAGGCGCTTCGAATAGCAGTGATAAATGTCATAATTTTTGTTCGAGATGTCTCGACTGGCAGCACTGGTTGCGACCACCTAAATGTCATGAATTTCCGGCTTTAACTTAGTGTTTCTTTACAAAAAAAATTTTGACAAATCATACCATCTCGAATTAAATTGTTATTACTTGTGGTCAATGCCAAAAAATTCCAATACCATTCCAATGCCAAAGAAATTTTTTTATAATTGGCATTGATTATAACAATGGTAATGCAATGGCAACAATTCCTAAAAATACCAATTGTAATTACCGAAAAAATAATTGTGTTTAAAAAGTGTATTGTTATGGGGAAAAGAACGAAAATAAATTTTAGTTCTAACTTGAAAAGAATTTATTAAAGTTTTATCATGTATAAAATATTAAGCCATGTTTGGTAAATTATTGGTCATGATGGGTTTAGCTTTTAATAATAAATACCTGATAGAATGACGAATATTTATTAAAGATATGCAAATATAAGCGTTTTATCTAAATTCGCAAATACATTTTTTTGTAGACAATTGTATCAAACAATTATAACAATCAATTATAACTGTAAGTTAAAGGCATTGGCATTGACCAATGCTAATTAAAACTAAATTTCATTTGCGTTATTTTTAAGCAATCGTAATTCCAAAATATTTAATTACCATTGACATTAAACAATGCCAATTAAATTGTCAAGTAATTTGTCTTTTCATTTAAGTAATCCCAGGTATGCATCTCAGAAGAGGATATTATAAAATATTAAAAATATCTAAATGCATGCACTTGTTTCGAGCCTCTAAAGGTTATGAATTCCGAGCTTTTACTTAGTGCTTCTTCATAAAATATGTTAACATATGTTTGTAGGTGTTGTGATGTAATGGTTAGCGCGTTGGACTGTTATACAGATGGTCCCGGGTTCAATTCCCGGTGACGACAACATCAATTTAGAAAAATAATATGTTTGAGGTTTCTATCCCTCATATATATCGCAGCGCCCACCTTCGGTGTTCCCATAACATTTAACCCCACCGAAGTAAAAGAATGAATCAGGGCTATGAAACAAAAAGCTTCAATAAGTTCGCCAACTCTCCATCACAGGGCGAGCAAAAACTGTTCTAAGACTTATCATCTCGCGCAATTACAGTGTTGCCAAGGTTGAAGCCCTTCATCTTTCCCACCTTTCATCTCTCCACTATTCCCTTTCCGAAGAAAGCCACACATTAATTAATAAGAAGAATTTCCTGAGTGTAGCTACTCTTTAAAAAAAAAAAAAAAAAAAAATCAGCGTTTTAAGACGCTGTTCAAACTACGAAGCAGTAAGGAAGCTGTAAACGTTTTAAATGCTTCTCATTTTCTACGTTGAATGTGCTGTTATTGCGTTTAAAAGAGCGCTTCTTTTAGTCAAATTCCGAGTTTTTTTTTGTATATAAAAATTTTATTTTTTCAAAAATATTTATTAGGGTGAACCTTAAAAATAGATTTGTCTTTATATTATATATATATATATATTTTCCAAATGGGATAAATCATATTTTTTTGGGGTAAAACGTGAACCAAGACTTCCGAAAATTTCCCATTTTGCAAAAATGGTGTATTATTCTTAAAATTTCTCAAAGTTTGAAATTTCGAAAAAATTCACATTTTATTTTATTTATTCATTTATACTCAAAATTAATCGCATGTGGATTTCTGACTTCATAGCCCACTTTAGACAGGAATTCAGAATGACCCACGAATTAGATAAAAATGCAAAAAAATATTTTTTAAAAATAAATTTTAAAGAATTTTTAAAAAGTCTAATTTGTAGATGCCGATTGTTATTTTTATATTATAATAATTGTTATTGAAGAAAAAAAAAATTAATTTGGAAAAATAATAATTCGAGTTTTTATTTGGAGCGACTCCTTTCCAGGGCATTTGAAAGCAATAGCAAATTTTGCAAAAAAAATTAACAAAATTTTAATGTTTTCATCAAAGTTTGCATAATTTTCGGAAAATTGTCACTTAAATTTATTAAGGCTATAAGTATCTTCACTTTTATTTAAAATATCTTTAACCATTAGAGGCCTGGGGACAAAAAAAGACCAATGAAACTTAATTTTAATTATGACTACAATATTGTAAAGCTTTTAAATTTATTAAAAAAAAAACTCAACTTGATACAAATAATTATTTTATGTAACTTGATCCATATAGGGTTAGTTTTTACACTTTCGGCCAAAAAATACCCGCTAAGAAATTTACTGAATATCATCTTTCATAATTTTCGGAAAAATATCACTCACATAAATATATTTAACTTTATTCAAAAAATCGTTAACCCTTATTGGCCGGGGGACCAAAAAAAAAAACCCCCCATGCAACTTAATTTATGTTATCACTTCAAGATTATAAATTTGTAAAAAAAAAAATGTTCTAATTGATAAAAATTATTATTTTGTGTAACTTGATCAATATAGGGTTAGATTAGATTAGATCAGAAGGCACTATGCACCGCGACCAATGCAGGTCTTTTGTGCTGCCTAAAGTTACTTACAGATTCAAGCTACCTATAAAGCCAATTATTCTAAATGTTCGAGATGTCGGAAGGCGAAATGAAGCGATCACCTAGAAACCTAAGTCTCCTATCACAAAGCCTGGGACATTCCAGAGAACATGCTCCGAGCTCTCAGACACCATCTCACAAAACCTACACATATCCGTGTCCAATTGACCTTTCTTGTGCATCAATATAGGGTTAATGCATTCACTTTTCACCAAAACAAAACCCACTATGAAATTTAGAGAATAACATTTTTAAAATTTGGTCAAAAATAACCCTTAAAAATAAGATTGAGACTATAAAGAATTGCGCTTGTTAGTTGTTTACACTCTATCTCATATCCGAATTTAATAAAAATTTTAAAGATGTTATACTGCAAAGTCCCTAGTGTTTCTTTTTGTTGAAAAGAGAAACCATTAAGAATATATTGATCGTGTTACACAAAAGAATAATTTTTATCAAGTGGAACAAAAATAGTTTTGAACCATTCATTCAAAGGCTTTAAAATCTTGAAGTCACAATTTAAATTAAGTTTCACTTGTTTTTTGTCCCCTGGCCAATATGGGTTAAAACTTTTTTTAATAAAAGTAATATACTTATTAGTATTATCAAATGTAAGTGATATTTTTACGAAAACTATAAAAGGTGTTATTCTGTAAATTTCTAAGTGGGGAGGTTTTTCTGGCCATAAGTGTAAAAATTACCCCCGTATGAATCAAGTTACACAAAGTTATTATTTTTATGAAGTTGAGATTTTTTAAAAGATTTACAATCTTGTAATCATAATTAATATTAAGTTTCATGGTTTTTTTTGTCCCAAAGCCCTTACGGGTTAAATATTTTTTTTTTTTTTAAATAATAGTAAGATTGTTATAGTATTAATAAATTGAAGTGAAACTTTTCCGAAAATTATGCAAACTTTGATGAAAACATTAAAATTTTGGTAAATTTTGGACAAAATAAGCTATTTTCATAAAATGTCCTGGAATGGAGTCGTTCAAAATACAAACTCAAATTATAATTTTTTCAATTTATTTTTTTTTTTCTTAAAAAATTTAATTTAATTTAAAAGAGATACATTTTTGCATTTTTATCAAGTTCGTGGGTCATTTTTAATTCTTGGCTAAAGAGGGTTAATTACATCCGATGGAGTGAGAATTACATGTTTGAATAATTTTGAGTAAACTTATGAACGTTATTTTTTTCGAAATTCCGAGTTTTGCGAATTTTTACTAATACACTTTTTCCCAAAATACGTTATTTTCGGGCGTCTTACGCAACAGGTTAACGTTTAAAAAAAAATTAAATAAATCGATTTCTTCTATTTGTCGCCATTTGCAATGAATCTGGGGGTTGTTAGGAACGACAACAGACAAATCGTTATTTTAAGGGACATCCTAATATATATATTTTAATTTTAGTTCGAGCTACATTTCTTAAAAAATGTTAATCAAAATTCGCTAAAATAACGTTCTTATTATTTTAGCGAATTTTTTTATTATAATTTGTTAAAACTTGTATTAAAAAATGTTACTCGAACTAAAATTAAAATATATATATTAGGATGTCCCTTAAAATAACGAAAAGTTTTTGCTCATTTCATTACTTTTTGTAAATCGCAACAAAAAGCGATGTAAATAATAAATGAAATTTGGCCTTTCATTTCTGCTATACATCTTAAGAAGCAGTAAGCGGTTATTATTGCTACCCATTTTCTGCTGGGATGTGTGTGTGTTAGTTGGTGTATAAATGCCTCAGGCTGAGTATTATTAATGTGTGTGTGTAAGTTTGGTTTGCTGTTATACGATTTTGAGGTTAAATTCCATACCCATTAATAACACATTTAAAGTTCAATTTAATCATGTTTAATTTTGTTTGCCCCATATTTGTTTTCATATTGAATCAATTTTATTTTTGGTAAATATGACTAAAAATTATATAAAAATTATAATTGTTAAAATTATGAAAGTTAAAATATGAAGATGATGACGTTGACGTTGACATTGACGTTGACGTTAAAATGGAGAGAAAATGTTTCATAAAACTTTAGTCAATTTAATTTTAACAAAAATAATTAAAATATTTTCATATAAGGGAACAGCAAAATAAATTTTATGAAATTTCTGAGATGTAGAATGAAAGTAAAACAAAAAATGTATTAAAAAAATTTAATTAACCTATTTTATACCAAAAAATAAAAATCCTATACTCTAAAATATAAGTTAGTAGAAAAGTTAGTAAAACATCTTGTAAATTAGGTATACTATTTTTCAGCTAATTTTTTGCTAAAATTATGTTTTAAACTAAAATTTTAGTTATACTTATTCAGCACTTAACTGTTTTGAACTAATGTTTTACTAATAGTTTACTAATGTTTTACTAATTTATTTTGCTAAAACAAAATGTGTTGATTAGCACATTAATAGTGTGAACGACAACCACACTGAAAGATATAATCAGAATGAATTAGATGTCGCGGCATGTCACGAAGTAGTAGTGACGAGAAAAATTATACTAAAAAGTACAACTCTACTAAGACATAATATAAAAAAAATCAACCATGGAAGATTTTTGTAGCCGTTTTTCATACATAAAAAAAAATTGTGGATTAAAACAACTTAAATTTTGCGTCGGCACCGGCTTGTAAAAGTAATTGTCTATTAAATAAAGTAAAGACAAAATAAAATATTTAAATTTAATAGAGATTAAATGTGTATATGTAAACTAAATGTTTATATATATTAATAATATTGTGTGGTCAAATTGAAATAGCTAGACAGACTAAAGCGAAAGACAAAGACATACATCTTGGATTTTTCTGTTTCCTTTTTCTTATTGCGAAAAAAGGGTTGTATATGTTATATTTTGTTATTTTTTCGTTTCGTTTCTATAATTCTCTGCGGCATTTGCGTTCCTTTAAAAAATAGCATTATTTAGACAATAATTGATGTAAGTAGTTCAAAGATAATTTCGTTTATGTTATATATAATTATTTCTATTGTTTTTGGATATTATATTAATTCATATCGTTAATTTGGGAGTATGAACATTTTTATATTTTGTAACGTATTGTAAATTATTTTAAAAAGAATCAAAAAAATATGTTTTATAATTTTCAGCAAATAAATTACCTAAAGTATAATTTTTCTACAAATTTTTCCAGTCTACTAATATTCAGCAAAAATGTTATTAATTTTTAGGAAGGGTTTTTTAATTTCTAATCTACTAAAGGTACGTTCACATTAATCAAATATTTGAACAAAATATTTGTTTACATATTTGCTTCCAATTGTGTCAAATAAAAAATTATTTTATTTTATGTTTAAACTATGATCAAATGTTTAATGGTTTTTGTTTGTTCAATAAAATAAATTAAAAAATATTTGTCGAGCGTTCAGATTGAAACAAATATTTGTATTAAATATTTATTTAATCAAAGTGTAAAAAGCATAGATTTACTTAAACGAAAAACTAACTGTTTTTTAAAAAATTTATCACTCGGGATCTCTCTCGGACCTAGCCTATTTATGTTATAAGGGTATATTAATACTCTCTTGGAGCGTATCTATCTTGCTTAGTTTTGGAGATACTGGACATTTTAAAATATCGCCATTTTGTAAAATGGCTTGTATCTCAAAAACTAAGCATGATATCGCAAAATGGACAAAATTTTTGCAAACCTTAACGAAACACGCCATAAAGACAACACAAATGTGTACAGTGTTCCGATTCCAATCATTCCCCGTTTCATTCCATATCGTTCCATTTTGGACCAATGTTCCATTCTGTTATCGGTATGATTAAATTTTTATTTCCACGTACGACAACATAATTGTGTACAGTGCTCCGATTCCAACCGTTCCCCGTTTCATTCCATATCGTTCCATTTTGGACCAATGTTCCAATCCATTATCTGAGTGATTAAATTTTTTTAATATCTATTTACATTTCAGTTTTTTTATAAAGCCTTTTATTAATAAATTTATTAAAAAAAATTATAATTGACGATTTGACCACATGTTATTTGCCATGGTTTGTTCTTACATTTTTTTTGTAAGATCAAATAAATATTTGCTCAAATCAGAAGAAAATATTTGATAGCTAGTGTTCATACTATGGTTAAGTTTGTCAAATATTTATTTGAATGCAAATAATTTTGTTTGACCAAAATCAGCTGATTTGCTGTTTGACACACAAAAATATTTTGTGTTCAGATTACGGCAAAGAAATATTTCATGTTTTTTGTCAAACATTTGACTAATCTGAACGCACCTTAAGTGTTAGCAAAACTTTTGCTGAATCTACTAATTTTGTTGCTAAAAATCAGATCGCTCATTTTCAGCAAAAGATTTTGCTGACATTAGCAATTTTTTTGCGAGCACCCTCCTAACTAAAATTTTGCTGACTCAGCAAAATTTTTTGCTCACTTTACTAAATTTTTTAATTACAGTGTATAAATACTCACAGTTTTAGCAAGGATCTTCAAAAATTTTTTAAATATTACTACTAGTCCATAACATTTTTGCTAAATTTAGATCAGCTGGAAAATACAAATTTCTTATACAGCTAAAAAAAAATGAATTGCTAATCGCTCTCAAAACTAAATCTTGACCGTTTTAAAATCGTGGATCTTAAGTTTTTTTACACAAATGTAGAATATAGAAGCGGCGTTTTTGACATTGAAAAGTAATAATTTTATTCTTATTTAAATGAAATTTCCACATTTATTTAATACGTCGAATTTGACAATGTCAAAAACAAACGCAATCTTGGAAATATTTTTTTTTTGTGTTAACAAAATATGTTTATTAATAATAATACACTAATTGATTAAAAATTAGTAAAAATGTTTGCTAAAACTATAAAAAATTAGTTCAAAATAAAGTTGCAAGAAAAAGCGCTAAAATTAGTAGATTCCATTTGTTAATAATTAGTAAGAGAAAACTAGTAAATATATTTTGTTGAATCAACAAAATTTAGTTATATTTGAGTTAAATTAAGCACAATTGAAAGTAACAAACTATTCAGCTAAAATCAGAAAGCGAACTCTTCAATATTAGTTGACAAAAAAAAAAATCACAGTCTTTTTTTAGATTTTTTTATGTGAATACAAATTTGCCCTTTTGAAATCAGAAGTCTACAATTGTTTAGTTAACATTTTTGTTTATTTTAGCAAAATACACTGTTATTTTAATTCAACTAAATTTAAAGAAAATAAAGCAAAAAGTTTGCTAAATATTACAGTTTTTGTTTGCTATAAATATTAAGAAAAATTTTTTTGATTTTAGCAGAGTAAATTACTATTTTCAATTATCTAAAATTTAGCTCGAATATAACTAAAATTTTTAAAGATTAACAGTTTTATTTTTGCTATTCTAATTCTAGCAGTTTTTTTTTTAAGTAATTTTTACCCATTTTTATGAGTGTACTTCTTATTTCAAATAAAACACAAACAGCTTTATGAAAATTTGTGCTGCGTTAATTTAACGAGGGGAGGCAGTATCGTATTATTACCACCAAAAACACACACAATATTTTAAGTAAATTTAAAATTATTTGTAAATTTTATTTAATAAAATATATTTATAAATCACTAAAATTAAAATCTAATAAAAATTCGATCAAAAAAGTCGCGAATTAAAATAGGAATCGAATAAGAATAAAAATTCGCGTGTTTGCCAATTTAGAACAAATGGTGGATTAATATGAGGCTGAAGGTAGCCTATCTTCTTTTACATTTATTAACAATTAGTGCTTTTAATTTGTAATAGCAACATTTAATTATGATCTCAAAAATAACAATTAAAAATAAAAAAAAATATAAAAAATTTATTTTCATTTGCTTTGCCATTATTCTCTCCTTTCCACCATATTTCCACCTTGGAGCCGCGCTTGCATTTGTATGATAGTCACTTTTTTAAATAAATTGTTAAAATAATCATTTAAACATTATTTAACAATGATGAGAGTTATAAACGATAATTAAAAGTAAAGAAACCACCCGGTTAAAAAAGTTCATATTTGAACATATTTATTTTTTATATGATCATATATGGGAAACCATAATCGTACTAGATATTGGAAAGATTAACTTACAGTTCCATATATGGACAAATATAGTCATATTTTATATGGCCATCCATATACGATCATACATTATATAAATTTTTTAATTATTTTTTTTTTTAGAAAATTTTTGTATTTAAAAAGTTTAATTGAGATAAAAAATGTTGTTTTAATTGGCAAAACATATATTTATGTCAGTGCAGTTCCATTTATTTTCGCATCACATCGCAATATTTGCCGATAAAACGACATTTTAAACAACTTTAAATAAGTAATGTTCATAAAAATATTAAAATTAATATTTTTAATGTTTATTTCGTCAACGGCTTTGGCAGTACAAACGTACTACCATCGTATGGGTGCGTTATGATTTTTTGTAGTATACGAGAGGGTTAAAACCCATATAATAAAGTTGTCCACAATGTTTTAACTTTTTACAACTTTTAACAAATGCGTTATATAAAAAACTAAAAACTACTTAACTTAATAAACAAAAAGTTTGGGATAATATTTTTTCTTATTGGGTATATAAAGTCACATATTTTCATATATAATTCCTCTTTCCAAAAAATTAATTTCTTATACTTCCATATTTACCAATACATGACTCCATTCTGCGTATATGAAATAATCATATGGAACAATCATAATTATGTCAGAGTCTCATGTATGAGACTCTTTTGGAAATATGAAATAGCATATACACAGAAAAAATTATCAACCTAAAATATCTAATTAAAGATTTGATTTGAATTTAATTTGTTTCTAAACAAATATTTAATGGAATCAATAAATATTTTTATTTTATTTTATTTTAGACGCAATTATCATTTTATTTGTTCATACACTGTATGCATAAATAGAAAATTTTCAGTATAAAATACCAAATACATTTGAAGTTAATAAACAAAACAAGCACACACACAAACAGACTCAGCATTGCAAAAACACACATACCAACGTATAGATCACACACTTTTTTTGTGAGTATCATATTTTTTTTTTTGTAGAAGTTATTTATAACTTGCTTTCCTTCTTAATTTTAATAAAAGGTTTAATTGATAGTTTCATTGCCGTGATAGGTGCAAAATCAATTAAAATATTAATTGATTCAATAAATTTTTTAATTGAAACCCGTTTTTAGTTTTTTCTGTGTAATCCATATTTGACAATATGTGAGTACCGTTTGCATATATGAAATCACATACACGTACATATATTCCCATATATACTACATATATGTCCATATTTGGCTATATATGAATATATATGAAACGAAAAGTTTTCTAACCGTGCATGAAGCTGAAAGATGCCAAGGCAAATAACAATAACAACAACAGCTACAAAAAAAGTGAAACGTAACTTGTTATGACATTTGCTTTTACAGGAAAGACAATGTTGTCATTGTTCTGCCTTTTTTCTCTTCAATTTCATTGCAGACAATACAAACGTGTTTTAGTCAACATCATCACAAGTATTGCACAGTGTAACAATTTCTGATTAAAAGTGAAAACAACCACATGATTGCTTGCAAAAATCCAAACTAGAATTTTTGTGCAAATTTTGTATTAAACAGTTTTATTAGTTTTTTTGTTTTTATGTGCATCGCGATTATTTTTTTGTAATTTTTAATTTAGAACGAGCTTTCAACCTCCGTATATATTTTTTTTTTTTTTTTTTTTTTTTTTAAAGAGAGGCAACACTCAGGAAATACTTCCTATATTTAGTGTGTTGCTTTCTTTTGGATAGGGATAGTATAGAGATTAAAGGTGGGGAAAGATGAAGGGCTTCAGACATGGCCCTTCATCTTTCCCGTGTAGGCAGAACTTTAACAGAAAACCTATTAATGATCAATATTTCTCCATCCTTAAACACTTTGTCATATTGCGCTTATCTCATGATAGGTCTAATCTAAAAACCGAACCACTTTAGAATAATCCCAAAGCCAACAAAGAAGTAAAGAACATGGTTTATGTCCGATTGTGCTTTCAATTTTGTTGTAACTTGTCTAGGTTTTAATACACAGAAAATTTTGTAAGTGTCACATACAAATTTATATAAAATTTATTGACAGTCTAAAAGTTTTGAAATCACCATAATCTGTCTTCGATTTTTATATCAGCTAACAAAATATTACGTAAATCGTTTGATTTTGTTCTCCGGCGCTATCAAAGACTGACACTTATAGGAACACGACACTTAAAGCATATGACAATTATAAAACTATATGAAAGATTGGCCGTTTTAACGGTTTTTTCATTATTTTGACGATTTTTGATGCACCGACAACTTTTTTATTTAAATCAAGTTTTTATAAATATTTATGATAAACCCAGCAGAACTTTTTTGAACTGATTACCATTAAACATTTTCTAGAACATCTTTTTTTAAGACCGGATACATTTAACTGGTTCTAGAACAGGTTCTTAGGAGTCAAAATGTAAGGTTTCACTGTCACTAAAAAAGTTCTATACCTGGTTCTTAAACCGGTTCTAAAGCAACATGTTCTAGTTTGGATGTAAAGAACCCATTGCAATTAGGACAAGCTCCATAAAGAAATCGTTATGTAGAACACAAATTAGAACGTGTTATAATACAGTATAAGTTATTCTGCAACCTGTTATTTATATTTAACTATTTTAATTTGAAGTTATTAAGCGATTTTAATTTTTGACTAAAAAAAATTAATACGAATTTTATTTTACTTTTTTTTAATTTCTTTTCTTATCAATATCATTTAGTTTTATTAATAAAATGATTTTTTAAATTTCTTTCAACTTTCAGCGATTTACGCCAATATTATCGCAACTTAATTTAAAATGTTAACTTTTAACTAAACGATTTTACGCGAAATTGTATATATATATATATATAGCAATATGCCAAAATCGACTTTTTGCGAAAAAGAACTTTTTTATTGTTGAAAATTGTTCTTTAGGGTATCAGAAGCAACTTTTGTTCCGCGACTTTTTTATAATTCCGTTATTTACAAAATTACCGTTATTTTTAGGTTCTTGAAGAAAATCAAAATTTTGACCGTTAAATTTCCAGAATTCGACCAAATGTTGTTTGGCGACTTTGTACAAAATCATATGGCGAGTACTTTTGCAGAACATATGAACTCAAAATATATGCAAATACAGGGTGTTTTGATGCATTTTTTAAAATAAATGAATTTTACGCCATCTAGCGGCAATAATTTGTACTAACAAAATTCAACAATTAGAAAAAACAAAAAAAAAAACTAGAAAATCGGATGAAAAATAACCGAATGAGAAAGAAAAGATCTATAAGATAATGAGATAGTACCAAATTTATATTAAAATATGTATGTAAATTTTATTAAATTGATCAGTAAAGTTTACATTTTTAGTTTTGCGAAAAAAATTCTAGTTATTTTACTAGAATTGTATTTAACAGAAATCTTTATTATTTATACTTTTAAAAACATCAAGTTATTTTATTATTTAAATTTTTAGAGATCTACATAAGAGTGCAAATTCTTTAGCTTTTCTTTGAGTTGGGACTCTAAATCCAAATTTGCTGTTTGCCAAACTTTTTCACCGTGATATTTATAATTTAAACCTCTCAACATGTTTCCAGAAACTAATCCTTATGTATTTTGACCTTCTAAATTCGATTCCATCATTAGAAATGAATTCAATTGTTGTGTTTTTCTGTAATTTACAAGGACAGTCCACAAAGTGAACCTACCCGGTTTCTTTGTAAATTTGACTTATTGTTAGTTAAAATTTTTTAAAATTGTATTTCTTTATATAAGATCAAGTCTGGTTTATTACGAAAAAATAGGAGGTGTTTTAATAAAATCTGTTAAAAATTTTAAAAGTAACATGGATTTAAACAAACACTTTTTAACATGGTCAAATTTACAAATTAGGTAAGTTCACTTTGCGGACTTTGCTTTTAAATTACATGAGAACCCAACGATATAATTCAATTCTTATGGCGGCATCGCATTCAGGAGGTCATAATACATAAGGATTGGTGGGTCTGGTTTCTGGGTCAGAACCTTTTTATATTTTTGTTAGGCTGTGTAATTCATAAGCACGCAAAGGTGACGGCTAAAATATCTACTGCCGCTTTATCGCAATAGTAAATGAAATATAAGTATATTTACTTATCACATGGAAATGAATTTTGTTTCCCAAAGTGAAAACAGTGTCTATGTTCTTAATAACTAATGTATAACTAATTTCCGTAGCATAAATTTACGTTTTTTTAAAAATTCACCCTGTTTTTTTAATCAATTAATAAAATTTGTCGAAAATAGGCTGTACTGTTTGTAATACGGCACAAATTCGGCTGAATATTATGCCTTGGGAGACAACATAGTTGTTGATGACTAAAATATCTAAAATTCTGCCGTGGTGCTTGAAGATAACATTCCTACTTCAAAAGTTATAAGTGAATGAAGGTCAAAAAACCCCATTTTTTTCATTTTTTACGCCTTTTTTTTACATTTTCCTAATTTTCTTGTAAACGAAAAATGCGATCGCCAAGCACCACGGCAGAATTTTAGATTTTAATGTCATTAACAACTGTGTTGCATGGCAAGCCATAATATTCAGCCCAATTTGTGCCGCGCTAAATGTTAGAAGTAGTATTTTCTTACTTCCAAGTTTTGTTGTTGCCACTTTGTTTTTTTCAGTGTATTATTCCAACAAAAACCAAAAATGGAAGATTACTACCCAAACTAACTATTCAACACATAAAAACATTGATTTTGTAGCTATTAACATAAATAATGCGTTAAATTCATAAAAAGTAAAAAAAATCCAAGTTTTAAGGGCCACCCTAAATATCCGTTTTAGGACAAGTGAGGGGCATTCTAATAAGCAAGTAGGGTAGCTGACTCTACCCCCCGAAACATATAAAATCATTTGGGATTAATAGCTTGAAAATTAAAAAGTTGTTTTTTTTGGCATATTGCTATATATATATATAAATATTTTAATTTTATGGTTTTTAAATTTCACTATTTTTTTTTTTTTAATTTTAAAGATTTTTTATAATATCGAGTTTTAATTTTTTCGAAACTCTTCTCGGCTTATATTTGTCCCAATTTGGGCTATTCTATTTCCGTTTTAGCGATTGTTACAGATATTATGACTTTAAACCGATATTTTTAAATTTTTTCTAATATTTTTCGATTTCTAAAATTTAGCGTTTTGTTTTTAATTAAGCTATTTTGACTGAAGTTGTCGCTTCTAACCCATGCAGGAGAATCTCAGAAATTAGAACCACTTTGCACATCGGGCAGTTCTAATTTCTGGACATTTTTTTTTACAGAAAATTATAATAAAACTAGTTATATAAGCTTTATTTTAACACAAAACTATTTTTATTTAATAATATTTAATTAATTGAACATATTCAATTCATAGAAAAACTTAAATTTTTTTTTTTATTATTAGGTATTTGATTTTGTACAAGCATATCAAATTTCACATGCATATGACCGAATTGTACTCACCACGAATAACTCGGGGATTCCCGATTTATTTTTACTTCAATAAGCAAAAAAATAATTTGTAGTGAAAATACAAAACAAAATAAAAAATATTCCAGAAATTAGAACCACAGGTTCTACTGTATTGGTAATTTTTTCTCTCTAAATTTTAACTTCTTTGAAAATGTTGCCTAATCTTTATTCACTTGAGCTATTTTTATCCAATGCCGTTTAAATTTATACGTGTATTAGTTCCTTTCCAAAACCTTTTCCATGATCAGCGGCTGTTAATGTGGGAGTAGGCCAATTTTTATATTTTCTGACGTATTGTAAATTATTTTTAAAAGCATCACAAAAACATGTTTATGATTTTCAGCAAATAAATTAACTAAAGTATAATTTTTCTACAAATTTTTTGAGTTTTCCTTTAGTCTACTAGTATTCAACAAAAATTTTGTTAACTGTTAGCAAAACTTTTTGCTGAATCTACTTATTTTGTTGTCCTGACTAAAATTTTGCTGTCTCAGCAAAAGTTTTTCCTGTATTTACTAATATTTTTTGAGTGTACATACATATTAGAGTTCGTTAACAAAAATTTGATTTTGGGATTTCGCGCGGTGGCCAAAGTGGCTAATTTAGGGTGTATTTTACTTCAGAGCAAGTAGGGATATACCTATTTATATGAAATTTGAACTCGGCATTCGATTCTACGCCAAAAATTATTTTAAAAAACTTTTTTTTTTTCCAATTTTAAAAGCGCACCGTTTAGGCAATCGATTGTACAGAAAACTGTCTTTTTTTAAAAACTTTTAAAAATAAATTTTTTAATCACACGCAATATAAATGTATTGTTTATTACTCGGTTTTAAAATTTTCTGTTAATAAATAATAAATTCCGTTACACTGTACAACGTTGACTAACATGTTTTAGTAGCATCGTAGAATGTTCCTTTTGGTAGACATTTTTCTCTACCAACACGTGGTAGACTTTTTTTCAAAACAAAAAAAAAAACTATAGAGTCTGCATATTTTTATTTAATGTTTCCAAATAACCAAGTAAACAATTTTGTTATAAAAGCATTTATGAGAATAAATTTGACATGTATTGGTGTTTAAAACCGTTGGCATTATCATTACTAACACTACTTAAAATCTACACTCAAATCAAAAAGTCAGTAAAAGTTACAGAAAGAACTGTAATTTAACAGAAAATCGGTGACATGACATAACCCAACAGACATAGTCCCAGATTGCGCTTCTGGGATTGCGTCCGAAAATTGGGACTATGGCCGAAAGCTTTTCGGTCATAATCCTCAGAAAAAATAGAACATAAAAATAATAATTATTGAGGTAACGACCATTTAGGAAATGGTCATAGTCCCCAGTATGTGGACTATTTCCAATTATTTGCATTATGTCCTCTATTTAGTAGCCATAATCGCATAATATTTTTTTAAATTGTGTTTTCTCCATTTTTACAAATAAATTATAATATCTTGTTTATTTAGAAAAATTTTTATGAAGTTGAACCTAAGAAATTTGAAATCCCATATATGTTAACCCAAATTGTCAAACTGTTCAAAAATATTTAACTGATTTTAGCAAAACGAACGTGAAATAATTAGTAAATTGAAAGTATTTTAAAAAAAGTAGTAGTCGTTACTAAAATTTAGTAAAATTTATCAATTTAACACTAGAATGACCGTTTTTTTTTCTACTCTGCCACAATAAGTCAAAAGGATTGGTGGTTTTTAAAAATTCGTCAAAAAATACATTTTACTTCCGATAATTACGGTTTACACAGTAATATAATCTTGAAGGCTAGCACTTCGAAACTGCATATAAATAATTTCAAAGTGTGTTGCTGTTTAAGCGATATTTGGAACATAATATATTTTTGGTGTAACTTCTTCTGAAATTTCAGGGATATTAATTAATTTTTATATTTTTTATCTAGAAACGATACAAAGTAATATGATATAAATTAATTGAAAATTCTGCAATTTTAGAAGAAGTTACACTAAAAAAACGAATTAAAAATTCATTAAAAATAGCATATACTGTTCCAAGTATCGCTTAGAGCGCACAAAATTTCGAAATGCTTTAACAGCAGTTTTGAAGAGCTAGACATTGAGATTGTATTTCAACCCTAACGATCGGATGAACAATGTATTTTGGACGAATTTTTAAAAAACACCATTCATTTTGACTGGATTTGGGCAGAGTAGATATCAAAAATGTTTTCTCGGAAACAAAGTGATTTTCAAAAGTCATATAATTATAACTGAAATACGTAGGAACAAAAACTGATAGTTTTTAATCAAAGATTATAAACCAGTCAAAATTACTGGTCCATTATAGTGTTAAATCGATTTACAATTTTGTTTTTAAATCAATGTTCTTTTATTATCGTTTTGTATTTTCTTTATATTTTAGATTCAAAAAGTTTTCAACGAAAAAACGACTTTGCTCTCAATTATGAAAAAGAAAATTATTAACTTTTTTTTACTAATTTTTAGTGATTATGGTTTATAAAATCAGCCACAAAAATTAAAAAAAAAATTGTTGACTGTTAATGTACTAAAAATTAGTACAAAAACTGTGAATAGGGATATAAAACGTTTTACTAATTTTTCTACTAACTTTTTATTTGAGTGCATATGAAGTTGTGTAAAAAAAAACTTTGCTGGGATGTATGTTTGAAAATGCTGTTTATATGCATGCTGCTACTACTCCTGTATGTATGTGTACATTTGTCGGTGTATTTGAATGTTAAATATAATTTCTATATTTTCTACCATACACTGAGAGAATTACCTGCTTAATATCAATGAATTTTTGCATTTGATATATGAATTGTTACTTCAATTAAAATTTTTGATTAAATTAATACAGTTTTTCATAAAATAAATGCAAAATTTCATATTATTTATTAAAACTTGCATACAAATAATGAAAAAGTATCATTAAAACTGAAATTTTCCTCAAAGTTTCAAAAATTTTTCATTTATATTATGAAGTAAACTTTATTAGTTTAGTGAAACAATTTTATTAAAGCTCTTCCAAGGAATTATTTCTGTGTATTGCGTACAATTTATGTCTACCATTTATATTGTATTGCAATTATATGCTTTGTTAAATTGAGAATATGCCAGAAACATGTTCAAGTATCAAGCCTAGACTTATTGTTCGTAATGTTTATAAAGTAGTTTTTGCTAGTTGTTGTTGCTGTTGCTGTGGATTGTTGTTAGTTGTACGAAAGTTCTTCTTCGAGAGTTGTATCTGTTTAATAGTCTTAAGTATTTGCCTATTTACAGTTGAAATCTATTTTTATTTTTTTTTTTTGTTTCCTACAACTAGAATTGAGGCAACAAAAATTATATTTCGCACTTGAAATCAGTGCACTCAAAAAAATAAGTTAGTAGAAAAGTCGGTAAAACATCTTATAAATCAGGTATACTATTTTTCAGCAAATTTTTTGCTAAAATTATGTTTTAAAACTAAAATTTTAGTTATACTTAGTCAGCAATTAACGGTTTTGAACTAATATTTTACTCATATTTTACTGATGTTTTACTAATTTATTTTGCTAAAATTAGATGTCAAGATGAAGTAGGGAAGAGGAAAATAATACTAGATTAGATTAGACTATAGTGGCACTATGCACCGCGACCAGAAGTTGGTATTTTGTGCTGCCAGCGAATACACCCTATAGGATCAGGCTCCCTACGAAGCCAACTATCCTACCAGGTAAACAGTTTCGAACGTCCGATGGCGTCACTATTCGACCACCAAAATAACGCACCCTCCTGTCGGAGAGCCTTGGACATTTGCAGAGAACATGCTCTGAGGTCTCCGGTTCCAATTCACAAAACCTGCACGTATCCGTAGAGGATCGTCCCATCTTGTACAATTGATACCTAAGGCCACAGTGTCCCGTGAGGTAATCCGTCACGGTCCTTAGTTCGCCCCTCTAAAAAGTACAACTCTAGTAAGACACTTAAAAAAAAAATCAACCATGGAAGATTTTGTATCTGTTTTCATACATAAAACAAATTGTGAATTGAAACAACTTAAATTTTGCGTTTTCGCCGGCTTGTGAAAGTAATTGTCTATTAATTAACTAAAAGACGAAATAAAATATATAAACTTAAAAAAGATTAAACGTGTATTTCAGTTAAATTGAGTTTTCAAGTTGATAACAAATATAAAGCAGGTAGACAGATTAACGCGAAAGACATACATCTTTGGTAAAGTTTTATGTTTCCTTTTTCTTATTGCGAAAAAAGGGTTGTATATGTTACATTTTGTTATTTTTTCGTTTCTTTTCTATAATTCTCTGCTACATTAGCGTTCCTTTAAAAGATAACATCATTTGGACAACCAATAATGTAAGAAGTTGAAAGATAAATTATTTTAAAAACAATCAGAAAAATATGTTTTATGATTTTCAGCAAAATAAATTAAGTAAAGTAAAAATGTTCTACAAATTTTTTGTGTTTTTTTCAGTCTACTAATATTCAGACAAAATTTTATTAATGTTTAGCAAGGGTTTTTTAGTTTCTAACCCACTATTTTTTAGCAAAACTTTTGCTGATTCTACTAATTTTGTTGCTAAAAAGATTTTGCTGACATTAGCAATTTTTTTGCAAGCACCATCCTGACTAAAATTTTGCTGACTCAGCAAAATTTTTTTCTGACTTTACTAACTTTTTTATTTGAGCGTACATTTCATATTGTGTAGTGAAATTTCTTAATTGAAGTTGTTTAATACAAGTTTTTTTTTATTACGTTTAATTATATTTTTCGCTTTTTATTTAGAGTTTAATAGGCATAAGTTTTTTACAAAACTTTTATACTTTAGTTTAGCTTAGTTTAGTGGTTTAAGCAAAAGTTCTTGGTTTAAGTGTAAATGAATCAAATGTAATTAGTTTTGAAAAACCATTAAATGAGAGGGAAGAATAAAAGGTATATTATTTTTTAAAAGCAACACCGAATAAAATAAAAAGAAATGATTTGTTTTAAAAAACAATGATTTTTCAATGATTTCCAGTTTAATCGAACACAGTGGCTTAAGGATCTTTTTAAAGTTTTCAGCAGATTTTTTTGAATTTCAATGACTTTTTTAATTTAAAATTGTATGGCAAATTATGATCCTCTTAATGAGAGCGTTGTTTTTGTGTAATACCATTATACAAAACAGTCCTTTGCCAAACTTGTATTCCAATTATCAGCATTTAAAACAAGTAGATCCTTATTTTCTTTTAAGAATTTTCTAGCTCTATTAACCTTTTCCAACACAAATTTATCCCTATTTGTCAATCGTTTCCTATTTAAATGGCTATCCACAATATTTATAAATCTATTCCTCGCTCTTTCCTGTTCCTTTTTTCTTGTTAAAGTCTTAAGGTCTTTACCATCTGCTATCATTTTCAGAACTGGAAAATCTTCACTTTTGATTGGAAGTTTGTGTTTTTGTCCTAAAGAAAGAACCCATTCTACATCAGTGGGGATGTTAACATTTTATTTGTTAACAAACCATTTCTTATTTATTCGAATACATGCCTAAGGCTAAAACTTTCACATGAACTATAATTGTGGTAAACTTTGCAAGTGCCAGCAAAACCACACCTTACCAAATAATGGGTAAAATTATGTAACGACCTAGGGCTTCACACATAACAATACACCTTACTTCACTGATGAATTTTACTGCCGATGAGCCCAAAAGTAGTGGGTGAACTCATTACCTTGGTGGGGGTTAAAGTAACTGGCTACTTATATGTTTACCAGGTTCGGAAAAGTAATGTGTCTATAAATAGATTTGTATAAACAAAAATTATTAAACATTTTTTATAAATTAAATAAATAAATAATTAAAAAACGTTGTGCGCCCCGGTAGGCTAGTTGGTAGCGTGCTGGCTTATTAGTGCGGGGGTCTTGGGTTCGATTCCCACCAGAGGCACTGGTCTGTTTTCGCTACAACGCGCCGAAGGCCATTGTAGCTAGTGCTCGGTTAGGGTAATAGTATATAATTTGTAATTATATGATTATTAATTAATAAAATAAAATAAATAAATAAAAAACGTTGTGTACGGTAGCGTTTCTATTTATATATACTCTTTGGTTCTGGAGCTTTTTGGCAATGAAATTAAAGAAATATGTATACACTGAGAGAATAATCTACTCTTCAACAATGAATTTCTTCATAGATCTAATGAAAATTGTCACTGTCAACTCGTCCATTGAAAGTTTTCAAAGAATCTATGAAACAGGTTTGATAACAGTCAATGTTTAGGAATATTTGTAGAATTAGTGAAAATCTTCATAAAACTAATTAATCATTCCGACAATGAAGCGTTTATAGAATTTATTAAACAGTTTTATACATTTTTTTTTAATATTAAGAACTTTCTTGAATTAATAAAAGTCTACATGAATGTCTCAAAAAATGCACTAGGACTAAGCCAATGAAAAGCTTCTTATGATTTTTAAAACAATTTCATTAAAATAATAAAGCAATTTATAAAATATGTTGAACACTTGAGAATTAAATCTTAAAACTAAAGTTTGAAATGTATGAAAACTAATGAAATTATGAAATTTATGAAAAATTAAAAAAAAAAAAAATTTATAGCTCTAAAGAAAATTTTCGTTAAATTTATAAATACACTGATAGAATTTTCCTTCATAGTATCAATGAAACGATTTCATTTAAATCGATTTATAGGTTTAATGAAAAGTTTCATTAACTGAATGAAAACTCATTAATATTGGTATTTTTTCATTAACATTTTTTAATGATTTTTTCATAATTTCATAAAAAAAAATCGTTAAATCAATGATAAATTTTCAAATTGTAATAAGAATAAAAAATTTTTTTTTGTACTATCATTTTGAAATAAAAAAAAATAAATAAATTTTTTTTATTAAGTTTGCCTAGAGCTAACAGTTTTTGACGAATTTGAATATTGGTCACTAAATCCCAGGAAACAGATTCTCTAAGAAAAACGATATAGTTTTGTTCACAACGAGACCTAAATTGTTGTCGTTTTGACGATGTTACACAAAATCGTTATGCTAAACGATAATAAATTTAACAATATTTAACATTTTTATCTAATATGGTCAGAATTTAACTTCAAAATGTGGACTATAATCGTCGATCGTTCTACAGAATTCCAATGCAGATCGATAAAAAATTACATATTTTGTACCGACATATAAGAAAATATATCATCTTTTAACACAAATTGTCTTACATGTCATAATATTCCAAGTAACGAAAATTTGCTGAATCAGGCTGAGTTTAATAAAAATCTGCCATCGCTTTTGCAGAGCAGCCTGCGATGTTTACTTTCAAACTTTTCGAATTTTTTTATAAAAATATTTTTTAGATCCTATAAAGATCAGACCTTATAAATAATATCAACGAATGATAATTTCTCAATAACCACCAAATTACTGATATGCTAAAATAATCATAAAAAGTGCAAATTATTAAATATCAACGAAAATATTTCATACAAACTATGAATTTTATTCATTAAACACATGAAACTTTCATAACGATTAGGCTAGGATAAACGAAAAAATTGTATATACTTTATGAAATTTTCATTGGGTCAATGCAACCATTCATTAAAATTAATTTAATGAAACACCTTTCATTGACTCAATGAAACGTTTCTTTGGGGACTTTTTATGAAAAAATTTATTGCATTAATGAAGGAATTCATTAATACTACGCACAAATTTCTTTCGGTGTAGATAATTTAAGAAATCGAATGATTTTTTTTTAAGAAACTATGAAATTTTATGAAAAAAAGTTTATGAAAATTGTTTAATATTAATAACATTTCTTGGATATATTGAACTGATTGATTGAATTTGCGAAAAAAATCTATGAAATTGTTTCATTAATATAATGAACGATAATTCCTTCAGTATGTGTACAATTGTTATAAATCAATTGAAGTTAGGAACACTAATTCAAGTCAAAAATATTCATTTGAAATTAAAAATATACTTTTCTATTAAAAAAGTTAAAAACCGTCAATTAAAAGCCCTTAATTTTCACGTCTGTTAAAAAAATTCTATTTAAAAATAACAACAATTCATATAATATTCAATAGATGCTTCAGAATTTTAAAAAATTTCTCGTAGATTTGGAGTTTTTAAAAAAATTAATTGCAAATGATATTTTTTTTACTTCAAATGAACAATAAAAATTTTAAGTTTGAATTTTAACGTCTTTTTCAGACAATTAAAATTAATACTATAATTAATATGCAATTTTTATTTAATTTTAATTGTGAAACGCGTGGTAGAGAAGAATGAGTGTATTTTATACAAACCATAACTACATTGTAAATCAGACTGCGCAGTTTCTGGTATTGAAACTTCGTCAGTGACCCAGTTTTTTGAATAATGTTATATTTGTTATGTTTTTTTTTATTTGTTAGATTGCGTCTATATAATATTTTCTGTGCAATCACTGACCGTGGTATAGATAAACTGATTTATAATGTCACGTGCACTTGCACTACACGTTACACAGAGCGCTCTAGCGCACTGAGCTATCGTCAGGTCGAGTTTTGTTGTGATTAAAACTAGGTTTATTCAATACACGGTGTTTTTGTTCTTCCATACATAATCTCAGAAGTACAACGCCAACAACACAACAGTTCTATTTTTAGAAACTTACCTCACTCTAATGTCCACTGTTTATTTTAATTTTTTATATCTAAATTTCCTTAAATTGGAAAAATTTATTTTCACAAAACTTATGAGACTTTTTTATTAAATGATGAAGGTATATGAAACATTTATCATACATTTTTCTGAATCTATTCATCATATTTATGAAAACTTTAAAAATATGATGAATAATTGATGACAAACGATTTATGAAACAATATGAAGAAGCATTTTCCCTGAGTGTAGCAAAAATTTTGATTACGTTGTGAAGAAAAGTTTCATTGTTTTTGAATATGTTCATTATTTTTTGTCCATTTAAATTCTCTCTGTGTAGAAGCTTCAAAAATAAAAAAAGGCATTCCGATTATGCAGAATACCGAATAATAAGCAAATATTCTTGACATACGCAAACAAATATTCTGATGTAAAAATATTTGATAACAATTTTTGGTGTAGAATCGAAAGGTAAATTTAAATTTCATAAAAATACAGCTTTTTTGCTCTTAAGGAAAAGGGACCCTAAATCAGCGTTTTTAGCCGACTAGTGCATGTGGAAGGAGTTGGAATTTTAAAAAACATTATAATGTCATTTTTAAATTGATACAAAAATGTTTTAAAAAGCAATGACATCTGAAAAACAAAGAAATTTTATACCTTTCTGACGAACTCTGATACTATATATAGAATATTTTAAATATTTATTTGTAACTTGTTTCTAAATTTTCCATTGGGAGCATAAACAACTCAGGTTTTCATATTCTAAAACAAAACTAAATTCTTAAATTTTATTAACTTTTTTATTCTTTTTAAATTTTTTTAGTTTTGTTTCCTTTTTCGTTAATATTTCCATATTTCAAATAGAGTTATTATTAAAATGAAACAAACATAAAAGTTAAATGAAAAAGTGTTTTTTTTTTAAGTATATTAAACAAATTCACCTTGTATATCCCTACCGCACCCTTAGGCTCCTTATGACCTGACCTTTTTTCTATATTTGTTGTTTTTGTAGTAGTCATGTATTGTATTTTATTTTTATAACATTTGCTTATTTTTATGGTTTTACACACGTTTTTCTACTGCAGTAACACGTACGCTGGGAGAATTTTTAAATAACAAAACAAATATTATAAAAATAATTGTTTTAGAAATAAAAGAAATAAAGATTTTTAGAAAATTTAAGAGAAACAAGGAATATGAAAGTACCAGGCGTAAAATGTTTAAATTTAAGGTAAATCTTTAAATATGAATACAACTATTCCAAATATTAACCTACATCCTAAATATGTTTATGATTATATCTCTCTATTTAACTATTGCCTTTAATTACACTGTGCGACAAATGGTATGGGTCAGTGATCGGCGGGTGTTCTGCTTACCGGCAAAGTTATATCGGTTAAAAAAAAAGTTATACGTGTCCTGGTGTTTCGCTGGGTCAGGTCTAGGAATCAAGATTTATAGATATCGTATAGGAAAAATTGTCATTTTTTGTGCCTATTTCATGCATTTTGATCATCTAAATGTCCGAATATCGCAAAGTGATGCTCAGAAAAGTTGTTAAGCTCAACGCAGGCTGCAACATAGCCAAAAATGGAAAGCGGTATTTCATGTTTCCTTGATTTTAATTGAGTTATGCAAGATAACTTACGAACAAAATGTTGAAAAACTGAATTTCCAGGGCCCACTTAACGACCCCGTGAAACTCCGATATAAGTTTTCCCGGTAAGCAGAACCCCCGCCGATTTGGGCTGTCGCACATTGATATGAATTGTTTCCGCTTTCATTGCTTTAGCATGTGATTTTGTCATAAACTTCAATTGCGTATTTAATTTAACCCCTTTAAAATTGTCTAAATAAAACCTTAATAATATTTTTTTAGTCTTTAAATTACTGCAATTAATCATTATAATTTAGGACAAAAATACAATTTTATGTATTTTATAATAAAGGGTGTTTTTATACAGGTATATAACTTTAAGATGGCAACACTGTTTTCACTAGCGGCCATTTTGTCAGCTGTCAATTGATTTATGTTTAGTTTGGTTTGACATTTTAACATGAATAGACTGACGCCTGAACATCGCTTCCAAATTGTGCCAATTTTTGAAGCAAATTTTGCTTAGTGATAAAGCTAACTTTTGATTAAATGAATATGTCAATAAACAAAACTGCCGTATTTGGAGTGATGATAATCCTGAAGTGTATGTTGAAACACCGTCACATCCAGAAAAACTGACTGTTTGGTGAACTTTATGAGCTGGTGGAATCATTGGTCCGTACTTCTTTAAAAACGATGCTAGTCAGAACGTTACAGTCAATGGTGACGGCTACAGAGCCATGACTAATGACTTTTTCGTTCATAAATTGAGCAACCATGATGTTCAGTAGCTGTGGTGTCAACAAGATGGCGCAACATGTCACACAGCTCGTGCCACAATTTATTTATTGAAGGAAACGTTTGGTAACCGCATTGTTTCACGTTTCGGACCTGTAAATTGGCCTCCAAAATCGTGTGATTTAACGCCGCAGAACTATTTTCTGCGGGGATATGTGAATGTATGTCTACGCCGATAAGCCCGAAACGACTGGCCACTTGGAGGACAACAGTCGCCGCGTTATTACCAATATACGGCCACAAACTTTGAAAACGTCTTCGAAAACTGAACCTCTAGATTAGACTACGTCCGAGCCAGCCGTGGCGGCCATGTGCCAGCAGTCATATTTTAATTATAATGCCAGAAGATTATCTTTCGAATAAGGTAAATTTCATTTCAATTTAAAAAATCATCTTTGTTTTATTCCATTTTAAAGTTCTATACCTCTAAAAAATACACCCTTCACAAATACAAACCTATTAACTAGCTTAATCTACATATGTGTGTTAACAACAATCTGCACTCAAAGCCAAACTAATTATTTACACAACTACAAAATAATCAAAAATTAACAAAAGTGCCAATGTACATGCAATTTAAACATAAATGTACTAAATTGAGTGTGTAATGGAAACAACTTGACTTTTGAATACCCTATAACAAAAACTTGTCATTTGATACATGTATTTTCTAACTTTGTTGTATCACAACTGGTGAACAAACACTAGACGTATACTTCATGTGTACTGTAAATAATATTAATCATACGTATTGTTATTTTCTTGGATTAAACAATCAATTAATTTTTAGAGCGAATTTTTCGACATCGAACGATCAAGCGATTAATTTTTTAAAATTATTCAATCGCACGAATAAATAATTTAAAAATAAATACATAAAAAATTTAAGTTTTTGCTATTTCATCTCAAAAAATTTTTAATTTTAACATCAATTTGTAATTTAAGTTATTTTTACACAAAAACAATTCGAAAAGGCTGTAAAATTTAAGACATTTTAGTATTATTAAATTTTAAAAATTGTAAAAGTTCTATCGGAGGTATTTTAAATATATCGCCCTGTAAAGATATTATTTGAATTAAACAGAGAGAATTTTTTGTTGGAGTTTTAATGATAATTTTAATTTAACTAAACTAATGAAGTTTTCTACACAATGTGAATGAAAATTTTTCTAAAAACTTTATGAAAAATCTTCAGAGATTTAATGGAACTACACTCATAAGATTAAGTAATTTTAACTAAATTTTAAGAAATTAGGGATATATTTAAAATAAACAACCAAAAAATGTTGCTTGTCAGCTTAATTTTTTTTTTCTTCAATATTATTTATTAATTTGTAATTCTCGGAAAGTATATACCTTTAAAACTATAAGTTTTTAGGTTTGCCACCTATTGAAATTGATTACTTAACTAATCATTTTAACTTATCTCTTTAGTTAATATTAGCGAAAATAATTATAATCTTTTTTTCGCTAATGCAAAAGATTTGAATGTGAAATTTATTGCTTAAGTTTTACTTGACAAAACTAAAACACTTAAATAATTTAACCTATAAACCAAATAAGAATTCCAAAGGTTTAAATATTTTAACATTTTTAAAGAAAATATTTAAGAAGTTATAAACTTAATTTTAAGAAGTTAAAATTTTTGAACTAAACTTAAGTATGTTCCGTATTTGTTTTAAGTTTTTAATACAATTTTAAAATTTCTTAGCTTTTAGTTTCATTAGTTCTTAAAATCTAAGATTTGTTAATTTAAATAAAATTTGTTAATTTAAATAATATTTCTTAAGAATATTAACCTAATTCAAAAAAGGAAAATTAAAGAAGACGGAGTATTATTTTTGAGTTCAGGAAAAATTAATATGAACTAAAATCTAATAAATTTGCTTATTGATAAGCAAATTTCATTTGTTTTTAGAAAATTTTATAAACTAAATTTGTGTATGTTGTAAACTTTATTTTAGTTCATACTTTTTTCTAAACATTACTAAATCTGTTTTTTGAGTAAATTTTGAAATGGCTTATCCCATTTTTAACACTGAAAAATTCGAATAATCAAAAATATTTTGAACGCTTTTGTCCTGGTTATTAAATGAATTTATATTTAATTTTTTTTTTTATTCTGGCTTTGTTAGTTTAGGAGATACACCAAACCCCAATTTTTCTGAGATATAGGAAGATTATAAATCAAGACATTGTTAACAAATATCACGATTATATTGCGTGGATACAATGATTTTTTTTTCAATGATCAAGATTCAATCCAAAATTATTAATCAAAAATATAAAGTTTTACTGCATAATAAAGTTTTTTATATATATTAATAACAATATGTACAAATATGTACGCTTAATGTCCAGAATTTTCCAAATTAAATGATCTATAACTACAATAGACGTGTGTAGTTCGTGAACGAACTAGTTCAATTGAACTACTCACTCAATAGAACTATATGACCTAGTTCACCATTATTCGGTCTTCTAGTTCAATGGTTCATTTCGTTATTTTTACTCATGGCGTAATATTATCTCTTTTTGATATTTTTTTTTAACAGGCACCTAAATTTTAAATATGAAATCCAAATAAAAGAAATGCATAAGAAATATTTTTTTTACCAAACTCATGCTTATTTCTTTATTATAATTATTATTAATAAAATTTATTCTTAAATTTTATTAAATTTACAGTATTAAAATTTTAAAGTTTTTAGGATTATTTTAGGATTATTAATATTAGACGAAAAGAAGTGTCAAAAATTAAAATTTCCCTTAAAAATGATCCAACAAGCGATCTAGCGAACGATTGAATAAAATTGTCAAAGATCGATTGAACTAGAAAACCAACGTATATTATTGATATAAATTTAAGTAGAAAGAGCCCTCACTCAAACGAAATAGATTACACAAGTCTAAACTTTTAGGCAATGTATGGGCGTGAAAAATAATTTTAAATTCAGAAATTTGAATTTAAAGGCTACTTAAGTGACCGGTAAAATAATAATTTTTCTACCGAATAATTTAGGCTGGAACGCTTGAGTAGTGATTAACCCAGTTTTGTAAAATCAAAGCACAGGAGCAAAAATAAAAAAATGTTTTGATTTATAAAAACAATATAGTTTAGCGACCCCGTGACCACTTAAAAAAATTTTAAAAAGATTGACGGAAATTAATTTAACATTAAAAAGCGAAAAAAAATTTGTCTTTTTTCTTATTTTACATTTCTTTGAATTTTAATTTTCGATTTTTTTAGTTTTTCTCCAACTTTTTATATTTTTTGTGGTCTTTTTGATTACAATTTTATTGCAGAATTTAATTTTTTTGTGTAATTCTCTGGCATTTATTTTATATTTCCATGCATATTTTTAACCCTACACTGCATGACTTTTTATATTTGATCGAAAAGATGGTATTTAAGGGGAAATTACCGTCTGAGTTCAGGAAAAATATTCAAACAAATTTTAAATCACTATTTTAGTAGATATTATGCAATTTTCATGAAAAAATAATTTTCATAAAAATAATATTGATTTATAAATGAAATAAGAATAAGTTATATAATAAAATGTAGTGTAATACTAAATATACTATATTATTACGCAAGTTTAATTCAACTTACGCGTTTTACGTAAAAAATTCAAAACGTGCAGCTACCTTTTTCTAAGCACTCCGGACACTTTCACTTAAACTGTAAGACGTTTTAAAAACTGAGTTGACAATACAAAACTATTGAGAATCACATTACGGTTCTTTTTTTTATTGTGCAAAAATTATCAATATAATGTAATATGAGTTAATATTTTTCGAAAACAAGAGCGAAATAGCCGTTATTCTAATAAAAAAAATTGTGTATCACCAGTGATACAATATGAAGTGTAGGGTTAAAGCATATTTCAGCTTTTATATTATATTTTTAGTTATCAAACAATTTTATTTTTTAATAATTTTTTTTTAAATAATTTTTGGGGTTTACAACACCGATTCCATTTATGCAAATTTAAATTCCCTGTTCAACGACTGTACCGCTTAAGGTATAATTTATCTATTACCTCATTTTTTGTTGGGCAATTGCAATAAATTTAACAAAGCTACTCAAACAGAACTTAAAAATAATATTTTTGAAGAAAAAGGTGTTTTATGGGCTTATTTATAAAGTTTTAATTTATGCGTTTTGAGAGGCAATTAAAACATATCTGATGATGAAAATGTTAACAAAAAACTATACCATTCGTGGAACATTGATTCTACTAAAACAAATTTTCGATTTTTCTACCAAACTTCTTTAAAAAAAAATATTTAAGACTTTTTAAACTTTTTCTTTAACATTTCGAATGGAAATCTACTCGCGTTGCACTACTGACACGAAAGTGTTAGTTTCGCTAGTCCTAGTTTAAGGAAACCAAAAAAAAAATTGAATGCGCAAAACCTTCTCAATTTAACCGTGATTTTAAATTAAATACAGTGATATTTGAAATCTATTTTGTGTCGCATTATATTTCTTTTATTTTTTTAATTGGTTTGGGGGGGGGGTTATATATATCACCCTCACCCAACCCCCTCCCCCCTAGATCCGCGCCTTTATCCGATAATATTAAAAAAAATACGACTGTTCCAACTTACACACTTTTTTCATATTTTGTATTTTCCAAAATAAGAAAATCCCGAATAAAACCATGGTTTTTATAAATTTCAAGAAAATAAAAACGGCAGTCTTTAAGTGGCGCCATAGAGTTGTCCGTGCAAAATATAATTTAAATCGGAAAACCCAAATTCAAATTTTGGCCGATCTAACGCGGAATGGTCGACATGCATTTCTACTATTTAAAAAAAACCATGCATAATTTTTTAATTCAGATTCAACAGAAAACTGGGAGAATTTTGTAGGGATCATATTATGAAAATTTACAAAAATTTTCAGAACAATAATGGTATTCTTATTATCATATCATAATAAAGAAAAAGATAAGAGTATGTTTGTCACAACCATAGTAACATAGTTATCGTAATCATAAGTTCAAAAATATCTGATTCTCTTAGAATATGGTTACACCAACCATGTTTTATCTTTACGCATAAAACATAAGACGTTAAGACACCGTATCACTAATTTTTTAAATCGAAAATTTTAATCGATATTGCTGAAATTAATTAAATTTTCAATTAATATGTTTAGAATGAAAATTTAGATTTTTGCGGAGTTTTAATTAAATTTTGTATTACTATGATAAAAATTTCCATAAAAACTAAGTCAATTAAATACTATTTCCAATTACTGTAATTGATACTATAAATAAATTAATAGGTTCAAATTTAATTTAAATTTTAGTTGAATAAACACATTTTTTAATTGAAACCTGTTGTTACGTATATGTGTTTTCTGTGTTTATATTAACGCTTCAAATTTTAAAATGTCTATCGTTTTAATCAAAATTTAGTTTATATTCCTTGATACAAAAACTTTCAGTCGATTATTTTTGCAAAAATATACTTTATCACTGTCAATTTGCAACAGTTCTTTAGACTCAAATGTATACACATTAGAAATGTTTACACTTTTCTTATTTGTGGAAACATACAAACGAAATAAACTGACAAAGTTTATTTGTATATTAATGGTTTGGAAATGTGTCTGTAAATGACCCCTTCGTTAGACACCACAAAAAGTATAAAATAAGTATTTTGATGAAGTACATCAATGGATGATGAAGAGTAACGCACTTTTCACAAATTAAAAGTAGAGCGAAGAAAACCACAAAATAGAACATCAAGAGTGCATATATCAAAACTAGATTTCGTTAGACACATACATATAGACACATTGACATGTATAGAAAATGTCAATACACGTATGTGTATAAAATATAAACTAAATGAAAAATACATAGAAATGTTATGCACGTAAATGTTGTCCAATCACATCATATGGATTTCTTTGTATGTTTCGTGTATGCATGTTGGTTAAGTTTATTACCTGGACTGAAATACTAACTATGTGTTGCAATGGACTTTCATTTGCAATATGTTATGTTGACGACCACTATTCTAACAACTTCATGCTGCTTGTTGTTGTATGTAGTTGTTGTTGAGAATATGACAAGTGTGTCATTGTGAAACATTAAAAAGAAAACCAAGGTGGTTCAAATAGTTTTTCCTGCCAAAATATTATCCATACATTTGTTTAATTAAAAAGAAGTGGTTGTGTGAAACAAAAAATAGCAGCAAATGTTATTTCCTGTTTTATGCGATGCGATGATGCGATATTCACTTAACTTATCACATTGACATAATCTAAAATGTAAAGTAAGTATATACATACTAGTAAAAGAATTAACAATTCTTTAGTTTTTCCTACTTTTCTTTTTTAAAAATGAGAAAAGAAAAAATTTAAAGTTGAGTAATAACCAGGGATCGGAAGTGCACGTTTCCTTATGTCTGAGAGCAGGGTAATCAAAATATCTTTGCGAATCAAAGAGTATGCGTTAAAATGGCGTCGCTTATAGTGCGCTTAGTGCATATTTTGTAATAAATGAATATTTTTGCATATTTTTTATTTATACTTATTTTGGTTTAAATGCATATTTTTAATTTTTTTTGCATATTTGTATTGAAATTTTCTTAGTTTATGGTACAAAATCACTTTTATTATTATTTTATATTTGAACAACGTGCATATAGACTAAAGAGGATCCAAGCTGCCCAGCAAAACCACACATTACCAAATCATGGGTAAAGTAATGTATCGCCATAGGGCTTCTTGCATTACTTTACACGTTACTTCATTGATGAATTTTACAGGCGATGAGCCTCAAAGTAACTTCTTACCTTGTAGTGGGTAAAGTAACTGGTTACATGGTGGGAAAAAGTAATGTGTCTATAATTGGATTTTCATAAAAAAAATGCATACAAATTTTTTTTTACAGATATTTTTTTTTTTAATTTAATAAATAACTTTTTATTAAATAAATGACTTGGTCATGCTGGGATTCGAACCTGGGGTCTCTGGTATTTAACAATTAGTTAGGCGAGAACTCTACCAACTGAGCTATCGATACATACAATATTTTATTGCTTAACATGTAGATGCTTACAAAAAATCACAAAGTAATGTGTCTATAAATAGATTTTCAAAAATATATATTAATAATTACTTTACGTTTATAATTCATGCATTATGTAATTGATGATCGGTAAGTCATTATTTTATGTTTTTAAGTAATGTAAAATGTAATGAGGTCTCATTACAAGGAAATTCATGAGTGTTCAATTATCGGTAACTCATTACTTCTTGTTGGAAAATAATTACAAGGTAATGCATTACTTCATCGCACCCATTACCAAAGTTTTGCTGGGTGCTCAAGCCCTTTTATTCTCTTAAATTTTATATGCAAACTAGGATTAAGAGATACAAGTTTTAGAGGTTTTTTAAATAAGTATTTGTAATATAAATATTTAAAATGTTGTGCTAGTTGTAAAAAACTCGTGCAGAGAATATATTTAACTCATAGAAATAAATATGTAAAAATAGCAAAAAAAGCTACTAAAAATTATTTAAAAATTACCTTGCATAAAAACTGCTAAATTTAGCAAATTTTTGTGCTAAATATTAACAAAATAAGAAAAAAAATAAATCTGTTAACTTTACAAAATTTGAGTTATATTCGATGTGAGTTTTAGTTAATTGAAAATATCATTTTACTCTGTAAAATTAGTAAAAAATACTTTTACTAAATATTTGTATACTCAAAATAGCAAACAAAAACTGTAATATTAACGAATTTTTTGCCCCAAATTTAGTAGAATGCAAATAACAGTTTATTTTCTAAAATCAACAAAAATTTTTGCGAAAAATTGTAGATTGCTGATTTCATAAGTGAAGACTTTTATTGGCATTAAAAACAAAAAAGCTTTAAAAATTTCACATTTTTAATGATTTTTTGTCTACTAATACTTAGTAAATGTCTTTGCTGATTTTAGCAGATTATTTTGTTACTTTCAATTAACTAAAATTTTGCTGAAGTATAACTAAATATTTGTAAATTCAACAGATTTATTTTTGCTATTTTAGCAATTTTTTCTGCAAGATAATTTTTAACTAAATTTTATTAGCTTTTTCTGCTATTTTTACAAATTAATTTTAAAATTTTATTAAAATTGCTTAAAAACATGAAAATAATAATTTAAAAAACAATTTAAGTGCACATTTTTTAATCTTTAGTGCATATTTTAAAAGTTGTAATGGATATTATAGGTGCCTAAAACACTTTTTTTAGTTCATGAAGTTCCTGTCCCTGGTAATAATATCGAAAAAGTATGAAATTCGTTTCCTAATACTTATTTTAAATTTAATTCTTTAACGTTTTCTAATATTAAACATTCTTTACAGTTATTTTTTAGCTTACGCCTGTATTAGCAAATATCTACAACCACTCATACTCATATATTCTGTTTATATCTATATTTAGGCACTTTCTATGTTAATATCCTTTGGTAAACCATTAATGTTTTTAGCTTTACTTTTGCCAGAAAAAAGAAACACCACATATATTTTTCTAAATATGTATTGTATGTAAATACCCACACAGACGGCCCACATATCGTGGGCCGTCTCGTCTGTAGAAGGGAAATAGGATCTAAATGGGGTCTGAGTCCCAGGATGACACAATGGCTATACATTAGCGTTGTCAGACCTATACTGACTTACGCATCTGTAGTATGTTGGACATCGATGAGATTTGGCTCGTATGTGGGACTATTGCAGAAGATACAGCGCCTATGCTGTTTGGGCATTACTACGGCTCACAGTGGTTCCAAACACAAAAAACATGGTAATAAATATAGATGTTTTAAACTACTGGTCCAATCGGGAAATGGTGTTCCCAAAAATTGAAAAGCGGGAGCTAACCTTTAAGGAAAATGTTTCTGTGGTCACCCTGTTTTAACACAGGGTGTGCTACAGGGTGTCAAAGTTGACCATCTCGAGTATTAAAGAGCTTTAAAGGGGTATAACTTCTATAACCATGCATCGATTTTAGTGTTTTTTAGACTTTTTTAAATCTAGGTTACGAGACAAAGCAAAAACATGCTTCATGTACCATAGTAACTCTTACAGTTAAAAAAATATTTCACTTTGAATTTCAAAATCTTCATTTTTCGCCTTGACTTTTTTAATAGTTTTGCCAATAGATTATTCATTTTTCAAAGAAAATGCTCAAAATTTTTTCAAGTCATTCTAATGACCTTTCTTAAACTCCTAAAGAAAACTTTTTTGAATTATCTTAAGCCGTTTCGCAGTGATACTATTTTAAACTCAAAAATTAAAAGTGTGTTCTGAAAAATGGGGTTTTTTGGTCAGATAAGGGGTAACTTCACACACCTTTATATATATTTTGCTGATATTTTTTGGATTAGTTTTTTACATAGTTTGATAGAGTAGACTTCAAAAATGCTTAATGGTATAGTTTAAAGCATTTTTGGATATGCACCCTACGTCCAGCATTGGTCGAAATGATGAATTTTTGAACGGAATTCTATGTTTATGACCGTGATAAAAAAAAGTCACGCCACTTAGAGACGATTTGAAATTTTTATACTGTAAAGAGATTTATTCTAATGAGTTTGCCACTTCATTTGCCGCCGCCCGCTCAAAAACGTAGCCTGGAGAGCAAATTTTGTGGAAAAAAGTCATTTTTTTCAAAAGCCTTTTTTTGATTTATAAAAAAAGCGTACTTATATTATCAATTTCAGCAAGATTTTATTTTATTTTTAATAAAACGTAAATAATTGTCCTACATTCCAAAAATCTTTTCGATATTGCTTATGGTTATTTTTACATAAAACATCAAAGTTCAATGTAGTATATCTAACTATAATTAATTGTACATTTATTGGCTTTTGCTTTCGGTAATGTTAAAAAATTTAAATAATTTCAGAAATTTTTTTACATATTATTAAATTAGACTTAGTTATCAATTCAACGATGCATAAATCGTTTATCTAGTGTAATAAATGAATTCAAACTATTGCGCTTAAATCAGGCATTTCAGGTCAAATTGCAGTATTTAACAAATTTATATATTCAGGTATACAGAGCGTGTTGCATTATATTTCTCTAAAAGGGTTACGGGTTTTTTTATTTTTTTAATACTATTTCAAAAACCTAATAAGATATAAATGCAGGTAGAAAATGCGTTTTATGATGTAACATTTGCATAACATATTGTTTTAATGGGCTAATATAATGCGTTTTTTTTTATTTTACCTATTTCAGTTTTTTGTTTTTACAAATCCAGTACCTGCTCGATTTTTTGTTTATAAAAAAACAAATATTTGTAATATATAAGCGTAGTAATTTTAAAAGGAGGTTATTTGAGTTAAGCAGTCATGGAGGTTACAATAAAATATAGCTCCCTTTGTAAAGTAATTTGGGATACTCTTGCCAATACTGATATACGATCGGAAAAAATAGGAAAACTGATTGATACCATTGTCTACTCGTATGGCTTAAATATAAAGCCAGATGAAATTGAAAATTTTTACAAAATTTATGAAAAAAGGATTAAAGATTCCGATTATTCTATACAAAAATTTATGAAGAAGAGTCAAGATTGGCTTAATAAGGAGATTGTCAGTAGTTATTGAACAGAAAAAAAGGGGCCGCCCTAAAAAGGATTATGAAGAGGTCCAGATTAGGACTAAGAAGGTAAAACAGGAAGAAATGATTAACACACACTCCGCTAATGAAATAAAGGATTCTTTTAAAGCAGCTTTGACACGTATACAGCCTAAAGAAACAGGGAAAATTGTCGACGTCCTACCAACTGCGTCTCCTAAGCGTTTGAAGCGCATGATACAAAGTATTCCAACACCAAAATCATCAACTTCCTTTACCAGTGAAGATGCATTAGCTCTTTTTCTAAATTTGGGGTTAACGAGAAATAAATATGGTATTTTAAGAAAAGCTCTCATTGAAAAAGGATATGATATTTTTCCTAGCAGTAAAGCAATAAAAGAAACAAAAGAAAATATTTTAAAACCAATAACATCCCCAGTGCATGCCTCTATTGAAGGCGCAAAAGTTGAACTATCACAGTTAATTGACAATACTGTTTCTAGAATTATGTCCACATTTAGCAGCAAAGATATTGAAAGATGCAAGCAATCTGATGTCGTGTTAATGTTCAAATGGGGCTGTGATGGCACATCTGGGTTTTCCGAATACAAACAACCATCTGGAAGCAGCAAAGAAAAAAGTTTTTCATCAATTTTTATGGCTTCTTTTGTGCCGTTAAGAATGCGGTTGTATAATAAATTACCTTCAACCTCGTCTGCAAATGATATATGGACGAATTTAACCCCTGGATCTAAATTTTTATGTCGTCCAATACGATTTGAATATGTAAAAGAAGACATGATTTCAACACAAAGTTTAGTAGATTCAATAGAAAGGGAAATTTCGAGCTTGTCTCCACTTTACGTGGAAATATCTGGACAAGTTATTAAAGTTTCATTTCAACCACAACTTACAATGATTGATGGAAAAGTTGCAAATGCAATTACAGACACAACATCTACTTGGAAATGTAATATATGTGGAAAATTAAGTTCACAGTTTCATGAAGATAGTGATACAATTTCTATGAACGAAAACGCTCTGAGGTTTGGGATATCGCCACTTCATGCCAGAATAAGATTTATGGAATATTGTTTACACCTCGCATACGATCTCAAATACCGCCTTATTCCAGGAAACCTAAGCCTTTCCGTAAACAAAAACACTGATCTACACAACATGAGAAAAGAAGAGAAGAAAAGAATTCAAGATGAATTTAAATTAAGACTTGGATTAATCATTGATACGCCCCTTCAGGGGTTTGGAAGTTCCAATGACGGAAATACAGCAAGGCGTTTTTTCGAAGATCCAGAAACTACCTCCTCAATTACGGGTCTCGATAAAAAACCTACTAAAACGTTTTAAAGTTATATTAGCAGTCATTAACAGTAAAAAACCTATTAATGTGGCTAAATTTAAACTCTTTGCCAATGAAACAAAAGACATTATACTCACCATGTACTCTTGGAGGCCAATGACACCAACAGTACATAAAGTATTAGCTCATGCCAAAGAAATAATAGAAAACAGTATGTTGCCTTTAGGCGAACTGACTGAAGAAGCCCAGGAGGCCAGAAATAGAGACGTCAAACATTTTAGGCTTTTTAACACACGTAAGTGCTCCAGAATAGCTCAAAATTCCGATTTGATGGAATTTTTATTAATATCATCGGATCCAGTACTTTACTCCATAAGAACAAAATGGTTACCAAAAATAAGCATAGACATTGAAAAGGAAGATTCTGAATCTATGCATATAAACGACCTTTTAACTTTTGATACTTCAGACTACTTTGTAGAAAATGTGTAGTCCTTAGGAATATATTCATATTTTTAGCACAATTACTACTGTACCAGTTAAATTTAATAAAACCTTATCTTTAGAACAAAAAAAAAACATTATTTTGTCTTTCAAATAAATGAATATATGGTAGGTATTTACCTGTTTTATATGGAAAATTAGAACAATATATTATGCAAATGTTACATCATAAAACGCATTTTCTACCTGCATTTATATCTTATTAGGTTTTTGAAATAGTATTAAAAAAATAAAAAAACCCGTAACCCTTTTAGAGAAATATAATGCAACACGCTCTGTATACCTGAATATATAAATTTGTTAAATACTGCAATTTGACCTGAAATGCCTGATTTAAGCGCAATAGTTTGAATTCATTTATTACACTAGATAAACGATTTATGCATCGTTGAATTGATAACTAAGTCTAATTTAATAATATGTAAAAAAATTTCTGAAATTATTTAAATTTTTTAACATTACCGAAAGCAAAAGCCAATAAATGTACAATTAATTATAGTTAGATATACTACATTGAACTTTGATGTTTTATGTAAAAATAACCATAAGCAATATCGAAAGATTTTTGGAATGTAGGACAATTATTTACGTTTTATTAAAAATAAAATAAAATCTTGCTGAAATTGATAATATAAGTACGCTTTTTTTATAAATCAAAAAAAGGCTTTTGAAAAAAATGACTTTTTCCACAAAATTTGCTCTCCAGGCTACGTTTTTGAGCAGGCGGCGGCAAATGAAGTGGCAAACTCATTAGAATAAATCTCTTTACAGTATAAAAATTTCAAATCGTCTCTAAGTGGCGTGACTTTTTTTTATCACGGTCATAAACATAGAATTCCGTTCAAAAATTCATCATTTTCGACCAATGCTGGACGTAGGGTGCATATCCAAAAATGCTTTAAACTATACCATTAAGCATTTTTGAAGTCTACTCTATCAAACTATGTAAAAAACTAATCCAAAAAATATCAGCAAAATATATATAAAGGTGTGTGAAGTTACCCCTTATCTGACCAAAAAACCCCATTTTTCAGAACACACTTTTAATTTTTGAGTTTAAAATAGTATCACTGCGAAACGGCTTAAGATAATTCAAAAAAGTTTTCTTTAGGAGTTTAAGAAAGGTCATTAGAATGACTTGAAAAAATTTTGAGCATTTTCTTTGAAAAATGAATAATCTATTGGCAAAACTATTAAAAAAGTCAAGGCGAAAAATGAAGATTTTGAAATTCAAAGTGAAATATTTTTTTAACTGTAAGAGTTACTATGGTACATGAAGCATGTTTTTGCTTTGTCTCGTAACCTAGATTTAAAAAAGTCCAAAAAACACTAAAATCGATGCATGGTTATAGAAGTAATACCCCTTTAAAGCTCTTTCATACTCGAGATGGTCAACTTTGACACCCTGTAGCACACCCTGTGTTAAAACAGGGTGACCACAGAAACATTTTCCTTAAAGGTTAGCTCCCGCTTTTCAATTTTTGGGAACACCATTTCCCGATTGGACCAGTAGTTTAAAACATCTATATTTATTACCATGTTTTTTGTGTTTGGAACCACTGTGCGGCTGTCGAGACTATTCTAGTAATTCGCCCAATTGAGGTACAGGTAAAGTACGAGGCCGCATTGACTATGATGCAGCTAAGGGCTACCGGGGAATGGGACAATAATGGCCATATTACCGGGCACCGTACTATTTTGGACCAATTGCCAGGGTATTGCGTGCCCAGGATTTCAGAGAGGTCTGTCACGACGCTCTGTGACACGTTAATCCCCGACAGGCAACCATGGTTAAATGGGACCTTCTTGAGGAACCAAACGTGGATCCACGGGTCTGGGCTTCTGTAACGCTGACTTCAATGTACGCAAATGCTTCCGTCTTCCTGACCATAACACCGTACTACAGGCGGAGGTCACCGCGATTACGGAGTGCATTAAGCAGGTGAATATCATGGGCTTGACCGGTGATATTGTGATTTCACGGAGAGCCACGCTACTATCCGGGCTTTATCTACGGACTCTGTGGGATCAATGACGATACTTAGGTGTAAAGGGGAAATTAACGGTTTCTCTTCACGGGGACGCATTGAGATTATATGGGTGCCGCGACACTGTGGTATAGCGGGGAACGAAGTGGCTAATGATTTGGCTAGGGGAGGGTCTTCCCTGGAATTAGTCATTTTGGAGAACGCTAAACCTTTTCGAGCTCTCAAGGTGGAGCTGGTGGACTGGGCTGACACCATGCATAGGACCAACTGGGAAAATGCGGGTGTTGGCAGGACTACAAATATTATCTGGGGCAACCCGGACAAGGACAAGACGAGGGAAATTCTGAATCTCAGTAGGAAGGAACTGAGTCTTTTGATGAAAATCCTCTCGGGACACTCGACACTTAGGGCCCATCTCCACCGTATTGGTAGGGCGGACTCGGAAGTGTGCAGGGCCTGTGGGGAGGATGAGGAGACCTTGGAACACCATCTCTGTGAATGCCCGGCATTTGCCGGGATCCGGGTCGAAATACTATCCAGTGACCCAATATCCACATTGGGGGATCTTGGGGGCATAGGATGGAAGAAGTTGAGGAGTTTCGTCAGTGCGACGGAGTTCCTGGGATAGTAAGGTGACATAGGACATGGAACCGATTGTTTAGAGCGCACAACAAGCCGACATTCTGGCTTAAGTGTAAGTCCTCAGGGACTTGAGTCGGTTTAGGGAAGTATTTCCCTTCTTCGAATCCTCTTTTCGACATAACCTAACCTAACCTGTAAATATTGGAAATTGATATTGATGTTAGTTCATATAAAAAAATCTTTATTACTTGTGCCCGTACCCAACAAAATATTTAAGGAAAGTTGGTTAAGCCAAAGCTTATTTACTTAATATAACGTAGGCCTCCAAAATCTGAAGAAGGTCAAGACCTTGGGATTAGAGTATACTCTTATTTTAAAGTGAGCTAAATCCAAATCTGGCCTAATAATTTTTCCATAATGTATTTGAAATTTTGATCGTAAAGTTTTTTGATCGTAAAGTTTTATGGCACTAAGTAAGGAGCTTTCCACTCTGAAATTTTTAGGGTATTTATAACACATGTATAGCTATTTTTATAATAATTTTAAAAATTAAAAAAAAGGATTTTTTCGAAAAATTGATTTTAAAGTTTATGTTTCAAAAATTTTTATTTATCTTTTTATACCCCAAAACTTATTTGTCGATATTTTTTACACATCAAAGGTTATGACCTTTTAAGTGAAGTCCCTACCCCACAATTTGAAGCTATAGGGTTAATACTTGCGTTCACTACCGCACACACTCACAAAATTTTATCAAAATCGGAAAACATCGATTAATTTCACGGTGATATTAATTGGAATTGCTCATGAATGCCGTCCAAAGCATGATTAGAGGTATCAACCATAAAATATGCCAAATAGAAGATCGCAGTCCGTTGGCTCTTTACAAAAAGTGAATTACTTATTTATAGTCTATATACTGTGCTATAAAAAAAAATATTTTAAAAATTGCTAATTTAAACAATGTCGTAAATGTGCAGAAATCAGTACAGGCAATGCACTTTTTGAGTGGTACTGGCATGTTGAGAAAAACAGCGTTTATTGGTACTGTGGGCATATTGCGTAAAACAGTATTGTCCCAGTACTATTTTATTTGTACCGCGGGCAATTTCTGCCTGGGAAGTCGCTTTGACATTTGATTAAAAACTACAAGTTTTGTGTTAAAACTCGTTCCAGACATTATTATAAGAAAAATTAAATTTGAACCGGACACGCAAATTATTTCTAAATGACAAAGAAACTGCTCTTCATAGCTTAGAGAGAATTTTGTTGGACGAAACATACTAAAAGAAATTTAAGATTGTGCGCCCCGGTAGGCTAGTTGGTGGCGTGCTGGCTTATCAGCGCGGGGGTTGTGGGTTCGATTTCCACCAGATGTACTGGTCTGTTTTCGCTACAACGCGCCGAAGACCATAGTAGCTAGTGCTCGGTTAGGGTAATAGAATATAATTTGTAATTATATGATTATTAATTAAAAAAAAAAAAAAATATATTTAAGAGTACTAGTGAGATATTTATTCCCCAGTAAAAAAGGTCTGATTTCAACAGATCTAGTCAGATCTATTTTACCAGATCTAAATAGATCTCAAATCATATATAATCAGAACCTATTAGATTTAAAAAATGGGGACAAATTTGAGATCTAACTAGATCTGTTAAACTCTAAGCAGTTCTGATATTTCAGATTGGAAGATGTTCAAAAGATTGGGAAAAATAAATAGATAACAAAGAAAAGCCCATATTATTAAATGTTTCACTTTTTTGGTTAATCTCAAAATTTTGCTTAGTAATTCGTTAAAGTGCTTATAAATTCTGATTTATCCATCGAGCAACCAGCGTCTTCGTGTGTTTCGTGTGATGCGGATATAGATTGAATATCAATTTCATGTATTTGAATATGTACTAAAAAACTGTCATTGTTAAATAAACTTTTTCAATAATATATGTTTTTGTTTTACCATTTTTTCTATTTTGCAAAAAAACAGCATGGTTTTACAATCAAAAAACAATTTATAGTAAATACAAAATGAAAATCATTTTTTGAAGGTTTCCTAAAATTTTCAAAAAATTTAAAAATAAATGAATTAACAAACGCAATAAAAATGAAAAAGAAAATTTTAAGTTTATATACCATAAAAAAATGTATGTATATTTTCATTTTGGTAATTTTGAAAGGGCTTAGATCTAGTACCAGATCTGGACAAAGCGATTATGAAATCTTTTTAGATATGAATAGATCTGGCACCAGATGTGATCCAAAATGACTATAAATGCTCACATCTGGGCACGAAAATTATCGAATATCCTAGATCCCTTCATATATAAACAGAGCTGGTACTAAATCTGATCAGGTCTGGGAATAAAGTATATCACAAATGCCATATATTATCATATATGATCGTAACTGGCACCCGCTCCAGTTATATTCAATCATTTAGTTAGATATGGTAAGATCTAATCTTTTTAGGGGTTCACAAAATAAACGAAGATTTTGTAAAGATTTATCAAAAGCACCATAGTTTACATGAAATTAGTTTTTAAATGAAGCTTCTTAGTTGAATGTATTTTTTAAAACTACACACAGAGAAATAAAGTGCCAACCGAATTGAAAAGTGTATTTTAATGGTATCTACTTATAAATTCAGTTAGTGCATCGACATTTTCATTGGATTTCAGAATATTTTGGGTGTTGCAACTAAAATTCAGTTGAATTAACCGAACTTTATTCTGAAAACTAATGTTAAGTTGTACCAACCGACTGAAATTCGTAATAATCGAATTTGAGTGGTAGTAGTAGAATTTTAGTTGGCAAATAGCAAAATTTTTCTCTGTGTGTATGTATATATAATGATTAAATTACACTACAACTAGTCTACATAGACCAACTATCAGTTTTCTTCAACTGGAAGAATGCAGTGACTGAAACAGCAAATTACGGCTGAGTAAAACGCATCATTAAATCATGCGGTTTGAAACTGTTTAATCTTCTTGTTGAACTATTGACATCTAATAACATCGATATAAGTTCATTTTTTATATTGCTCTAATCTGTCATTATGTTTGATTGATTGTTGTTGAATTTCCTCTCTGATAGTATTCACTTTCAGATCTCTATGTAGATTGTTATTTCGAATATACCAAGGACTTTTGACTATGCTGAGGACTTTGTTCTGAATGTAATCTTTCTGAATGTAATCTTTTGAAAATTCATTTTTCAAACAGCTTACCAATAACGGGTAGTAAGGAAATGGAACTGTAAGAACAAACATCATATGATTTTTTACCACGTTTTTGAATCATGATGATGTGATGAGCGACTTCACAGTAAATCGGAAAGTATTGAAGTTGACTAGCTTTTATTGGTAGTTTTTTGAATGTCTGAAACTGTTTATAAATAAAGTTATATATAGATACTCGCAGGAAAAACGATATTCGCAAGACCTTAAAGGATATTTGTAGGACCTCAAAGAATGTTCACTGATGCTCAAAGGAGCCTGGCACTGCCGGACGCTAAAATAAATAAATTCGTACGGAATGCTTCCTTCGCAGGATCGCAGAGTATTCAAAGAATTCTTGCCGGACAACGAAGTACATTCATACGATCTCAAAGTTTAATCACAAGATCTCAAATAATATTCATAGCATACTGCATAATAATAAAGTATATTTGCAGAATACTTATAGGACCTTAAAGCATGTTTACTATATATTCACAAAATCTTAAAAGATAGACACAGGCCGCCAAAGGATGTTTTTACCGCCTCAAAAGATATTCTCATGTTCTCAAAGGGCACGTGCTAGACCTCAAGAGGTATTCTTAGGATCGCAAAAGATATGACCTGATACGGCACTTAGGACTTCAAAAAATGCTCACGGAATCTCCAAGGATATTTATAGGACCCTCAAAATATACTAGTAGGGCCTTCAAGGATGTTCACAAAATGTTCGCTGAACCTCAACATTTGTTCACAGAATAGTCCCAGAACCATAAAGAATACTTTCAAGACCTTAAAGGATGTTAGCAGGTCTCAAAGGAATGCAAATATATAAATATTTAAAAGACCTCAAAAAGATATCTAAACTATCTCAAAAGATGTGACAGCACGCAGGATCTCGAAACAAAGTTAGGCTTTTCCGATTGTATACCCTCCGTGCAAAGGGACCACATAATATATCCCAGGGTATCAGTAACCGATCCTTGGTGAAGGACCCGTTCACTTTAATATGGCATTGTCATAGGAGGGAGTAAGTTTCAACATTTTGTGTTTAAAATTATATTTTCAAAAATTTTTAAAAAAAAATAAAATTTAAAAAATCTTTTAGGCTTTAGTAAGTCCTATTATAGAGTATTCTGTTTATAAGGCAATCGTTCTACCCTCTGAGCTAATTTTGCTTCTGCATATTGGCTGGCTACCACGCCTATAATATAATTAATAATTATAGTATTAATTGCACACTGTCTAAGAAGACGATGAATAAAATTCAAAAATCCCCAATAAAATATATCAAAAATTTGCTCCCTGGCAACTCTTCCCCAACTACGTGAATAGCCAAACTACCGTATGTACAAAAAATACATCATAGTTGCGCCAACTCACAAAATGTGGGAAATAGTGGAAATTAGATTACATATGATTTTCTAACAATTGTGAATTGTTGTGGTGTTTGTCTTAGCTATCTTCTGCAATTACAATTAAATGTAAAATCGACCCCGTGTAATTGAAACTGGTTTTAAGCCACAGCAAAAATCGACCTACTTTAGATCAATTGGTTAGAGCCTCTGTCTAAAGTGTAGTGCGAAGTGCATGTGGCAAAGAAAGCAGGTTCAAGCCACGGTCAGGATTGCATTTAATAAAATAAACATTTCATATAGATGCAATCAAACAATAAAAACCATAACAAATAATTACAGTATTGTCAAAAAAATGATTACTGATGAAGGTTGTGTTACCAGAAACTGCGCAGTCTAATTCAATAAGAAATTTACAATGTAGTTATGATTTTTAGAAAAGTATGCTTAATCTTCTCTACCACGCCTATCTCAAACAATTGAAAAATATGTGCATATTAATTATAGTATTAATTGCACACTGTCTATGAAGACGATGAATAAAATTCAAAAATCCCCAAGAAGAGTTATATTTTTTTCATGTTTAAATACAAATTAAATAAAACAAAACAAACACTACTAGAAACACTTATGAAAAAATGGAAACAAAAGACACTAACACATTAATAATAAAATATTCCAAGTAAAATCCAAATATCAAAACAACTTCTACTGTATTATAACAGGTTATTATTTATGTTCTACAACCTATTATTTTGTATAGAGTTGGTCTATTTACAATAGGTTTTTTCCTCCAAACAAGAACAGGTTGCTTTAGAACCGGTTATATAACTGGTTCTGGGACAGTTTAACTATACATTTTGACTCCTAGGAACCTGTTATAGAGCTAATTCTCTTCAACCGGTGTTAAAAGAAACTGTACTGGAATAGATTCAGAGGTAGCCAGTTCTAAAAATATTGATGGGTAGATGAAGGGATAGGTCTTTTGAGATAACGATCCTATTGCAAAAAGGACAAACTCTATAAAAACAGATTCGTTTGTAGAACAGAAATTTGAACCTGTTGTAATACAGTATAAGTTGTTCTGCAACCTGTTATTTGGGTTCTACTATTTTACTGGGTACGTGCTATAATATGTATGCCATCAATTGTTGGTTTAAACATTGCACTGTTATTTTTTTTTTTACTACTTTTAGTCATTCATCTACCTTGGGCTGGTTTAGCGTAAAGTTGTTATTTCTATTGTTTTGTCGTTGTAAAAGTCCTCCCCGCCACCCAAAAGCTAGTTGTGATTTCTTATCATGTATAGCTATTTATTCTTAACAGCCACCGTAAAATCAAGTTAAAATACAAAACTTGGTTTCCCTTGATATGTCCTCCTTATTTCTGGTATCGAATAACACGGATAATACTTAATTTTCTTTATTGTATCGCATGCATATCATGATTTGGTATATATTTTTTTTTTTCATTTCTTAAGGTTTTTTTTTGTAGGCTTAAAATAAATTGCCTAATTTCTTCTAAAAGTAATATAAACATATACAAAACTGTAATCGAAAAGTTTAACATATTATATAAACCACACTTAGAGAATTGTCTGCATGATATTAATAAATTTTTACATATAATCAATAAAATTGCTCTGGAATTTGTTCATTGAAACTTTTCATTAAGTTAATGCAAGTTTTATAAAATTTTATGGAAAATATAACTTTATTTATAAACAGTTTCAGACATTCAAAAAACTACCAATAAAAGCTAGTCAACTTCAATACTTTCCGATTTACTGTGAAGTCGCTCATCACATCATCATGATTCAAAAACGTGGTAAAAAATCATATGATGTTTGTTCTTACAGTTCCATTTCCTTACTACCCGTTATTGGTAAGCTGTTTGAAAAATGAATTTTCAAAAGATTACATTCAGAAAGATTACATTCAGAACAAAGTCCTCAGCATAGTCAAAAGTCCTTGGTATATTCGAAATAACAATCTACATAGAGATCTGAAAGTGAATACTATCAGAGAGGAAATTCAACAACAATCAATCAAACATAATGACAGATTAGAGCAATATAAAAAATGAACTTATATCGATGTTATTAGATGTCAATAGTTCAACAAGAAGATTAAACAGTTTCAAACCGCATGATTTAATGATGCGTTTTACTCAGCCGTAATTTGCTGTTTCAGTCACTGCATTCTTCCAGTTGAAGAAAACTGATAGTTGGTCTATGTAGACTAGTTGTAGTGTAATTTAATCATTATATATACATACACACAGAGAAAAATTTTGCTATTTGCCAACTAAAATTCTACTACTACCACTCAAATTCGATTATTACGAATTTCAGTCGGTTGGTACAACTTAACATTAGTTTTCAGAATAAAGTTCGGTTAATTCAACTGAATTTTAGTTGCAACACCCAAAATATTCTGAAATCCAATGAAAATGTCGATGCACTAACTGAATTTATAAGTAGATACCATTAAAATACACTTTTCAATTCGGTTGGCACTTTATTTCTCTGTGTGTAGTTTTAAAAAATACATTCAACTAAGAAGCTTCATTTAAAAACTAATTTCATGTAAACTATGGTGCTTTTGATAAATCTTTACAAAAATCTTCGTTTATTTTGTGAACCCCTAAAAAGATTAGATCTTACCATATCTAACTAAATGATTGAATATAACTGGAGCGGGTGCCAGTTACGATCATATATGATAATATATGGCATTTGTGATATACTTTATTCCCAGACCTGATCAGATTTAGTACCAGCTCTGTTTATATATGAAGGGATCTAGGATATTCGATAATTTTCGTGCCCAGATGTGAGCATTTATAGTCATTTTGGATCACATCTGGTGCCAGATCTATTCATATCTAAAAAGATTTCATAATCGCTTTGTCCAGATCTGGTACTAGATCTAAGCCCTTTCAAAATTACCAAAATGAAAATATACATACATTTTTTTATGGTATATAAACTTAAAATTTTCTTTTTCATTTTTATTGCGTTTGTTAATTCATTTATTTTTAAATTTTTTGAAAATTTTAGGAAACCTTCAAAAAATGATTTTCATTTTGTATTTACTATAAATTGTTTTTTGATTGTAAAACCATGCTGTTTTTTTGCAAAATAGAAAAAATGGTAAAACAAAAACATATATTATTGAAAAAGTTTATTTAACAATGACAGTTTTTTAGTACATATTCAAATACATGAAATTGATATTCAATCTATATCCGCATCACACGAAACACACGAAGACGCTGGTTGCTCGATGGATAAATCAGAATTTATAAGCACTTTAACGAATTACTAAGCAAAATTTTGAGATTAACCAAAAAAGTGAAACATTTAATAATATGGGCTTTTCTTTGTTATCTATTTATTTTTCCCAATCTTTTGAACATCTTCCAATCTGAAATATCAGAACTGCTTAGAGTTTAACAGATCTAGTTAGATCTCAAATTTGTCCCCATTTTTTAAATCTAATAGGTTCTGATTATATATGATTTGAGATCTATTTAGATCTGGTAAAATAGATCTGACTAGATCTGTTGAAATCAGACCTTTTTTACTGGGGAATAAATATCTCACTAGTACTCTTAAATATATTTTTTTTTTTTTTTAATTAATAATCATATAATTACAAATTATATTCTATTACCCTAACCGAGCACTAGCTACTATGGTCTTCGGCGCGTTGTAGCGAAAACAGACCAGTACATCTGGTGGAAATCGAACCCACAACCCCCGCGCTGATAAGCCAGCACGCCACCAACTAGCCTACCGGGGCGCACAATCTTAAATTTCTTTTAGTATGTTTCGTCCAACAAAATTCTCTCTAAGCTATGAAGAGCAGTTTCTTTGTCATTTAGAAATAATTTGCGTGTCCGGTTCAAATTTAATTTTTCTTACCCCAAAATTTTTTAACTTTCTGACCATAGTGTAAAATATATATAATACATTGTTTGTATTATTGTTTTGTTGTTTCTTTGTTTACTTATCCTTGGTCAGTTTATAAATGTTGTCAATTCTTATGTATATTTAAGGACATTTTCCGGTGTACTGGTGGTACAGTAAGTTTTTGTTATTGTATTTGTTTTCCTTCACTGAAGTCACGTGTAAAATCCATAGAATTTCATTGGCATAAAAATAACATGTTCAAGTGCTAAATTGTATACACGTGAGTGCTTGTGGGTGTGTTGGAAGTATGAATTAAACTCTGATTCCCATTTTATTTAACATTTCAGTTTTAATGACAAGGGTTTCATTTTGATTTGAAAATTGTAACTTATTATGTAATTTATATCGTATGTTAACTTAAAGAAGTATTTTCTTTTATTTGAATCTTTAAATATTTCCTATTAAATAAAGATTACACTTTACATTTTATTCAAGAAATGTAATTTTTGTACACATTATGGTGTGAGCAAGATTATTCAAATGCAAGATCATTTGGTTTTTGTTAAGCAAAAACCGTGCAATTTTTATTTATTAACTAAAAATACCTTCATCCACTAATATAACGCAGACTTTATCTACTGACAAAAAAAATAAGTTATTAGAATTATTATTAAAACATATTGTAAATAAAGTATACCATTTTTTAGCAAATATTTTGCTAAAATTATGTTTTCAGCTAAAATTGTAGGTATACTTAGTCAGCACTTAACTGTGTTTAACGTTTTACTAATATTTTACTAATGATTTACTAAATTGTTTTGCTAAAAAACAAAATGTGCAGATAAGCACATTAATAGTGTAGACGGCAACCAGATTGAAAAATATACACAGAATGAAGTGGACGTCGAGGGATGTCAATATGTAGTAGAGAAGAGGAAAATGATAGTAAAAAGTACAATTCTGATGAGACATATAAAAACTCAACCATGGAAGATTTTTGCATTTGTTTTTCATACATAAAACAAAATTGTGGATTAAAATAACTTAAACTTTGTGTTGTCACCCGCTTGTGAAAGTAGTTTTCTACTAATTAAATTAAAGGCACAATAAAGTATTTAAATTTAATGTAGATTGAATGTGTAGTTGTAAACTCACTATTTATTAATGTAGTGTGGTCAATTTGGCAATTTTAAATTGTAAACAAATATACGTGCAGGTAGACAGATGTTATGTTTCTTTTTTCTTATTGCAAAAAAAAGTTATACAACCCTTTACATTTTTTTTCTTCGTTTCGTTTCTAGAATTATTGAACTCATTTTTCTTCCCTTAAAAGATGCCATCGTTTATACGACCATGAATGTAAGTAGTTGAAAGATACGTTTGTTTATGCTATATATAATTATTTCTATATATTTTCAGATATTACATTAATTCATGTCGTCAATATGGGAGCATTAACAGTTTTATGTTTTGTAACTTATTTTTAAAAGAATCACAAAAATATTTTAAATAAAGTCTAATTTTTCTAAAAAATTGAATAGCTTTTTTGCAGTCTAGTAATATTCAGCAAATATTTAGGAAGGAATTTATAATTTCCAATCAACTTTTTAAGTGTTAACAAAACTTTTGTTGAATCTTCTAATTTTATTGCTAAAAAACAGCTCGCTTATTTTCAGGAAAATATTTTACTGACATTAGCAACTTTTTTGCAAGCACCCTCCAGACTAAAACTTTTTGCTGACTTTACTAACTTTTTCTTAAGTGTGGCTGTTTTGAGCAGTATGGATTTTCCCAACATACCAATTATTTCAAAACAGTTTTTTTGTAGCCATACTTCAAATTCAAGTAAAAAGTTACGAAATTGTAAAAAAAAACATTTAATTTTGCTACTAAAATTGAAAAGTGTTGTAAAATAAAACCAATTGTGTTCAAAATTTTTCGTTTTAATATTTTGTTTATTCCCTACATTTTCTGTGGTTCTTAATCTAATATCTTCAGAATTGAAACATATTTCTAAAACATATAAGAAATCAATTTCGCATTTGAAACTGGGGCGTTGTTTTGTCTGTTAACTTTTTTTTCTAGGTTTTATGTGGGCCATTCTTTATTAAATAGTTGCGTTTATGATACAAACAATTGTGACCCGAATGCAAGATACATAATTATGATATTTATAATATTGGAATTGTTAAGCATAATAAGGACAGAACAAAAAACTTAAAATAAAACTTTTAAAGTAAATCTCTAATTAATGTGTTTATTAGGGTGGGGCGATTAGTATGGAAAGAAAAAATCTTAATCTTCTGATTCTTGGAATTGTACTGAGTAAAAAAGTCCACTAGACCATACGTCTACGGTGAAAATCGAGCTTCCACATTTCGACTTTACGGCAAAAAAGCCCTATTTTGAAATTAAAAATTAACCCCTTAAACCCCACCCACAAATATGATTGATAAGCTCCTCCTACTTCCTGAGATATGTCCATCCCACACATTGTTACTTTCACAAAATACGGCTAAAAAGTTAAAATCTGGAAGCTCGATTTTCACCGTAGACGTATGGTCTAGTGGACTTTTTTGATCAGTACAATCCCAAGAATCAGAAACGCGAAGCGCCCATTAAGATGTTCAAATCGCCCCACCCTAGTGTTTATATTGTTTTGCTTAAAACATTCAATTTAAAAGATTTCTTTTACGCAATTTCGCGAAATACCATAATAAATATTTAAATTTATGTTTATTTGTTTAATACTTTTTTGCTATATATTTAAATAAAACAAAATTTTATTACCTCAAGTAACCTTAAGGAAGTTTGGTTGAAAAAAAAATATATTTTTTATACGTTTTTGTGTTGCCCTTCGTTTAAATATTTTGCATTTTACATTGTGTTTAACAAAGATGCTAAAATAGTATACTATCTATGTATTTGGCTGAACAATGTGAGGGAAAATAATTAAGGTAGAACTTTTTCAGACTTTCGATTTTCTAGATAATTTTAAAGTACGTCCACAATAAGAAAGTAAGAAAATTTTGTGAAAAAATATACACAACATACGAATTATATTAATAAGAATATGGTTCATACGTATGAGTTATATTAATTGAAATATTAATTATACGTATAAGTTACATTAATTTCTTGTTGTGTTTGTTAAGCTAATCAGACCTATGATTTGTTTAATTGTAAATAAAATGCATTTATTTCGTCAATTATTTGTTGACTTTTTCAAGAGACGTCTATTTAATTTAAAAAACATTATGTTAAAAACAATAATATCACACCAAAAACATATTTCATTCAGTAATATTTTGTTAATTACATTTAAATTAATTTTATTTTGTATTAAACATAAAAATAAAAAAACAAAAAAAAAACATTTAACATTCAACATGAAGTTTTTTCTTAATAAACGGCTAAAAATATGTATAATATCACAGTTAATTTATTGTATGGCAACGATGTAGCTAGAGTTGATCTTATTGGTATCTTCCTTCAAGTTCATCGTTTTGTTTATGTTTTTTTTTTGTATTCTTAGGCTTTCCACTGTGTACTTCTTCCTCTCATTGTTTATTTTGTCCAGTATTTCAATCAGTGTTGCCAGGTATGTTGAGCATAAAATCGTCCAATTTTCCAATAAAAATCGTCAAAATCGTCATTATATTTTCAAACATCGTCAAAAAACTCATCAAAACAAAAAATATTTGTTACAAGTGGGATAAAGTTTTAATAAAAAAAAGAATAATAATGTAATTCACATTTCAAGTGCTCATGTACTATCGGTGTAATATTATACGATTTTTTACACTTTTCTGTAATTTAAACTTCGAAAATCATGATATTTTATAACGAAAGCACTTTACCACTTTAACTGTTAGTTCCTTCTACATAATTCTGTAAACAGCACTTCAGTAGCACAATTTTTAAATCTAAAAATCCTTTTACATAGTTTAGAAATTTAAACAAAGCGATTCCATTAAAGACATGTTTCTTCTTATGTAACCGGTTTTAATTTCTATTTAACCTGTTTGATTTTGAAATATCTTGAACTAGTTATAGGCAAAATAATGCTAAAACGACGATTTATAACTTTATTTTGTTGATGTAACAAAATTTAATGGGTAAAATTTTGAAATAAACCCTGTAAAGACACATGCCACTATTGGAAACGTAGTTTTAAAACGTTGGCTTTGGTGAGTCCGTGGCAGGCAACTGCCATTTTAATGAAAACGTAGTGCTTGCCAATTATAAAAAAAGTAAGCACATACTCAATGAACTTCTTCTGTAAATATTTGACGTTGTTTCAGTTGCAATACAATATCTTTATTTTTAAGTGAGAAAACGGCCATTTGTAGAAGAAATTTAATTTTTGACTACAATTGTAGTTCAATTAAAAAAACAAACCACATAAAATTACAGTATTATGATTTTACATTCATTTTATACAGTAAATTAATGTTTGCCTATTTTTACTGCACTCACTAAACCACTAATACTACAATTGTGGTTAATTTTTTGAAAAGTAAAAAACAAATGACTATGTTTTATCCAGTGGAATTTCATTTGTTTTTAACTACATTTGCAGTGGTCTTTACCTTTATTCTAAGTGCAGAAAATAAATTAAAATAAACATAACATGAATCCATAAAATAACTTTTTTGCTGGACTTTATTTCACACCATTTTAGCAAATATATGTTAGACTTCAATAAAAAATAGTTTTTAATTTTAACGAAATAACAAAAATCCAAAAATAGATCCGAAGATTTTTTAAGAATACCAAATAAACATGTTTTGCTGACATATTAAACGTTTGTCAAAAAATTGTCATTTTGGTAGCAAAATCGTCCAATCGTCATTTAGTTATTTTAGGTACTAAAAATCGTCAAAATGACGATAAATCGTCAAACCTGGCAACAGTGCCTGTTGTTTTTATGTGTATTGCTATTGTCCCTCTCTTCCCTTGATAATGTCGTTTTTGGGCTCATTCATTCTTGTCTCTACACTACGTTTAGTTGTTCCTATATAAATTAGATTGCAGCATTCCTCTTTATTCCCCCCGCAACTTACTTTATACACAACATTGTTTTGTTGTGATTTAGGAATTGGCGCTTTTATTTTAGAAAATATTCTATTTATTGTTTGTTTGGCGTCAAAACTGAATATTTCAGTATCCATTGTGTTCTTCATATTTTTATTGTCTGTTAAGCCAGGTATATTTGTACACCGTAAAAAATTCTTTATATCAATATTATTTGTGCTAGGATTTTTAATGGTATTAGTAATTTTAATCTTGGTTTCGTTAAAAAGTGAATTTATTAATTTAATTGGAAATCTATTCGGTCTTATTACGAGTGTCGTTCTCGTTTTTCGACAGTTGTCGTAGTCGTTTTCAACATTTTGTGGTATCATGTAAAATTTTCGACAACGACATTTTTGTAATTGATTTTTAAAAACAGGTTGGTTCATAATTAAATTTAAATACAAATTATTGTTGTTTGTGAAATACATTTAAAAAAGAAAAAAAGATGTTAAGTGTTGCTGCATTTACATCATCTAAAGATGAAGAGGAATAGACTACGGCCGAGTTAAATGCCATTCAAAGATAATTACACCAACAGTCGAACATATTAGCCATGCCGAACTATACATAAGTAAATATAAAAAAAAATGTATTGGTTATTTTCTTTAAGATTTGTTTGATATTTTCGTTTAAACAAGGAGGCTTTTCAATATGTCCTGGAAAGAATTACGCCTAAATTAAAAGAACACGTAAGAATCACAAGTTTGTCTAATATTTTAAAACTTTCAGCAACAGTGCGGCTAATCGCCGAGGGTAGTTATCAAAAGGGTGCTGGAAATGTGCATCAGCATGTGCCAATCATTAGTTAGTATCGTTTTCCGAGAGTGCATAGATGTAATGTATGATGAACTTTGCCCAGAATGGATTTATTTTCCAACGGAGGAAAGTGAAAAGTATGAAATTAAGGAATATTTTTACAACAACACTGGGTTTCCTGGTGTTATAGGATGTATAGATGGAACCCACATAAATATTATATCACCACAAAAGAGGAACAATTCAAATATAGATATTTTTTAAATTTTTTTCCATTTTTTTTCAGTTTGTCGTGAACAAAAACTTTAACGACGATTTTTTTTAATATTTTTTATATTTAAATACGCCATTGGTTGTACCGAAAATTGTAATAGAATAGTAAACAGTGATGCATTCTGTCGTTTTTCGACAACCATAATACCGATTTTTAAAAACGACTTATTTACGAGACGACAACGACACTCATAATAAGGCCGATTGTTTTTAAGAATTTTTATGATTATTTTTGTATTTTTGTTGTGGAATTTTGCATCGCTGATTTTTAGAACTCTAAATAAAGGGTCCGCCATCTAACGTTTTTTGTTTCAACTAGTGCTTATTTCGTGAATGGTAACACTTAGCTCATGTCTGATTTGACAGATAATTAGTTTTATCCTTCCGCTGAACGAATATGTTCCGTATGTTCGTTATCTTGTGAAAAAAGTGAAAGAAACTGTGCGTGAAGCGCCATCAACATCAATTCACCGTCGTTCTCAACAATTGAACATTTCGGAGACATCATTGAGACGAATTTTGCATAAAGACCTTGGTATGACGCCATACAAAGTCCAATTGGTTCAGGAGTTCAACAAAAAAAAACGTTATTTGGCGGACCCTTTATAAAGTTCTTCGCCGTATTTATAATTTGGTTCATTGGTTGTGTTGAATAGTAGTTCATAATTCTACCTGATGATGTCGCTTTAGTATACCAATCAACTGTTATATTATAACCTTCCCGCCTTAGTTTCGGGTACAGGTATGCAATTTCTTTTCCTTTTTCAGTAGTGAATTTTATTTTCGGGTGCTGAGTGTTCAGCGTTTTTAAGATTTCATCCTTATCGTCTTTGTTTATAATAGCTAATATGTCGTCTACATACTTTGATAAGTATTTAAGTTTTATATTATTATTTTTCAGATCGAGAATTGCGTTTTCAAGTAAATTATCTTAAACTATGTCAGCTATTGTGGGAGATAAAGGGTTACCCATCGGCATTCCATAGACCTAATTATAGATTTTGTAATCGTAGTTAAAATAATTGTTGTCACTAAGACAAATTTATAGAATTTTTAGAAAAATAGAATTTGGGATCTTCGAGTGATCTTTGACAGTGTTCCATTTGCCCATTATAATTTTTATCGCACTTTGAACAGGGATATTTGTAAACAATATCTTTACATCAAAAGAGACTAATACTTCATTTTCTTTTAATTTTATGTTGCTTAACTGCTCCTTATGTTGCACTGAGTTTTTTACGTTGTATACCTAGGAAATTGTGCTTTTTAAAATTCGACCTATGTGTTTTGCGAGTTTGTAGCAAGGAACTTGCAAAGAAGACACTATTGGTATTTGAGGAATTAAAGTTTTATGGATTTTTGGTAACCCATATATGCTTGGTGTTGTGGCTGCAGAGCAAATTACCTGTTTTTTTCTGCCACGAGTCAATATACACATTTTTATGGAGTTCCGTCACGATGTTGTTGTTTTCTTTTTGTAGTTTTATTGTAAGATCCGTTCTTTTTTTTTTTTGCATTATTTTTCCTACACTCACAATATTTTTTTTTCAGTTAAGACCACTGAATATACACATTAAATTAATTGAAAATCAGTTAAATAAAAAGACTACATACTCTTCGCTTAAAACAATTGTGTTTTTAGTTTACTTTCAACTGTTGAAAAGTTAATTGACAAAATCTATACAAAAAATAGATTGTTTTCCTTTATTTCAATATTCAATATAATATAACAACTTTTTGTTTAAAACATAAAATTTTAAGTGATTATTTTAACTATTACCGAAAGTCCGTTTTTTTGTTTATTGAATAATAGACAGAAAGTTAAAAAAATATATTTCTTTGGTAAAACTAACTGTATATTCCATTGAAACAACTTTACCGATTAAATTTTTAAATAGTGTTGAACTTTTATGGAAAAGTTCTTGTGAGTATACACATGAGTTGTCTTAATTATAATATTACTCATACGGAATGGATCTAACTTTTTTGGACAATGGCTAGAAAAAGTATTATAACTAATGGGTGACAGCCCAATCTCAAGATTTTGTTTTGTCACTATTAAAATCTCCCCCTAATGTGCATAGAAATAGTATGCACCAGATAACCAAATGCCTCTGGAGGGGCAACAGTATAACTTCGTTATAGATACATATAAGCTGCATCATAATATTATACTCTTTGCAAGAAAAGGCTAAAGTCTAGTAAATGCTTGTAAACGAGTGCATATTTTTAAAATTTCTACAAAAGACTACATGGACTGTAAGATGGCGGCGCTAGTTTACGATAGGGAAAAAAGTTCAGACAAAAATTTACTATTTTCTAAAGAAAAAAAAAACATCTTAAAATTGCTTTTCTTCTACATTTTACTCTAGTTCGTGGCAGTAAATATATTAAGAGTAACAAAAAACAACCAAAAACCAAGAAAAACTAAGAAGGCATTGATTTTTCTATACTTTCTTGTGGAATTTAATCCCAAACGGCATTTTAGTTAAATGAAGTTTTAGTTACATTTAAATACGACCCAACACTAAGTAAAGTAGAAAGCTAATTTATGGCTTAAACTTAAAAAGTAATTAAATTATAAAAACAAAATCTCAAAGCAAAACATAACAATTAACTGAAGACTAAAATGTTAGTTAAATATTAAGATATTTTTATAGATTTTCTTTTGTTTTTGTGTTAAGCAACAAAAAAAAAATAACTTTAATTTAAGTTATTAAAAATTTAACAATTTATCGGCTCAATTAACATTGAATGTCACATTAATCTTAAATAACTTTATTATCTTTAGACATCCCACACAGTCAGAGCATAGTCAGACGTAGGCGACAGACAATATCATTCATTTTGTTTTATGTTGTTGAGACTTTGAAAACTGTGGAAAAGTAAATTAACATAATGAGTGAAGGTCCTTGAGGGACATTAAATAATTGTAATTTAAATACTCTTCAAAGTAAAATAAGAAAACTATAATACTTTAAACAGTTGACAGTTTCTTTTTTTAGGTTTAAATTTAACATGAGGTTTTGGTTGTATTAAGAGTTTGTAGAGTAAAATTCAAAGTGGAATTTCGTCTAAATTGGCCCATTTGTGAAAAAAGTGTATTTTAATTAAAACTTAAAAAATTTGCAATTTTTAAAACATTTTATTTAATTTATTTTCGTTTATTAATTTTGTATACTCAAAATTGTTATAATGTGGTATTCGGACTGATTGGCAATCATTAGCCTACTTTAGCCAGGAATCAAAAATTACTCACAAATTTGATAAAAATGTTAAAACGTTTTTTTTGCCGATTTTGGGGATGTCGATTGATTTAATAAAAAAAAAAATGAATAGAAAAATCACAATCTAGCGACTGCTTTAAAAGGTATTTGATGAAAATTGATTATTTTGCCAAAAGTCTAACAAAACTTGAATTTTTTATCTAAGTTTTTATTCATAATAAAAGGTTATTACAATAGATTGTGCCTCAGCGTCACGTGAACATTATTGAAGCGAGTTGGCAAAAATTACAAAATTAATGTTTAAAACTTAACAAGAAAAAAAAGACAGAGAAATAAAGTTAAAAATTATATGATGTAAAAATTACACAAAAAAGGTTATGATATATGTATTTCAAAATGTGACACATTTTACAATAGAAGCATTTATAGGTTTTCTAATAAATATTCTTTAATATTTTTTTTAAAAAATTTAAATTCTTTTAGTGCATTTTAAAATTTCTGGAAGTTGATTATATTCCAAATTACCTACGTGTTCCACTCTCTGCTTCGTTGTTTCCAATCGACATCTCAGATTCAAAGCGTTTCTTGTATTAAATACAGTTTGATTTCTGAGGAACGAAATAGTATGGTAACCAAACGCTGTTGAGGGATTTAAAAACATAAAGTAGAAGTTGCATTCTACTTTAATTGCTCATATCTGCTAAAAATTTGCTAAGTTTAGCAAAATGTTTGCTGGATTTACAAATTGTTTTGCTAATACAGGGTGTCCGCCGGTAAGGTATACTTTGTTTGTTTATAATTTTTGATTAAATGAAAGAGAATGGATCTTATATTGATAAATGTTTTATTTCAAGTCGGTAATTATGTATGGAATACAATATCAGATAAATGTCCGCCTCTATTAGACTCACAAATGCGAGCCCTTTTAAGCACATTTTTCATTACATTCTCACATATTTCCCGCGGTATTTCATTAATTTCATAACGAATATTTTGTTTGAGTTGCTCAAGCGTTTCTGGTTTGTTTGCATAAACCTTGCCTTTCAGATATCCCCACAAAAAGAAGTCCGGAGCAGTCAAATCAGGCGACCGTGGAGGCCCATCAACATCACAATTTATTGAAATAGCTTGAAATAACACGTAACTTTCTCATCGTCAGAGTAATCGATGATTGAATTTGATAAAATGTTTTAATGATTAAAACACGTTCGTCTATCGAATAGTTTTATATAATAAATTGGCCACGTGTCTACTTCACGACTGCCAAATATGAACTGTCAAGACTAATGTTTACCAAAATGGCGGCAAAACAAAGTAGTATACCTTCCCAGCGGACACCCTGTATTAGCAATTATTCTGCAAGGATCCTCCCAGCAAAAATGTTGCTGACTTTACAGACTTTTTTTGAGAGTATCTAATTGCATAAAATAACTATTTGTATCGAGTTGAACTTTTTTTTACCAATATACTTGTGTACTTATAATTAAAATTACGTGTCACATGCCTTTTTTGTACCCACGACACTAAGGGCTAAAGAGTTTTTAATTAAAAGTCAAGTCAAAGTTTTTAGATAATTATTCAAACTTTTATGAAAACATTTCAATTCTCTTAAATTTTTTACAAATTATTAAACCACACACAAATACGAATTATAATTTTTTTAATTCATAAAATATTTATATATATTTATATTTTGAAAAATCAACCACCATCAACCACTAAACTTAAAATATACAGTGAAAGCTATCAATAACGGACTCCTAATGGCTACACCTCTCTTTAATAAACTCTGTTGGTACAACGTAATCACCAATTCAGACTTTTGTTTTGTAGTAAAATGGGAATTCATTCCCGCTGGCTTTTTCAAACTAAGGGAGAATAATGAATGGTAATAATGAGAGTTTAAAGCTTTCAAATGAAAGCTACGATGTGTAAATCTGAACATTAAAACGTATTTTTCCTAAAAAATTAATTGTTTGAAAACAACAGCTCTTCAAACAAAAAAATAGGCGAATGCTCCTCAGTTTACCCCACAACTGCCCCGACATTAAATACATTAAAAACATGGCAAAATTTAATACAATTTAGTTAAATAAAAACTAAAATTTTTTATGGATGAAGGTGCGCCTGAGTCGATTTAAAAGATGTTTGCTTGTTACTCCAATCTGAAAGCAAATTCTTTGTCTACAGGGGTTACAAACCCAACGAAAACAAATAAAATCTAGGTGGTGGTTTTTCTTCGCGGCAAATCAAAATTTTTAGAAGTTGGTCTGTCTTTATTTTATTGACACTTCACTGATTTTGATAAAGAATTTAGAAACGTTTCAGATACGTGAGCTTAGTCGAGAATTTTTTGTCAGACACGCCCTTTTGAAGGTGCCAAGTCTTAAGAGTTAAAGTTTTAAGTTTCAATTTTCTCAAATATTACTTATCTGTTCGGGACATATTAATCTCATCAAATTTTCTTTCATATGATATACATACACTTTTATTTATTTTACTTTAAAATAAAAAAGAATTTTTAAAAAATATGTAAGCTTATAAAGGGTCCGCCAAATAACTTTTTTTTTTTGAACTCCTGAACCAATTGGACTTTGTATGGCGTCATACCAAGGTCTTTATGCAAAATTCGTCTCAATGATGTCTCCGAAATGTTCAATTGTTGAGAACGACGGTGAATTGATGTTGATGGCGCTTCACGCACACTTTCTGCCACAGCAGCAATATTCCTGGGTGTACGCACTGTTTTTGGCTTTTCACGCTTTGGTTTATCTTGTGAAAAAAGTCACTTTTTTCACAAGATAACGAATATACGGACCATATTCGTTCAGCGGAAGGATAAAACGAAATATCTGTCAAATCAGACATGAGCTAACTGTTACCATTCACGAAATAAGCACTAGTTGAAAAAAAAAAACGTTAGATGGCGGACCCTTTATAACAATATTTATGATACTAATCGTAAATAATTTATTATAAATGTTTAATAAAATGTAATCATTATTGCAAACGAATCTTGCGTAATTTTACTAATAAATATGATTAAGCATTGCATTTCTTAAAGTCATCTATCAAGTTGAATTGGAAACACACACATATACTGTATAAAACATCTTATTTAGTTCACATAAAACTAATACTATGACATGTTATAAATAATTTAAATATTAACAAAATTAATACTAGCTAAACACATATATGGACTTTTCTCAAAAACGTTTAAATCCTTTGAAACTGTTATTATTTTTTAATAACTTTAGCAATTTTTTATTTCATAAAAGCGGGTTATATTTTTGAATTAACAACATTTTAATTTATAAGTAGTCTTGTGTAGTTCGTGAACGACCCAGTTCAAATGAACTAGTCTTTACCTTGAACTAGGAAGCTAGTTCGCAATCTTCAGCTCTTTTAGGTCTTTCGCTCTTTTTGTTCTTTTTTTTTGATATTTGAGTAATATTTCATTTCTTTATGTTGCTCTTGAGTTTAATATTTTTAATTTCAAAGTTGCCAGCTCAATTTTTTGAAATGTTAATAAAAGGTGACTAATATGAATAATTCGCTTAAAAATTATCAAACAGACGATCTAACGAACGATTGAAGGAAATTGTCAAAGATCGATTGAGCTAGAAGAGCGACCTAGTTCATTCAGATCAATCGAACTAGAAAGAGCGCTCACGCAAACGAACTAGATTGCACAAGTCTATTTATAAGACTTCAGAATTTGGGAGTCATGGGTATATGAAGCACTGCTCAAAATTATTTAACATTTTTCTGTTCGACTATCTGATTAACCACTTTTTAAAAAAATTATAATTTTGACATTAAAAATCACATTTTTTGAAAATATGCAGATACTAGGTATGTAAGGAAGTAAGCCAAAAATAAAAATACCTTAAAAAACTGCTTACATATGGCATGATTTTTATATGAGGAATTTTCACTTGAAAGCTTTATTTTTGGGCAAAAGAAGCGCGGATTTTAACTCTTATAAAAAGCTGTAATCCCATGGCTTTCAGTAACATCATATTTCATGTTAACATTATTACTATTAGAAGTAATAATATGAATATAATATCATTTATTTTACATAAAATTCTACAGATATTAATGTTTTGTTGTTAAAATTGTAGACATAATAATTTTCTTTTCGACCGCTTCACGTGCTAGCGCTTCATAAACAGTTAAATGACTAATTTTTTTTTATAACATACTCGAAAACATCAAACACAATCGGAAATCACTCGGGAAAACTGGTTTATATCGCTTATAATCCGCGATATGAAACTTTCTGTATTACAACCCTGCATCATTATAGGGGATTAGGGTAAGCTGCTTACAACCTGCATCCTTATTAGGGAGAACAGTGAGCTCAAACATATTTTTTTTATACTAAAATCATTCGTGGCTTTTGCTGCTTCTCAGTATTAACAATTTAAATTTTAAATTTTTTTAAACTTTTTCAACTTCTACTCGGGCTTTTCCGAATCTTATTTTAATAACAATATTCTTAGAGTTGGTGTTTTGCTGAGTAAATTAAGCCTTCCTTTATTAAAATCGGTTGAAAACTGATAAAGTTATGGTACTTCTTCTGTATGGTACTTTTTCTGTATAAATATATCGCGAAAACCATTAGTCATATTTCAAAAACTTTTAAATATTCGTGCTGAGCATGCCAAAATTAATTACAAATGATGTGTCGCAAGACATATTTATATAAAAGCAGTTTGAGAAACAGTTTCAAAAATCGAAAAAGTTTTTCATGGTGCGCCACGGGTTAATGCTATTCGATTTTCTGAAATTGCCACCACCTAAATTTTAGACCTAGTTTTACAATAATTGATAAAAGTTCAAAATTGAAAAAAAATATCAGTCTAAAGAACACCCAGAAAATAGACTCGATAGTAGTATTTGTAGTCAATCGAATGGTTCGGTTGTAGCTATTGAATTTATTGGTAGTAATCGCCGAATCTCTGTTGAGGCCATCGAAATTCTATTATCGTCACAGAACTTCTATTGTTTCAATTAAATGACTGTTATTACAAACGAAAAATTCTGTCGAAACAACCAAGTTTAAGATTGGCAACAAATACGGTTGCTACTGCGGAATCAGTTTTTGGGTGTATTTACTTTTGTATTGAGCTGCAGATTCATCAGAAAAATAGGTCTTCTTAAATATTCTTTTGTTATGAAATTTACAAAAGCTTCAATAAAAATGTTCACAATTACTTACTTGTACTGCATTAGATCGCTAATTACTACTCAATTTGTACACCTGATGCCGTCTTCAGTCCGGCAATAAACAACAAATTCTCGTACTGCAGCCAATCCATTAGTTCAGTGGTTGAATTGGATTTCGTCTTGTGCTGTAAAACTATAATTTTAGATAAATCTAATACTAATAAAAATTCGTTAAATTTTAATCCGTAATTCTAAAAGAGCGACAGTCCCATTTGCACTATTTAAAAATCACGGTCATCCACTTAGAATACTATGTAGGTAAAGACCACTGCAAATGCAGTTAAAAACAAATGAATTTTCACTTAAAGAAAGGACGACTTATATTTCAGTAAAACCTACTAACATTGTCATTTGTTTTTTAATGTTCAAAAAACGACTAACAATTGTAGTAAAAATGAACGTGAACATGTACATAAAAAATCAAAAAACAAACATTTATTTTTTTATATTTCTTTAAATAACAAAAAAGTACTGTAAAAAACTAATGTAAAATCATGAAACAGTCATTTCATGTGGTTTGTTTTTTTAAATAAACTACAAGGTTAGTAAAAATGTAATTTGTTTTACAAATGACTGACATTTACATTAAAATTATAGAAAATGTATTACAACCCAAACAACTACATATTTTTAAAGCAGAAGTTCCCTGAGTGTTCCAAAATTCCACAATCCACTGGCCTAAACTCAATGCAATGCAAAGTTTTTATTTAAATAGTACTAGTTTTTTTAAAAATAAAATATTTTATAAAAAGAATGTCTACAAAAATTTAAGAATTCCACGGAACATATTTCTAACCCTTACTAAAATTTCTATATGATGTAGATAACATGTCAAAAAAACACTGAACAAAAAATAAAAAAAATCAGGACACGCATTTCAAGATATTTGCAAATCAAAGACATTTTTAATTGTATATCTTTTTAAAAAAATATTTCTTTTTCCTAAACCCCGTTTCGAGATGGTTATATATGAATTGAAATGCCGCTAACAATAAGTTCATAACAATTGGACGACGCATTCAAAAGTTATGATGTTCTCAACATCGTGTATTTTATAAAATGCGATAAAACGCTAAATACAACGAATATGGAAAAAAAAAACTACAAATTAAAAACTTTGTAAGGTCCAAGAGAATGCATACACCAAATTTTGTGAGAGATCGGGAGATATCAATCCAAAAAAGGCATTTTTTGCGTCTACGATTGCCAGTTTCACGTTATGTAAAAAGCAAAAAAAAAAAATATGTTGTAGGCCATAAATTTGTTTTCGCTGTTTGTTGTCATCATTATCAGTTTTCTACAAGTTAAATAAAATGTCAAAATAGCATTAGTGTAGTAATTTTGTTAGGATTAAGGCATCATTTGTGTAAAAAAAAGGAAAAGTTAACTGACAGACAAACAGACAGATAAAACAAACATTTATTTCTATACAAACACACACAGACACAAAACTGTATACGCACATCTTATAAATAGATAAGCACTCGAACAAATGTCTGTACGAGTGCACTATGGGTCAGAACTTTTCACTATTTAGAAGAAATCGGAAAGAAATAATTCTTATAACGATGCGTATGAGCAATTTTTTTAATCGATATCAAATAAATCATACGACGCGATGTCCACTAAGACATATGCTTGGTATCAAGAAGAATTTATTGATATTTAAAGATTATTACAGAGAAAAGGAAAAACATTTAAAGTTTTAATTCGTATGCCATTCTATTTATAACTAAAACGCTTAGGTCAAAACCTAAATATTAACTAGTGCGAATGAATAATTTCCGAAACACATTTTCGCTTATGACTTTGTTTTATCAAGTTCAAGTTATATTTAAGAGTGTTCTCAGAAACTGTGCCAATTTAGTAAATCGACAATTAAGATACTATTTTTTTTGAAAATATATTTTTATTTGCAACACAGTACAGACTATAAATTATTAATTCACTTTTTGTAGCGAGCCAAAGGACCGCGATCTTCAATTTGGCTTATTTTATGCTTGATACCTCCAATCATGCTTTGGACGATATTCATATACATTTTTTTACACTGCTTTTATTTTTTTCTTTAATTCTTCAGTGCAGTTGGCTTCCCAACCATTTGCATACACATTTTGGAATTAAAAAACACAAAAGTTCTCAATTGGACGTGATTTTTGGAAGTTTGGAAGATTTGCGTATTTCGTTACAAAAGGTATGTTTTTTGCATTAAGACATGCTAACATCTTTTTGGTATAACGTCAGCTTGCTAAATCTGGCCAAAATAATATGTTGTCTTTAGAGTGCTGATTTTTGATAAATTTTTCCAGTTTTTCCATAGCCTTTGAATCCTGGATGTAAAGTTGTATTATACCTTTGCTCGAAATGGCCAGCCACACTAATAATTTTGGTTTGAACTTTCCTTTGCCCGAATACCATATCTTGTCGGGAGTTTTTTTCAAGTCATCAGAATAAAATCCGGAATTTATATTTCCGTTGTTCCGAACAAAAAATTATGTTTTCATCATCCAAAATTATTTGAAAATTATTTTCATGAAGTTTTGCTCAGTTGTCTGACAATTGGTATTTCTGACAACTGTTTTTTTACTATATTTGCATACTGTCTTTCACTGGTAGTGTTTCAGGTTCATTTGGAGTAAGTTTTTTCGAACTGTTTCCTTGGAAAAGCAAAGTTTTCTGCCCAAATTTTATTAACCGCAGATTTTATCACTTTAACAAGTTCAGGTGCGGTCAATTCTTTTGGACGTCTTTTCTTTTATATCCCGGTTGATGCCACTCCATTATCAAACCGTTTGAATATGGAATGTATTAAGGTACTTGTTCCCTAAGGAAATGAAGTAACACTTCGTTTTTAAGATTTAATGTCATAAACTGTGTTGTTCAACATCTTTCATTTAATTTTTTTACTTTTAAATATTTACAATAATGCTTATAATATAAGATTTTATTGAAATGGATTTTACAAAAAACAGTCCTACTTAGCAGTGATTTATGTTTGAAAATTTTGTCCATTTACTTAGTTGGCATAGTTTATCATATGTGCAAAATATGGAGAAATGGAAACTGAATATAAAGTGATACAAGAAGATATTTGGTATCCCAATTGTTAGAAGGAGACCATTTGGAAAGAAATGTGACCTTATTGGAAATTTATTTTTTAGGCTTTAAAATTGATTTAAAGAGAATATAAATATCATTTGACTGTTCTGAGTTCTGTACAATTAAGTGAAAATTTTTTTGTTAAAAGTCCATTTCTTGACAAACTAATAATCCGATTTCGCTGATATTTTGTACACATAATCTGATGACTTTTTAAAAGATGTTTACTTTTAAAAATAAAACAATTTATTGTGAAAGACGTGGTAGAGAAGAATAAGTGTATTTTCTAAAAATCAGAACTTCATTGTAAATTTTAATTTTTTTCTGAATTAGACTGCGCAGTTTCTGGTATTGAACCTTCGTCAGTGACCCTGTTTTTTTTTTTTTTTTTGAGTAATGTAATTATTTGTTATGTTTTTATTTGGTTGATTGCGTCTATATGAAATTTTCTGTGCAATCATTGACCGTGGTATAGAAAAACTGATTTCTAATGTCACATGAACTCGCACTACACGTTAGACAGAGCGCTTTAGCCCACTGATCTATCGTCAGGTCGAGTTTTGTTGTGATTAAAACTAGTTTTATTCAATGAAAATGTGTTTTGGAAATTTTTCAATGTCACTACTGCCCAGCAAAGATAATTGAATCCAAAATGCTTCTAAATATGCATATTCATAGATGAATTTAATATATGCTTGTCATAGGGCATTCTGATTTGATTCTTTCGATGTTCCCGAATAACTTTTTTAAAGGCTATTTAGACAAATAAATTTCTTTGGAATTTGTACTTAAATTTCATATTATAACACTTATATTGTTTAAAAACGAATTCCTAGGAACATTATATGTCTAAATTGCTTTAAAAACGTTAATTAGCAAACAGAACTTTCAAAGAATCCCATTATAATGCGTCCACACTATTACAACGCTGTGTTTAATTCATCGATTAAAATGGAAGCACTTTGCTTTTTGCTGGGTACTTATATTTTAATATATTGATCACAGAGTATAATATTTTAATAACATATTTTCGAATTTCCCGACCATAGTGATATTTTGTGGTATAGATTGGATGAGTATGTGTGAAATTGTAGACGATTAGGTTTATGTTACATATAAAATTTACTACACAGAGAGAAACATTTTGGGTTTTGCCAACTGAAATTCGGTTAATACGACTCAAATTCTGTAACTACAACAGATATATTTTAGTACAAATGAATATTAGTTTTTACAGCAAATTTCGGTTGATTCAACTGAGTTTTAGTTGCAACACCTAAAATATTCATAAACCAACGTTGAAAATGGTTGTACTAACCGAATGTATTGTTTGTTACTACCAAAATACATTTTTCAATTTCTCTATGTGTAGGATTAGTTAAAATTCCTTTAACAATAAACAAAACGTAAAGAAAAAGGTTTCATTGAGATTATTTTCGTAAGCGATAAGATATGAAAGTGAAGAATTTATTCTGGAATTAACTTAAAAAATTTAAAATTTTTACAACTCTTGAAAATAACACAAAATCACTCGTATTTAAAACAAATTCTTTAACTTCATGTATAAATTAAGAATTGTTAACATTTTATAACAAATTTTTTCACTCCATTACACGAGTAGGTAGAATGCAAGTTGGATATTTTTTTTACAATATGTTTTTATCCTGCTTCATATTATTTTATATATAAAACTAAATGAAAATATTCCTTTACTATAAAAGCTTAACTGAGCTCTTCTTTCTGTTAAATTGGAATTTAAACCCAAACAAAAATAAAAAAGACCAACCAAAAACATTTACAAAACAAGCCACAACACAACAGAATATGTTTTGTTTTTTTTTTCATCTGTGTTGTAACTGTTATTACATAATACAAACTACAGCAAACAGAACTCATACCATTTAATATACATTTTCAGGATTATCGAGCAATTTTCATACCCATAAGTATTTTACACAGACGACATATATTAACATGATATATTTGTTACATTATTTAAATGGTTAAACTGGGGAAGGGAGATGTGGCTATTTATATGTGGATGGTATTAAAATTCATGGTACTTGGTACGAATCCTATTTAATTCTCAAACTTTGCTTCGTTCATTTTGAGGCAAATAACCTCTTAACTACATTTTTATAAAAAGCATTAAAATAAATGGATTTAATCGCTGGTTTTAAATTAAAAACGCTAAAATAACACAGGTCAACGAATAAATAAATAATCTTATCCGATTTTCATAAAATTAACATATTTGTAATCTTGTAGAAGAGGCCAACAAAAAATTGTGCGTACTATAAATGTCTGTGTAATAGCTCTAGTTCCCAAGATATTACCATTTGAAAATGTGAAATCCGGAATTTGAACTGTCAAAATCTAGAATACTACGTGTAGGTAATAAAAATGTTTGCTATTACTGTAATAAGTAAAGGGTATTTTTTAAGCCCAATAGAATTAACGAAAGGGTTAATTCGCATTACCGTCAATAGAGATCGTTACCGCAAAATTGTCAATGATTTTTTATGTGAAAATTTGGATGACATTGATCCAGGCAATAAAATATATAAACAAATTTTGCTATTTGAAACAAAATATAATTTTTCGTAATATCAAAATAACCAAAACTTTCGTGAAATGAACCACAGTTTTCGTGCATTTTACCTGTTATGAGTATACTGATAATAATCTATATATAAAAATATGTGAAAATATAAAATTATTAAAAAGTTTCGTAAAATAAAAAACCCCAGCAAAAATATGGTAATGACTACTTGTTATTTATACATTACTTCGTAATAAGTACATATTACCTTATACATTACTTTGAATAGTAATATAATGGGTTACCAATAAGAAACATATTTTATTTATTTTTTTATTTATTTCTATATTTAATCTTTAGGAATTCTATTCTAAGATTAAATTACACTAATGAGCACTAGCTACATTGGCCATCAGCTCACGAAGAAACTTATAATGGATAACTTTAATACAAAAAATAATTGCTGAACAATAACATGTTATTTATCTCATTTTTTACATGCAAAAAATAATGATGCATTCTATTTTTAGACACAATTCGTTTTTTTGTAAGTATATCTTGTTTTGGTATATCTTAAACGAATTTACATAGAAGAAAACTTCATTTATGTTTTAAACTATCAAATATTATATGCCTGTTAATCTGACGACACGGGATCGATTCCCGGCTGCACAATGTTAACAAAAAAAAAAAAAATATTTTTTTTAATTCGTATTTTTTTACTCTATTTTAAGACACATTATTATTTTTCTTCAGGTAAATGCTTATTATGTATACTAGGGCGGGTCGATTTAAAAATCGCTCAACGTTCAAGGAAAATCCTCTAAAACGTATTCTGATGTCCCGACTTTTGACCCGTATGATCAAATTTTGAAAAAGCCCACTTTGATATTTCAAAAAGTAGGAGGAATCTCTCCAAGATTATGGGAGCTACTTCTTCTCCGGGAGACGCGCTAGCAGATTAATGCATAAATCATCATGCTAGGTGAGCGTTAAGGGGTTAAAATTTAAGTTGTAAGAGGGCCTTTTTAGCCGTGTTTTTATAGCAAAATGTACAAATCTCGGGATACAGATATTTCAGAAAGTATTAGGAGTCTTTCCAAGATTAGGGTCTCTATTTCTTCTCCGGAAGACGCTCTAGTAGATGAATGTAAAAATTATATTCGATTGGGTTGGATTTGATTGGGGCACTCTAAATGCGTCAAAGTGGGATTTTTCAAAATTTGACAATACGGGGCATAAGTCGGGACATTAGAATTCGTTTTAGAGGTATGGTTCCTTCGGCAAAGTTTCTTATTTTGATCCCTAGAATACTATTTTCCTTGAACGTTGAGCGATTTTTTTGCCTCCATACAAATCGACCCGGCCTGATGTATACCCTTCTTTGCACATAGGTAACCCATTATAACCATATCTCATTACTTTTGGGACATTTTATATAAAAAAAGTTAGAGTTGTAATATAAAGGGTAATACATCCTAACCTTCTAGTTTAGATTACTAGACTCTTTATTTGGGAAGAAATGTTTTGATTTGTTAGTTCTACGAAAGTTTTTATTGTTTTGACATTTATTTCGGATTTTTATGCATGAATTACTATAAGAGCATTCAAAAAAATTTATTAATTTTGAGTATTTTTGATCCCAACTTTTAGCCCTTAAATATAAGATTGGGCCGCTAAAAAAAATCAAGTATTTTAATTTTTATCCTGTTTCACATAACTGAATTTCATTAAGATCGGAAAGAATCCATCAGGAAATTATCCCTGTCAGTGAAAAATGTTCACGGACATTGAATTATTTTCTTCGCAAAACTTAACAAATTTTTTTTTTAATTCGCAAGTTCAGAGATTTTATGAAATTCTTTTTTTCTACTTTGAAAAGTTATAATTTTTTTAATCTAGAATTTTTACTTTTTACAAAGTGTCTAAACAGTGATAATTGAAAATAGTCAATAAGAATGTTAAAGTAACCTATTCCATTCATGCCAAGATCGGTTGCTGCCACCTTGAGACATATTCGGCGTGTCCTTAAGAACAATAGGCCTATTTGAAAAATTGTTTTTCATATTCTCAAATTTTGTACATATATAATGTCACCATCAACTTATTGAAACTAAATACAACATTATCTAGTACTACGCTTGTACATAGGGTATATAAAATGCATTAATAGTGTCGTAGTTTTTGTTTTCCTCCTCCTCTCTTGTTGGACAAAATATATATTTTGTGACATTCACTAAAATTGGTGGATGATGTGTCAAATTTTCACACTCGTTGACACATAACTAAATTAATTGATTCCATAAATGCTGTCAAGTTTTTATGAGTGCATATTTCCATTTTATTGCCGGTGATAAATTATGTCTGGCTGGTGGAAAAAAAAAAATGGAAAAATAATAAAATGTATTTTTATAGATAGAAAAAAGTATATTTATAAAAGAGTTAAACCAACAAAAAGTATGCAAAAAATATTTTTTTTAAATAAACACATGAAAGTAGGCAACAGAAATGGTTCACCTTAAATTGTTATAAAGCTAAAAGGAAATTTGATAATAGATATTTTTTGTTTGTTCTGAAATGATAAATGTGAATTTAGTTTTTTTAAGAATTTAAGTTCAGTTGATATTTAACATGAAAAAAATGTATTTCAAATTTATGTCTTTCAATTTTTATTCAGATCATTTTAAGCTTTTCTGTCTTTAATACGGATTGTTAAGTTTGTTTGCTTGAATAAGAACATTTATTATTGCCTACTTTTAGTTGTTTGTTGAAAACTTTGTTATTGCTTACTTTAAGGATTAATTTATTTTTTTATTTAGCTTTCGGCTAAACTGCATATTATTGGGAGTTCTCAAAGGAAAAAAAGTAGGTGGACCTTTCAGAATCCAAAAAGAATATATTTTTCTATTTACCAGCTTTTGGGTTCTGGGGTACGCGTAGTTACTTACAAGTGTGGGTATTCTAAAGAAAGATTTCAAAAATGACATTAATTTTAGGATCTATGATACACACTTTTAAAAACTTTGTCTGAGCGTAATTTTCGAAAACACTTACAAGTACACAGAAATTGCAGGAAAATAAACATTTTTGATTAAATCGCAAAATGGAAAAACTTTACTCAGCGCAGCCACTAAATTGCCTATCATATAGAAGAAGTCGGCCGAAGCCCCATCACGCAGAAAAACTTTACTCAGCGCAGCCACTAAATTGCCTATCATATAGAAGATACCCCCAAGCTGGCCGAAGTCCCGTCACGCAGAAAAACTTTCCTCAGCGAAGCCACTAAACTGCCCATCACATAGTAGAAAACTCCTAAGCCACCCGAAGGCCAGTCACGCAGAAAACTTGACTCAGCGAAGCCTGGCTTTATACGGAATTTGTACTATCACCTCCACGCGGTTATCCCTGGGTAATCCGAACGATACCAACTAAAAAGTCATATTTTCATGTAAAATTCATTATTAGAACAGTAAATTTTACAAATATAATCAAAAAAAAAACACTAAAAAATTTCCTCCCCATATTTGTACTTAAAATATACTTAAAATAGATCTAGAGGGTGCTACATATCAAAAATCATAAAAATAATATAATTTTTGAAATCTAGAGGAAATATCCTTTCCACACGTTCATGTTTCTACATACTGGTTTTTTGGAGCCTGGGTCCCATTATTAAAAAAATAGAAAAAAATTTCTCTTTTAATTCCAGAGGGGGTCATATTTTTTTTTGAGGAAGTGAAGTTTTGCCTTGACGTTCTTATATAAAGGATTGAAATGTTGTTTGGAATTAAGGTGAGGATTTTTCACAATCTTTTAAAATACGGTTGCCTACTTTTAGATATAATACTCTTTTTTAAGTTTTAAATCGTCCTTTAAATATAAATATTAGTTTTTATGTTTTAAAATATATGTTTTTATCTTAACTATTATTTTCTTTAGTAATAAATCATAATACTTTCTTTTTATATTGCAATTTATTAAAAAAACAAATCACTTTTAAAGACTTTCAACATTTAACAAGTGTTTATATTTTGTTTTACAACTTTGCCCTTTTATTTACTATTCCACACACACAACGTTGTATTTTACTCTCCTAAACAAGTGTCAAATTTGTTATCCTTCTCCCTTATTTTTCAAGAATATTACGGTTTTCCAAAGTAAAACAACTTATTGTATAAGTAACCTATTACCAAACATTCAACCACTTTACAATATTGTACATATTTTATATGGGGATAGTTCGTTTCTAAATTATAATTTATGTCTGTTTATGGTGTTCTTTTCTTCGTAAACTCAACTTAACACCACAACAAGTGCAATATCGAGAACACTTTGGCTATAATTTCAAAACTTAGTTTCGACTACTACTTTCAACTTTAAATTTTGGCAGGAAAGTTAAAAAAAAACTCCATATAAAGAATGAAAAAGAAAAACAAGATTGTATTTAGGACAAGTGGATTTTCATTACCAGTGAGTTTGTTGTTGGATTTAAAATATTTATTGGTGGTTTTAAATTGCAGGGTTTAAGTATTTGGTACCAAATTGATATAAATATTTATTGCACATGTATATTAAGAATATGATGTAGAAAACAGACAGTATTCTTTTAAATATAAAATAAATAAAATTTATATGATGATAAAAAATAGATCGAGCACTGTTCACAAAGCTTTCAAGATCTCAATTCTAGGAGTGCCTAAAAGTATGCAACATTTTTATAATGCTAACTTAGCAGATATTAACGGAATTCAATTATATTTTATATATTTTATACTAAATTATTGAAAAAAAAATATGTTCTTATAAGAATTTTAGAAAAAATTAAGACAATAAATTTTCCGTACCCTACCCAGTAATCCAAAGTAGAATTTCATTACTATTGTTTATTTATACAATCAAATTTTTTCTCATTTATTTTTACTCTTAAAGGGCATACAAAAAATGACAACTTAAAAATTTCAAAACTAACAATTTAGCCAATTTCATTTTTTTTTTTACCACAAATATTTAAATGTGAAAACAAACAAAACAAATATCCATACTACATTACAAAAACCAACTCCTTATTGTCTTTTAGAGACTCACAATCCAAAATACACAAAATATAAAATGTTATAAAAACCATATTTAACTATGTGGTATACAAAACTAAATAAGCTTATAACTGGATAGCTTAAAATTTACCCAAAAAAAAACATTTATTTATTTTTTTGTATCTGTTACCAGATGATTGTTGAATTTGTAACACTTTACCACTGATTCAACCATTAGAATTTGGATTTTTTTTTTTGTGAGCATACTTTCAGGCGTTAACACTTTTGATGACAGTGTACATTTATTTCGATTTAACTTTTTGTGGTTTCCTTACGATGAAAAGGAATTGAAATTAAATTGATTTACTTACTATGTCATTTAACTAGCAAAGATTTGTCCAAAATCAAATAACGATTGGCTTAAATATAAAAGATTTAGATGTTAAGTGAATAGAAGTTTAGTTAAGTGGATCATTAGTAATATTTATTGGAAACAGTTAAGTGGAATCCTTGGACACTTTAATTCGCAGATAATTTTTTTCTTTGTAGGAAAAAGTAACTCTTTTTGGTTTTATAAACAATTGAAATTTTAATTAGCAGTTGAGAGCCAGAATTTGAACAGCATCCTAGAAAGTAATCCAAATCATACTTGACGTAGAATTTCCTATAGTTAGCTCATCTTTAAATATTCTTTTTTTATAAAAACTTTTGATCCCGGGTTTTCGTTTATTTTGTAAAGAAGTGATTTATTGATTTACTAAAAAATTTACTATTTTCGTTCTAATCGTCTGGAAAAATGTTTCTTGAAATAATTTATTGCGACTAGGAATGTCAAATTTAAGGAACACAATAGAAACTGTAAAGCAAACTGGATGACTAACCTTTTCCGATTTTGACAAAAGTTTGGCAGCCAAAGAGTGAATTCGTTGGACTTGTCCTTAAATTTGAATCTCAAAATCACATCCATACATTGATTCAACGTACTGTTTCGTCAGATACTAATAATTTTTCTTAAAACGGGAGTATGTATGGTTATTTTTTTATTTGAAACCATAAGCATTGATTTGATAAGCACATTTTTAGGATTTTACTACAAATTAATTATAATACTAGATCGATAGATAGATAGATAGATCGAAATACTAGTATAAACCTAGCTAATATGTCTGATTTGCCTGTTATAAATTAAAATAACATACAAATATATATGTTGTGCGCCCCGGTAGGCTAGTTGGTTGCATGCTGGCTCATCTGTGCGTTGGACGTGGGTTCGATTACCACCCGAGGCACTGGTCAGTTCTCGCTACAACGCGCCAAAGGCCATCGTAGCTAGTGCTCGGTTGGGGTAATAGTTTATAATTTGTAATTATATGATTATTAATTAACAAAAATAAAATAAAACATACAAATAACCTCGATGTATAAGTATTAGAACAAAAAATTAATAAAACCGTAAAAAATATTATTAATATTTATAATTGGACGGAACAAAACAAATTATAACCGAATATCAATCAGGGTTTAGGAAAGGTTACTCAACAATACATAACATTTATAACCTAGCAGCAATTGTGAATTTAAAGTTACATCAAAAAAAAAAAGTCTACGCCTTTTTCGTAGATTTTAAGGCCGCTTTTGATAAAGTTTGTCGTCAATCACTTATATTTAAATTACATTCTCTTGGAGTCTCTACGAAAATGGTTTATTTGCTAGAAAACATTTATTCGGTCACTAAATCTGCAGTCTAGAATGGAAGCGAACTTTCTGAACCATTTAATACAATATCTGGTGTAAAACAGGGCTGTTTGCTTTCTAAACTTTTATTCTCCCTTTATGTTAATTATCTGCACGATCAACTTAAATGCCATTTGTATACATTAGAATTGAACTTCAGTTACATAAGGCGTACGTTGTTTGAGTACTCTGATGCTAGAATTCCACATAGACTTAGTAAAAAAATCTTGGGAAAACAAATATTTCGGGCAAAAAGTTTTAATGAAGTACACAACTACATAGAGTGGCAACCAGGTATAACATTAATGCAGTGGAATAACAAACAAAACCTTGTACTGTACTTTTTAAGAGTAAAATATTGTGAAGAACGCTTACAAAGAGATTCACAATCTGATACGTTTTATAAGAATTTAAATTTTACCACAGGCCAATATTATTTTATGAATAACTACAGTCAAACTACTGTGATGTGGATTTTCAAAGCCCGATGTGACCTTATTGAACTAAATGCCACACGATTTTCAAGAAATAACTCCAAACTATGCTCACTTTGCAATATGAAGGAAAATGAGGATATTCAGCATTTTATTTGCAGGTGTTTAAAAACACATCAATATCTGGTAGATCGTACTCAAATTCTAAATGGAGAGTATTTTAGTTGGGATATTTTAGTAAACTACATTGTTAATGCTTTACAATATCGAAAATTTTTAATTAATGAGTAAAATTACTAATATAAATATTGTTCGTATAATTTAAAATATGTTATTAAACCGATTTTTTCCGGCTAATGACTATGTCAAAGCCGTATGCAATATTCTTAAATTTTAAATAATTAATTATTGTAAAATTCTTTTATTATAACGTTTTCGAAAATAAAGAATTACTACTACTACAATTCAGGCTTCTGATTTCACTGTGTTGTGAAAACGCATAATGATTTGCATTGAATTATTATTTCTATTTAACTTCAAAGTTATTTAATACTCATGAGAATTTACCAAGATTTATCATATAATTTATATTAAAAAAACAATATTAATTGAAATCTAAATTTAAGTACATATGCTTCATGTTTCATTCTAATATATTATATTCTATATTTGCATAATTTTAACATGTGTTTGTGGGAAGAAAAACCTTTAATATTATCCTAAGACACGTTTCAAGGAAATTGCAATTTCCTTATATACAAAAACACGAAGAGTTATAATAAAAGCCACATGTGTAAAAGTTATTTCTCAAAAAAGAAGAAAAAACTTGAATAGGAAAACTTCTTATAAGAAAAAAAAATAATTTATTTTTACCTTTTTTGAAAAATGCATTATATATCGACCATTCCACCTAAGGCCAAAAAATGGATTTTTTTTACCTAGAGTCTTCTGATTTCAAATAAATTTTGCATTCAGAAAGTCTTGGGAGCCACTTAAAAATTGGCGTTTTTAGTTTTTTTGAAATTTTGAAAAATCCATGGCTTTTTGAACGATTTACTTTTTTGAAAAATTAAAAATATGCAAAAAGTGTGTAAGATTAAATATTCGTATTTCTTTAATATTAATCGGAACATCACCATTTAAACTGCATTGGAATAGTAAGTATCGTACACTACTATTTTATTGCGAAATTAAATTTTTTCAGCTTCAAAAAGAAATGCATTTGTTATGAAATTTGTTTTTTTAAATCTTCTTTTCCCAAATTTTGCCATTCTCAGTTTGAAAAGAAAGTGCATACAAAGCACTCGCATTAACGCTAACACCCTCAAGTGTTAACGACTCAAAAACGCGAACAACTTTATATTTATACAAATTACTCTAAAACATGAACAGAGTCTGAAATCTCTTAAACATGAACAAAGTTAAACAGAATTTGTTTGCTTTTTTGTTAAAGATAAAATTAAATTGAAAATTTGGCTGAACAACGAATTCATTGTCATTGATTCAGTAAAAAAGAACACCGTCAGATTAGCCTTCTCTTTGCGATCCATATACTGACCAGAAATTCCTGGGCGGATGTAGCATCGGCAAGGAAACTTGGAGTCAATTTATACACGGACGGATCGAGGCTCAACGGGCAGGTGGGTCTCGGCGTCTATTCAAAGGCCGCCCGATCACTGCAGCGTTTCTCAGGCTTAGGTGATGGCGATAGTAGAGGTTACCGCTTGGATTGGGCGGAACGTTCTGTCCGCGACAAGTTAACATCCTTTCTGACAGTCAGGCCGCGGTCAGGTACTCAGAATCAACGTCTCCCACTATGATAATTGCCCTTAACTGCCGCGCCTCCTGGCCAAGCACTTCGACATTCGACTCGTATGGGTCCTGGGGCACAGAGACATACCAGGGAACTGTAGAGCTGATGAGCTTGCAAGGCTAGGAACAACCCTTTTTAAAGAGTCGGTGTTCTAGGCTCTGCTCCGACAGGGCGACTAATCTTAGGTGGGCTAATGCTGTGAATTATGTGGTAACATGCGCTTCTATTACTTTCCAGGGAGGATATCTCGAAAACGGTAGCGGTGATAACGGGTCCCTGTCGTATTGGCAGACACGCGCAGAGGTTGGGGATGTTAACGCCCGACTTCTGTAGGAGCTGCAGGGACGAGGAGGAGGAGGAGAGCATTAAGCACTTTCGCTGCTCATGCCATGCGGCGTAGGATGGTCTAACTGGGATCGGCGTTCTTTCATGATCTCAGTGATCTTTCAGGTGCTGTAACCTCACACCTCCTTAGCCTCGTCAGGAGCTAGATCTCTCACCGGTGATGATCCGTCAGTCTTGTGGTATCACAACGTACCTCAGAGTCTAAGAGTGCCGGCTAACACTCCAACCAAACCATTTTATTGAATAACGAAGTCATAGTCATTTATTCAGTAAAAAAAAACACCTTCAGTTTAGTCTTAAAAACTGTCACAAACTGCGAAAATGGATTAAATATATGGGCAATAAAAACCATTTGATTTGAAAATTTTAAATGCCTTAAATTGTTTAAAATAAAAATCGGGTAAATATTAAATTTTCAACAAATAGAAATAGTTTCAGGATAAAATTATAAGAACTATCCAATTCTTTTAGATGAAAGGGAATTTATTTGTGTAAGAGATATCGTGATTTAAATTATTTGGTTTTCCTACTGTAATTCAATTACGGAAGTTTTTGTTCACATTTAAAATTTTTAAGTAATATATAAAGGTTGGAACTTTAAAAGTATCCTTCTTAAATAATGTAAAAAGGTCAGTGAATAAAATAAATTTTAAATAAATAAACAAAAACATTTATTTATTAATTTGTAGGGCGCCTCCAATTGTTTTAATTTTAAATATCCAACAAAATATCGGGATTTAACTCAAAATCTTGTTTTTTATGGGAGGCGCTCTTTTTGTGAATAAATGTTATATATTGTAGAAGACATTTTGTCAAACAAATTTCTAGCGAGTCTTTACTACACTAAAAAATGTCAATAAAGTCAGCTTCATTTTTGCTGGGTGAATCCCTGCAGATAAATTGCTAATATTACCAACAGAATTTGCTAATTTCAGCAAAAATTTTGCTGAATTTACTACTTTTTTTGTTTGCTTTTATATTTGGACTCAAGAAATTTTAATTTTTTGCATTTGTGTATGTGAGAAACTTTACTAAAATTTAGTAACTGCAGAAAAACTTTGCTTTAAAATAAAACTATTTAAAAACTTTTTGATGTGACAAAAAAAATGTTTGTTCAATTAGTCAAACTTCTACACCTTATTATTATTTGCTAATGTAAAGAAAGATAGACGTGAATAAAATCAAGTGCTGTTAAGAGTTAATGCGCAAAATATTATTGAAATTGTAAGACCCTCGAATAAATTTACGTCTAATGCAATTGGCCATAAGTATTAAATAAAAGTTTAGAAAAAAATAGTGATAAAACAATTATTTTTAATTGGCCATAATAATAAAAGTTTAGAAAAAATAATGATAAAACAATTATTTTTAATGCAAAGTTGACAAAAATGTGTGTTTGAAAAATACTGTTTATTGGTAAAAAAAACACCAATTAAATAACTTTAGATGCTGAAATTCCGCGAACAACGAAAATTGCTAATTCAATTACAAATTATATAGCTCTTTAATTGAATTATTCTTCAATTAAATAATAGCTCATTTGATTAAAAAGTGATCGATATTCTATACCTTCTCAAAAACCAAAAAACAGTTGGATAAAACATTGTTGCCATACCAAATGCTTTTTATAGCTTTAATTTTAAAACATTGAATTAAAACCGGAATATAATTCTCATTTAGTAAGCAGATTTTTATATACTTATGTGAACAAATTCACACCAAAATTAGTTTTTTTCTTTCTATTGAAATGTAGAGAGTACGGCAAAAAAAAATTTTTGTGGATTTTATTTTGCAAAAATTAGCTCTTTTCTTAAAACCAGATTCTTTTTTAAATAAATAAATAAGTTTTTAGTATTTTTTTTTTTTGTTTCAAAAAAAATGTATTCCAATGCATTTTTAATGATAATGATCCGTTACAGAATTTACTTACAGATTTTGAAATTTATACAATTTTGGTTTTTTGTTATTTAAAAATAAAATCAGGGTTTTTTAATTTCGATCAAAGAGGCTCGACCGATCTTTAAGAGGCTTTGTAGAAATTCTGCGTGCAAAATATTATTTAAATCGGAGGACCCAGATTTTATCCGATCTATCGTGGAATGACCGATATATATTAATTTTGAATTGCCATTCCAAATACACGAAACGTAAATTCACACAAATGTATAAAAAGAGATAGGGTTACAATGTTTAACCCTTTAACCGGCAAGCCCGCCTCTAGGCGGGGTATTTTAAATTGGCCATAAGTTCGCCAAAAAAGTGTTTTATTATAAAAATGTAAGCTATATCGATAGAAAACGATTTCGCGTTTTCGAAAAACGAAAATCGCCATATCTTTTTATCTAAAAGCTCAAAACGACTAATTTTTGGACTAATTCTTTGTAAGAAGAATAATTTATGCCTTAACTTTTTAAACTTTTTTAGGTTAGTTTTAGAGATAGCCTCTTAACCTATTTTGACCCATATCGCCTAAAGTAGGCAACAAAAAAAATGTCGCTAAAACAAAATATTAATTATTTCTCGTGCCGAGCAAGTGGAATAAATTTCAGTCCAAAAAAGCTTATGCCGGTTAGAGGGTTAAGGATATGAATTCAAAGATATTTTAAGTTAGCAATGTTAGTTGGCAATACATATTTTATGTGTTTCAGCGTATGAGTAATATGAAATTATATGTATAGAAATTAATCATACGCACAGTAATTCTGATATAACGAAGTATAAAAAGTTTAGAAAAACTTCTGTAACCAAGCCAACAAATGTGACCCTAATGGGTTTAAAAACACATTCATATGAATTGTATGTTCCCCTAGAGACATTTATTTAAACAGACATTTAGCAGCTGTGACTTTTCCTCTTTTTTTTCATGTTAGGAGTTTGTTGTATAGTGTAAAGTACAATGACTTTGTTTTCTTCATTTATTTCATTCAAAGAATTTGTTATTGCTTACAACAGTACCGACCCTGAAAGTATTTTATATGTGTTCATATAAAAGTTCCGTTGTTATTTTGAATTTCAACACTTTTGATTTCATTCGGTTGTAATGTTGAAAATGTTTGAACGAATGGCTGTTTGTAAGTGTTTGTGTTTAAAAGTGAAAAATTATTATAGCATTAAATCAGTTTTGTATAGTGTATATGAAACACACCTACACACTTACTTGCAAATACTTAAACAAAAGACAATTTATAACAAATAAAATATTTTATATTTTTTTTTTCCAAAACTTTTTCTATTTGTAATAATGTCTTGTTGTTGTCAACTAATAGCTGAGGCTCAAATCTGACGAAATATTACACCGATTTTGTGAGATTGGAATGTTTACCATTAGAAAAACGTGACTTCTTTTTGCACACTCTCAAGGATTTTTTTTTTTTTTTTTGTTAGATTTATCTGAATATTAAGGGAATGTTGGTTATATTGTGCCACTACTTGGGGTTCCGACTATATTGTTTCCTATATAGAGGAATATTTAAAATCCAAATAAAGCAGCTTGTAGACCAACTCTTTAGGCATCTGTTGGCTAAAAACAATTTTCTTGTGGCAACTAATATAATAAAGTTATATAACGACTTTTAAAACAATTCAAAAAGCTTACTTTAGCCAACATACTTGCTTAAGTGAGCCATTAATGAAGACTTTCTATAACTAAAATAGTTACAAAATTATGTAAAAGAACAAAAAAATGTTACTTAAATTCATATACATATATTTAACTGTATTGAATTGTTTCATGTATCGTTTAACCCTTATATGTGTGGGAAAAAAACACCTTCTATAGGGTGGATAGGTACCTGGGTACCGACATACAAATTGTATAATAAATGTAATTTTTTGTCTTGTATTGTATTGTACAAAGCGTCGACGGTTAATGATATAAAATTAGGATTTTACTCTTGTTTCCCCCTTTTCATATATTTTTTAAAATCCTACACCCAAAAAAAAAAATTTGGAATTCAGCAACTTGTTTACTGGGAGGATCCATGCAGAAAAAGTTGCTACCATTAGCAAAAAAGTTGCTAAACTTAGCAAGTTTTTTTTGCTGAATTTAGCAACTTTTTTGCTGATATTAGCAACTTTTTCTGCTAGGATCCTCCCAGCAAACAAGTTGCTGACATTATAAACATTTGTTTTTTTGGGTGTATGATAAATGCCTTATTCTGTGAGTCCCCATAAAATGTATAAGCACTAGAGTTGTCAATTATTCGCCTTTCAGCTTTGTTCGAATAATTCAAATAATTGTTTTCGCTCGTTCGATCAAACGATTAAATTTCAAAAAATCTTCGATTAATCGATGAGAATAACGAATAAAAAAAATTATTTTTAAATAATATTTTTATTAACAACAAAATAAACAATTCATACAGACATACCATCTTCAACCAAACTTCTGCATACAATTTCTTCTATAGAACTGCCGCTGTCTTTCTTAATGTATTTTGCCATTGGACCAAGTTCGGCATTTTTGATGTCGTTGGATTCTCTTCCACTATATCGTTTTCAATGGTAATATTGTGGCTCTTACGCAAATAGTAAAGAAGTGAGGATGTTGTAGATACAACAATTTTGTATACTTTAGGACACTTGGTGCATGTGACTTTATTTTTTTCATTTTTGTTCTGAAAAATAATTAAAATAACTTAAATAAATTACAATACAATATCAACATTTTATACTTACATTGGTATGATTTATATAAATCGATTATTTTTTTAGCTTTTTATGTCTTATACCCGAGAGTGAAAAATTCCCTTTCTTGAAATTTTTTTAACGTTTGATTTAAAAACAAAACATCTGATACAATTGTTTGTCAAAGATGTGTTTAAACATAGTGATTAATTACAATCAGGGTTACGGCACATTTTGTATAAAATCTTTAAAAATTTATGAGAATAAATCAAATTAAAAGGTCTTATTTAATTTATTTTGTAATAAAAAAAAAATGTTCGATTAATTGACGTTAATTAATCGATTTATTCGTTATTCGAAAATCGTCATTTTTAAATTATTCGAACAAGAGTTTGGTTTTGTTTGATCGATTAATCGAATTATTCTTAATCGACTGACAACTCTAATAAGCACTCAATAAATGTATATATTGGGGGTTTCCCTTTTTCTTTTGTTCTACATAGATAACATTTTAATATGGAATTCCCCTTTAAATATATTTTTAAAGGTTGTATTAAGGCGAGATATTTCAACAACAGCTGTTGCTAACGTAGAAAATAGATATAAAAATGGCCGTATAGAGGTTATGGGAGTTGTTACATATGATCTTAGCTTATAAAGAAGCAGAGAAAAACTCGAAATGCTTGCAAAAATTGCTTCAAGCATATTTGTAACAAGCATTCAATCAATCGTTCTATATGTAATAACTGTTTGGATTAATTTTTCTATGGCTTTTATTTATATTTAAATTAATATTTTTTTTTTTTTGTGTTACACCTTGAAATAGTTTTTTTTTTTATCAAAAATAAACCTTGAATAAATTTTTTATTGTAAAACAATCTTTCTCTTATCAAATAAAGTTTTCTTTTATGTTATTTCTAAAAGACAAGTCAAATAATATAGATTATCACACGTTAATAAAACAACTAATTAATTTTTTTCACGTGCCTCCATATAAAACGTATACAATTTACCTGTTCACTAGGCCGGGTCGATTTGTATGGAGGCAAAAAAATCGCTCAACGTTCAAGGAAAATCGTATTCTAGGGATCAAAATAAGAAACTTTGCCGAAGGAACCATGCCTCTAAAACGAATTCTGATGTCCCGACTTTTGACCCGTAGGGTCAAATTTTGAAAAATTCCACTTTGACCCATTTAGAGTGCCCCAATCGAATCCAACCCAATCGAATATAATTTATACATTCATCTGCTAGAGCGTCTTCCGGAGAAGAAATAGAGACCCTAATCTTGGAAAGACTCCTCCTACTTTCTGAAATATCTCTATTCCGAGATTTGTACATTTTGCTATAAAAAACACGGCTAAAAAGGTCCTCTTTCAACTTAAATTTCAACCCCTTAACGGTCACCTTTAATGATGATTTATGCATTAATCTGCTAGCGCGTCTCCCGGAGAAGAAATACTTTCTGAAATATCAAAGTAGGCTTTTTCAAAATTTGACCCTTTGGGTCAAAAGTCGGGACATCAGAATTCGTTTTAGAGGTATGGTTCCTTCGGCAAAGTTTCTTATTTTGATCCCTAGAATACGATTTTCCTTAAACGTTGAGCGATTTTTAAATCGACCCGCCCTACTATTCACCCTATTAACGGTGCAAAATGCAAATTGATATTAATTAAAAACTGGCTCACTTTACCGAACAGATGAGGTATCACATTACCAAGCATTATGAAAATTTATTTTTTCGAACTTGTTTTTATTTATTTAATATTATTATATTTTTTTATAGAATAAATTATTTATAGTAAAATTGTGTATAAAAATCTTACCGTTTGCCAAAATTAGAATGAAATGGAGGAGGATGAAGAGAGCTTTTTAAATGCTGGCTTAGTTGCAAAATGTTTCTAAGTGCGAAATTATAATAACTCGAGATATTAATATTACCGTAGTTTTCCTTATTTGGACCTATTTTTTATGTTTGGCTTAGTTATTTTTTAATTTATTTTCGTGGCATGTACCGCAAATTAATGTAAAAAAATTCACATTTACAAAATATTTTAATAACATAATATAGCATTGCTTAAATTTCAATTAGTACTCCCTCCGAATGATATAAAACTTAAACAAACACAAAAAAATTTAAAAATCTAAAATTTTATTCCAAGACCTATCAAAATACAAAAAAACGACTTCTAAGTTTTAAATAGTAAAAATTAGAAATTTATTTTTAAACAACAAGACACAGTAGGGTAGCATGTATAAATTTACTACTTCACCCCTATTACCACACTACCCCAAGCTCCCCTATGGTTTAAAAATTTTCACAGCCATTTGATTTTTCAAATATAGAAAAAACATGTTTATTTATGGCCAGTATATTGAGCACTAAATGCGTTTTCTTACTAAATTTTTACTTAAATAAGAAATTTGCCAACAAATTTAAGGGAAACATTTAACTTACAAGAGAATACGTTGACTGTTGGCTCCCACGCCGATTTGACTGAAACTCTGATATGTAATAGAGAACTCAAATCCAAGGTTGAGCTTATATTTTAGTGTGTCATCAGATGTTAAGGGGGTAGAAACTGGGGAAAAAATTAATTGTTTTTGTAATATTTTATTCAGCAGCATGTCGAAAATTTTCGATACTCAAAAAAAAAAAAAATATTCATGTATGGATTTAAGAGAGAAACATGCATATTGCCAATATTCTTTTTTTTTAATTGTTGGAAAAGTACCAAAAAATGGACTTTATTGATGGTTCTATAAAAGACGAGAAACCAAGAATATCGGAAACTCTTTGGAAAATATTTTCATTAATATCACTTTTTTATACAGATCCTTTAGAATATGGCATATAAAAAAACGATTTTCGGGCAGAAGGACCTTTCCCGTATGACACGGAGGATAGATCCCAATATGGCAGTGACCAGTTCTTGGTCGGAGTTTTTTATATGAAATCGACCAGTCACTTTAACATAAGACGCCAATTTTAACATCTCATTCTTGTGACGTGTTAAGGTGGTGTGTTTTTAAATTTAAACAAATCTTCTAAACTTTAGAAGGTATTGATAACATAAGGCTATACCGTCTGAGCGTATGTTTTGAGTGCATAATATATGGCTAACAGAAAAGTTATATGTTTTGCTTGTGTGCTTAAGTAAGAAACAAATCAAAGCACACATTACTACAGAATAAAGAAAAGAATCTAAAACAAAAAACCGCAACTTTACAAAAATAAAGCTAAATGTAGCTGATGGGAAGTGATATTCCAACGGCTGACATGTTACGGGATACATCTTTTGGGGTTAATGGACGCAAGAAAATTAACATAGAAATTAAATGGCTTCTACGGAGAATGTCTGATCGTCAAAAGATTAGAGTATTGCAAACTTAAGAAGATACTCCAACGGCTTGGAGAAGATATTGTGAGGAGGATATTGAGAGGTCTTGAATTAATTAACTCCCATCTTCAAATCCTTAGACAGAAGTACTTTTTAGTGCATAAATAATGCATCCAATAAAGTTACCAAAGGTGTCATTAAAGCTTTTAAGCAAAAGTCTGTAAAAAACTATTTAAAATGTTTTAGCTTTTCTCCTATAAAATATTTTTGTTTTTTTTTTCAGTTAAAACAACATTTTAAAAACTTTTGTAATAACATTAACTCAATACTAACCATCAGCAGAAATAACATGAGATGACATTTTAAACTATACTGCAACAAAAACTAAACTACACATGTTTACATAACAGTGTTGCCAAGTTAGGTTTCCCCCTAGATTTAGGGGAGTTTTAAGTCGATTCGTGGGCTTTTAGGAAATAATTTCAACTTCTGACAATGAAAACCGTAAAATTTTAATTCAAAGAATTTTAAATAAAAACTAAAAAATTAGTAGATTTTAGGAAAAATTTTTAGAGGGATTTTTTTTTTGGTAGTCCAGTAAATCTATGGGGTATTTTCGACAATTAAAGGGGATTTGTAAAGAAACACTTGGCAACACTGTTACATACTAACATAAATGCAAAATATGTTGTTACATACTAAACTAATCTGAAAAGTATTTTATTCAAGACTCAAAACTCTGCAAACTAAAACCAGAAAATGTTTATGCAAATGAAAATGTATCCTATTAAAGGGTGCAATAATAGTTTAAACTACTAAACAACCAAAAATATTCTGAAAAAGGAAAGAAACAACAACAAACACATCCCAGTAAAGTTTTGTGCTTTCAAAACTATCGGCATTAAAGGTGCAATTACAAAAACCGGTGCCGAGATCTGACAAATTAAAATGACCTCTAGTGACATATCATCTAAAGTTCTAAGAGAGAGTTATTTCATAATAGCATCATATTAAAGTGACAGCTAGTGACATAACTAAGAACCGGTCCCGTATAATATTTCTGAAAGGTTAGTGTGACATCATTTTCCTTTATTCAAATTTTGGCTGGTTTATTTTCTGTTGTGAAGTATTTTCAGCAACATTGTCACAAATCTAGCATAAAATTTTGTTTTTCATATAAACCTTAGCGGGTTGAGTTGTTTTAGAGAAGTTCAAATGACAAATAAAAAAGTGGATATGGTTTTCTAAAAATAAAATGAATAGTTGTGCTACAAATATGTAGATTTTTGTTACGTTTTATTGTATTTTGCATTTCTTTTTTTTTTTTTTAACAAAATGTTACTAATTTCTAACAAACAGGAAACGGAAGTGTATATACGACTACTATAGTTTGTTTGGCATATCAAGTATGTGATGTTGAATGTTGGTGGGTTGATTTATATGGATTTATAATAAACATGAATTTTTAATTTAGAAAATTATATATAAAATTTAGAAAATGCTACTTTAAATTAATAATTACAATAAAAAATACATATAGTAGAATTCGTTTAAGGATGCCGACATGATTGCTTACTTTATATGAAGAGGAAATGAGTGGCAAATAGTCGCGTAGTAAATGAGATCGGTTCCAGGACTACACGCAAGGTGGCAGGAAACATTCATGGGGCGCCGTTTTTATATAAATTAAACAGGCCCCTTTAAATTGGCGTTGTCAATTGACACATTTTAAAAACTTTTTGACTTGTTAGCTCATCAGTCTAAAATAAGAATTTTAAATTATTTAAAAAAATTATAATTAATCAACGCCGGAAATAAAAAAATAAAAAACTAAGAAATAGGAACATTTTAAATAAAGAATTCTACAAATTTTACCAAAAATGCTTACACGAAAAAAAAAATATTGCATTTCAAAAGAAGAGCTAAACTAAACAAAAACTCTCAGGCTTCTCCTAAAGGTGGACCGATGTTTCAAATCATGACTTATAAGTCCATCTTACATTCAGAAAACAAATAACAACTACTCCACGGGCAAAACCAATCATAGAACTGGTAATATTTGCTATTTCTGTGGGTTAAGGGGGGTCAATTATATTAAAAGAATTGGTCCCTGTCTGACGAAAAGGAATAATGTCACTTAACCATTGCTGACAACCTTATATTAGCTCCATAATATATTTGTGTAAACATTTTTAATTTAATTTTTATTTCACATTTTTTTAGATTTTGATAAGTTAGTTGTTTGATTGTTATATTTTTGGAATTGTTTAATTTATCCACCTTTTTACACCATATTTCATAGATTCTGTATAAATTAATATAGTTTTATGCCACAAATGTTTATAAAACGATTATGAATTAATTATGTAAACTATGCACAGAAAAACCTAAAATCGACTTTCAATTAAAACATTTGTTGATTCAATTAAAAGATTATTTGAATTCTGTCATATTAAACAAATTGTAGTATCAATTGAAATAATTTGTAACTATTAAATTAATTTTTAATTACATGAATATTGCTTTTAATTTCAAACTATTTTTTTGTAGATACTATTAAAACTTTAATCAAACTGTGGAAAAAAAATTCCAACAAGTTGGGCAAAAAATGACCAAAATTAAAAAGTTACAATATTTAAAAATATTACCAAAACTGTAAAAAAAAATCTCCAAAATTTATAAAAGAAACTGCCAAAATTAAAAAAATGCATAAATTAAAAGAATCAAAAATTAAAAAAAAAAAAAATAGCAAAAGTTGGAAAAAAAAATCGCCAAATATTGAGAAAAATTTTAGAACCATTATTAAAATTAAAAACATAGCTTAAAATAAAAAAATTGCCAAAAATGGAAAAATCGCTAATATTAGAAAAATCTGAAAAGCTTTTAAAATCAAGACAATTGACAAAACTCTCTAAAATTTAAAAAATCGCCAAAACTGAGAAAAATCGGTAAAATTGAAAAAAAAATCACCTTAATACAATTAAAACGTGTAGCTATCTATCTCCAAAACACTTAATTATACCCTCCATCCCATAGTGCAGGAGGGTATATTCACTTTGTCAAATGTTTGTAATTCTTTTAAAAAAATTCTGGGACCCCATAAACTATATATATTCTTGATCAGCATGAATAGAGAAGTCGATATAGCCATGTCCGTCTGTCCGTCTGTCCGTCTGTCCGTCCGTCTGTCTGTGGAAACACAAAATACTCCGACAATACAGAAGAGGTACTGCTAATTTTCAGTCAAATTGTTTGTTGATATCATGAGCAGTTTTCTAGTGAAAATGGTCAAAATCGGTTAACGCGTTCAAAAGTTATGAGTGAAAATGTGGGAAGACCTCTAAAAATTATTTTTTTTTTTTATTTCATCATACATACATACATACATACATACATACGTACATTCAATGCTTGTACACAAGAATATACGCAAGCAGGGATGGCTGTCAATATCGCTGAAGTACCGTCCCCGATTCTAACACCTTTCAACTGACTATCGTTATCGCTTAAATACCATTACCGATATTCTTGAAATACCGTTATCCGTAAAATACCGTTACCTTAAAATACCGTTACCGAAATAATCTAACAAGATCTGAACAAAAAAACTTCTGTAAATAGATATATTTTCCCAAAGTATGATCATAAACTAGACAGCCACTTAAACTCGGGCATAATGCGGTTAAAAATTGTGGTGTGCATTAACATTACCTGAATAACTAAAATAACGTTATCCTTAAAATGCCGTTACCAAAATAATTGAAAAATCTTTTCCCTAAAATAAAGTTACCGAAATATCTAAAATATCGTTACCGCTAAAATACCGTTAGCGAAATAAATAAAATACCGTTAACGCTAAAATACCGTTAACGCTATAATTCCGTTACCGAAATAACTAAAGTATAGTTTCCCCTAAAATACCGTTACCGAAATAAAAGAAAATAGCGTTACTACTACTACTACCAATAACCACATAGAATCGGTTACCATCCATGGTCATGATCAACACTTAAAAACAAAAAAAAAAACCCACAAAATATTGTTGTTGTTTTTTTGTTTTGTTTTGTAATACAGTATGTATGTACGTATGAATTAGTAGCAATCGCATGCAGAGTTGCCAGGTTTGACGATTTGTCGTCATTTTGATGATATTTAATACCCAAAATAACTAAATGACTATTTGACGACTTTTGCTTCCAAAATGACGATTTTTTGACAATAATTTAATATGTCAGCAAAATCTACTTATTTATCATTCTCATAAAATCGCCGGCTCGATTATTAAATTTTTATTATTTCGTTAAAAATTGAAATCAAAAACATTGTTTTTTGATCGATAGCTAGCTTTTATATGCTAATATGATGTGAAATACAATTTTGCAAAAATGCAAATCCTAGAATTGAATAAAACTTAATCCAAACCGCATTTATTTTTTTATAAATTCATTACGGGTTTAGCTTAATTTAGTTTCTGTGTTTATATGTTTAGAACATTTTTTTAAATTTTTATAAAATTTAATTGGAGTTAGATTTAAATAAAAATAAAAAAATTTTCATGTTAAAACACAAGGCATGGAATTTTTTTGCGAAACAAACATATCTCTAGCCCGAATATATTTCATGTTGAAAGATGATATATATACAACTTTAAATGAAACAAAATAAATCCAAAAATAAATCCGGTGCTTAAAAACAGGCCTAATAATATAAATAATGTGCCAAAATTTAATAATTAAAAAATATAACATTAAGTTTGTTCGATAACACAAAACTTTGTACAAGTGTTTACTGAAAGGTTTTCCTTTAGACAAATACTCAGTAAAAACTGGTAAAAAGGGATAGTAAAGTGACAGTTTGATGCCAAAGAACTTACAAATTTTTAATGGATACATTTTTGCCAGTAAGAATTTGTAAGATGAAAAAAACATATGACTAAAAAATAAAAAAATATGCTTGTATTTTTAGTAAACAAAAATTAAATTAAATTTTAATTGTTTATGGATTGAAAGTGAAAAATATTAATTAATTAACTATTTAAGAAGTTAAAAAACATTTAAATTATTTTTGGTCGATAATTTCAATTAACTTTTTCCTTTTCCACAATGATCAGTTGATTTTTTTTTAAATATTTAAAACAAGCTGTTTTATCTAATTTAATAATTCCTACAAATTTTCTGTTCGTTTACTTTTTTGTAAATTTGTCTTACTTTTTGTAATTTTGTTACTGAGTAGTTTTTACTGAACTTTACAGGAAAAGTAATCGAACAGACTTATTGTTAAAGAATTTCCAAATTTTGTAAAAGAATTTAAGATTTAAAAAGTTGTGCTACTGAAAGCCAGCACGCTACCAACTAGCCTACTGGGGCACACAGTTTCAACATTTTATAAAATGAATATCGTTGTAAAATATAATGATTTTCGAAGTTTAAACCAAAGAGAAGTGTCAAAAATCGTGTTATATTACAAGGATAACACGTTAACATTTGAAATGTGAATAACACTATTGTATTTTATTTTTTATTAAAACTTTATCCCTCTTCTAACAAATATATTTTATTTTGACAATTTTTCAAAATATGATGGCGATTTTGCAGTTTTTTTTAGAAAATTTGACATTTTTATGCTCTGCAAACCTGGCAACACTGGTTATGAGTGCAAATGTGAGAAGCCCTCGAAAAATTGTTAAGCTAATTTATAAAGCATTCTTTTGTTTTCCAGATACCAGGCTTGCCATATACCTTTTTTGTTAACCCCAACAAATCAAAAAATCACCAATTAGAAAAAAGGTAGAACAAAATAGTTGAGTTAAAATTCTTTATTTATTTGACTGCATTAGCCGGAGTTGCCATAACACATTAATCGTTATCAGATCAAAAAAATATCCAGGAATAAACTCCCCGAATTCAACAATGTAAATTCATAACTTTTTTTCGTACACTATTTTTACTTATTCTCATTCTCAACCTTTAATAAATTTGCAAGGAAACTCTTACACTCTAATTACATTTATTAAAAACCCCATTAAATTTAAAGGACATTCACTTTCAGAACTTTTTTATTTAAGACATATAAGGTGCATACTTCATCTTAAAATCTTTTGATTACATGCATTTGTTTTCCTTAAAAGCCCTAATTTTTATTTGATACATACAAAAATAATCTAAATTAAAGTATTGATGTGTAAAAACCAATCGAATTTTGGGAAAATTTCTTAGGGTTCTTATTCTAGGAGTCGTAAACGTGAATTTTACAAGCAACTGAGCTGAAAAACAATAATTTGAAATACCAGTTTCTTTAATTTTTGTGTCTCGAAACACCCTAAACACTCGAAAGATTTTCTTTTATAATTTTTGACAAACTTAGTTTCATCACACTTTCCGTTTTACTTATGTGATGTATAGTATAAACACATGTGTTGTAATGTAAACTGGCATTTCATAATTATTTCATTATGTATGTCTCCGCAAGCGTATTTTTGTTCCCTTAAATTTATCTAAAATTCTGATTATTCGAAACTGTTTTTATGCATTTGTATTCATTGCATCTCTTCTAACGATCCAAAAATATATTTTAGTAACTTCCTTTCATTTTTATATGGGCAAAGAGACAAACAACAGGCGAATTTTACTACAGTTTTTTTAACATCATAAGGAAATATAAAAATATATATATTTTTCACTACACGATAATCAGAATAACCTTTGAATACCCACTGTTACACTGATAGAAAAACCGTCATAACCCAAATGTATTTTGACATCAGTTCTATGACAAATGTCTTCGTTTTTGACCCCATGACACTTGTCATCACGAAAATGTCAGCCTTAACATCACTTAACCAAATTGTCATCAGGGTCGAAAACTTAAATTGTGTCATCAATGGGATGAGACATCGGTATCACATAAATGACGAATCGGAGTCAATTTAATAAAAAAATGTTTTCATTGCGATGACAGATAATTAGTTTTATCCTTCCGCTGAACAAATATGGTTGTGTATACGCTTGAACAACGCTGGGAAATATTGCGACATTACTTTGAAAATTATGGTAATGTTGCAGAATGTGTGCGAAAATGAATGATGCCGATTTTGCCAAAAAAATCATCTTTTCAGATGAAGCTCATTTTGATCTTGGCGGGTATATACACAAGCAAAATTGTCGCATTTGGGGCACAGAAAACCCGCACGCATACATTGACAAGCCGATACACCCAAAACGAGTCACTGTTTGGTGCGGATTTTGGTCCAGAGGCATAATTGGGACATAATTGAACTGATCGTGTAGGCTACTGCATGGCCAGCCGAGGCAGCCATTTGAATAAAATTATTTTCCATTATTAACCGGAAGGATTGTACTTTCAAAAAAAAAAAGAAATTTGAGAAAATATTCAGTAGTTTTTTTTTATAGCATTTTCAAAAAAAAAAAGTTATTTGGCGGACCCTTTATAATGATTACATGTCATCAATATGAATGTTATATATTGTATAAAGTGCTTCTTGCTTTGACAACGAATGTACATCAATGTGATATATCTTATGCCAGTTTTAGAAATGCGTCTAAAAACAAAAATAAGGAACAAAACATTAACATTTTTACTAAAACACACTTTACAAACATTTTAACGTTATTTAGTTTTACTCTTTATTCATACTTTTCCTGTTATTAATGCACTAAATGTGGCATCGAATTGATGTCACTGTAGTCATAGCACGGATGACGCGTAAAATATGACAAAATTATATGATAACGTTCGTCATTAAATTGATGTCACTTATTGCATCATTGATGTCATTTGTAATAACATTGATGTCACAATTCTGATGTTAGGGCATCATCAATATGAAGATGCATTTTTCTATCAGTGTATAAGCATGCAGAATTTCAGATTCATTTTAGTAAACTTTAATTAAACATTTTTTCTTTTGTAACATCCCAAATACATTAATCAATCAGTCATATTTTGTTTTACTTATAAAAACAACATTATTTTTGTTATTTTTACAAAGAATATAGATATTAATATTGTTTGCACTTTCCCTGGTTTATGAAAACACCGAGATGGAGGGTATCCAAAAATTCGTCACAGCCGAATTTAATCCTTTTTATACCAAATTCGGCACATCGGACTTTAATGCTTCCACTTGTTTTTGTTTAATATCGGTAAATTTTTTTTATTTTGGTGATTTTTTAATTCAATTTTAGCTATTTATTTCAAATTGACGATTTTTTTAATCAAGGTTTTTGTAATTTTAACCTTTTGTCGTATTTTAGAGATTTTCTTAAATTTTGACTTTTTTTATTTAGACAATTTTTTTTATATTTGTCAATTTTTTATTTTAATCGACTTTTTTTAATTTCGGTGACTTTTTTATTTTATTTTGTTTTTTTGTTTTAAAAACTGAAAATTTTATGTACACAAAATTAATTTTTAATTAAACATTTAATAGATATTATTAAAATTTTAATTGAAAGTGAGTTTGAAATAACACAGAAGTTTAATTAAATTTTTTTGGGACAATATTTTTGTTTGCGTATGTTTTAATATTTTTAAATTAGCTTATCTCATTTGAGCGTTTTTTAAATGTAAGAATTTTTGTATCCTTTGATTTTTTCATTTTGTAAGTTTTGTATTCCCAGAATTTTTGAGGACATTTATAGAAATTTTATTTAATTTTTGTTTTTAGTGTAAAAATAAATTTAGTAAATTTCAGTTTAAATTTGAATCTCAATTGCTATTGCAATTTTTTAAATTTAAATTGTGGTTTCTGAATTTTAATTGTGTGCTCCTAATTTTAAAATATTATGAAATGTAAATTTACTTCGTGGTTTGTAACATTTAGTTACCAACGAACAAATTGGGCAATTAACCTCAAAATACCGGTACCTTGACAAGTCAACCGAGGGCACATTACTACACATCAGCCATAGTTTGTAGTGTTTTTTGTTTTACATTTTTTTTCTCTTTTTTTGTATTTTTTTGTTTATAACTTCAAAAATTATAACTTCTCTGTTAGCCATCCAATATACACAAGCAATATTAGCTCAGACGGTAGTGCTTTTGCAGAACACTCTGTAATCGAGAAAATTTTTTTATTCCTTATTTTTTAATTTATTTTAAAATCTATTTTAAGACACACCAAATAACTTCCCACGAGTGCAAAATGTGGCAACTGACGTATTATGTTAAAATGTCGAGTCGATTTCATATAAAAAAGTCGGACCAATGACCGGCCCCTGCCGCCTTGGGACATGACCTACGAATCACCTGATATCGGTCCTTTTGACAATAGCGAAATATCAGCACTAAGACATTATACCCTAAGCACTAAGCCCTAAGCATTATGTACTAAGACATTATAACAAACTTTGTGAAGCTTATTTTTCAATAAAATAATAAGAGTGAATTTTTCACATAATAACGCAAAAATGAGTATTCAACCTAGCTACAATAACATACATATATACATTGGTTTATTTTTGTAAACTTAGGTCGAAATAAAAATAATTGATGATTAATAGATTTTTTGTTAAAGCTCTGGCTTTTCTGGAGGCTCTAGCTTTTCTACAACAGAGGGTTCTGATGAGATCTTTAGCCAGGTCGAAATACAGGTACCCACCTATATGAATCAATATAAGGATGTTAAAAGCTCGTTATAAATAAAACAATGAGTATTACCAAAAACATATCTAACATCTAGCTAACAATCGTAAGTATTTGAGCAAATTTTTATCGAGAGTTGCCAAATAATTATTTTAAGAAAAAACTATATCTTTCCTTTTTCGATGGTGTGTTTTTTAAAAGTTATTGAGGAATATAAAAAAAGCCCAATTTGTTATATGTTTGATTGTTAAATAATTTTTAAAAATTTAACCAAGTGGACCATGTTTTTTTAAACACACAAAGTCAAAAAAAAAAAAAATATATATACCAAAACAGTGCTTTAAATTTCGAAATTCGTTTGCCAAATATATTGATGTTACATCTGGAGTCCCACAAGGCAGTCACCTTGGACCTCTGTTATTCACATTATTTATAAATGATCTTATGCAGATGATGTGAAAATTTATCTTGCATTCAACAATTGTAGTGATCAAATACTTCTACTGCAAAACTAACTTAATGAGCCTTAATGTTAAAATATTATATATATTTTCAAGATCAACTCCTATTAATGGGTGCTACGTGATGAATGATTCAAGTCTTGAGTTAGTGGAGTCATTTAATGAACTTGGCATTCATCGAGATAGAAAGTTAGACTTTAGATCGCACATATCATTAACAGTAAATAAAGCTACTGGAGTTCTTGGATTCATCAAACGCTGGAGCAAAGAATTTTGTGATCCATATACTACAAAATAATTGTTTACAACTCTGGTCAGACCGATTCTGGAATATGGTGCTGTTGTGTGGGACCCTTAATACCTTATCTATTCAAACTCTATTGAATCCGTTCAAAAACAATTTTTATTATTTTGCCTTCGCTGCCTGAATTGGAATCCAAATGCTAATCTGCTTTCATATCAGCAACGCCTTGCACTTATTAAACTACCTACACTGAAAAGCCGTAGGCAAATGCTGAATGTGTCCTTCCTGCTTAAGTTTATGAATGGAAGTGTCAATAAAAATAAATAAGAATATTCCTTTTCGTTGTTCAAGAAATTATGAATTTTTAAATATTAAATAGTTGGTAGCGTGCTGGCTTATCAGTGCGGGGGTCGTGGGTTCGATTCCCACCAGAGGCATTGGTCTGTTTTCGCTACAACGCGCCGAAGGCCATAGTAGCTAGTGCTCGGTTAGGTTAATAGTATATAATTTGTAATTATATGAATTATTATTATTAATATTATGAATCTAACTTTGCTAACTTTGATCCATTTCGTAGAATTTGCGACGAGTTTAATATGTTGCTTCAGTTAATTGATTTTAATAAAGGTTTAAATATTGTAAAGAGGGATATAATTTTATATTTAAATTCTTTAAATTAGATAAGTAATCTTAGTTTTCCGATTGTATAATATTTTTAATAGTATTTAATGTTCATGGTCTGTACGGATTATTTGCATAGACTTAAATAATATAAAATAAAAATGTATTCCATTTTATCTCAATACATAAAAATCGATAAACTATAAAAAAAAAAAAATTTAATATATTTTTTGAAATAAAGATTTTTTTTTAAATAATTTTAATCGTGTATGATTCATATTCTGTCAAATTTTAATGTTGGCTGCTAAATATTTCCACTAGAGGGTGCTTTAAGGCAAAAAAAAAATATAAAACTTTCTTTTATATGATTGTATATGCAAAGTTTCGTAGCAAAACGTCCAGCGAAACCATGAAGCGCTCCTTATTAGTTCAAAAGCAATTATTACAAAGTATGTTCTTTGTTTAATTGTCTTAAAATTGAAACCTTAAAATGAGTTTTTCACAAGAAAACACAAAAAAAAACTTATTTGCATTCTGTGCATTATTATTATTGTTTCGTTAAAGTTGGCTTTAAAAGTTTTCAAGTTTAATGAATATTTGCTTTCAAGGATAATTTACAATTAACCCACGTTTTTATGGATGTATGTAAAATAACTGTAAATGTAGAAATCTAGTTGTGTTTGTGGTTTATATCGCATAACTAAACTAACAACTACAACTTTTATTTTGGGGCATTTTTGGTCGAGTGTGTTATTGCAGCCACAAAAGTATGCAACATTATTTGGAGTTAGACTTTCGTCAAAAATTTCTCTACATGATTACTAAAAAATGCAATTATGAAAATACAAAATATATACATATTTTTTACAATTTTAGTTAGATATACTCTATTTTATAATCATCTTCAATTTAATTTAACTACATGAAAGAAAAAGTAAATTTAAAATGTCATTTAATGTTAACAGACGTTAACTATCGCCCAATTATCGTATATCATGTATAACAGCTTTATTGTTCCAGGCTTGTTTGACGGTGGTGATGATAATGAAGCTGGTGATGATGATGTTGTTGGCGGCAGCATCAATGATGTTACTGAATTGTAGACTGTGACGATGTTATCTAAACTCAATATTTTTAAAGCGGCTCACAGTGGGCCAGCAAACCTTAATTTCGGCCTAAACTATAATAAAACAGATAAGAGTCTAAAAAGAATCCTATAGGGGGTTAAGATATCTTCTGGGCACGAATTCGGAATAAGAATTTAAAAATTCAAAATGGCATATCCAATTTGGCGGCCATAATATTTAATATTTGGTTATATTTTATTTAAATCAATTGTGTTTAAAGGATTTGCTTTTGCTGATTCCGAACCTGGAACAGAAAATATAAAATTTAAAATTGCGGATTCAATAGGGCGATTTATTTATTTTCATTAATTTTTTTGTGCTATCTGCTTTGATTGTAATTTTCACTATAGAGTATTTCACGGCTGGTTAGCACGAATCTGATATCAGAAAAATAAAACTCAAAATTGCGGATCCAAAATGGAGTTAATAAATTTGGAATATAAATATATTGAATATAAATTACTTTTATCTGAAGGATTAAGAGTAGCTAATAACGAATATTTAATCAAAAATTTTTTTTTGTAATATATGCTGTGTTGTCTAATTCAATAAAAAATTGTCACTATAGAGATTTTTTAGGTTGCTAAGCAAAAGTCTGAAATCAAGATTGAGATTATCATTTAAATATATCAATATAACTTACAAGTCTGCAGCCATAAAAGAGACTCGGTTGAGTCTACCGTATTTGTTGCCAATCGAATGCCTCAACAAAAGTTCGGTGATAACTACTAAAAAATTCGGTAGCTACAACCGAACCATTCGATTGGCTACAAATGCGGTTCCTACCATCGCTTCTGTTTTGTGAGTGTGTACACTAAAGAGAGTATTTATTCTATATCGAATATAAAAAGTCAAAAGTCGCCATATTGAATGTGTCGTTTTGAATTTAAAATTCTTAATTTAATAGTGATGATCAGCCAAAATATAATGCAGTGTGATGATAGTGATAGTAATAGTGATGATCAGCCAAAATACATCAGATTGCTTTTCACAATTTGTTAAATAAGTTTTGGGACTTTAGCACATTTAATTACTATAAATGCAATTAATGTTTATCCCGATGAAAATAAATTTAAATGTTTTTTATTCTAATAAAGAAAACTCAAAAGTCTGAGTACACTAAAGAGTTATTTTTAATCGATTATATAAATATTTGAAAGCCGCCATATTGTATGCGCCATTTTGAAAATTCAATTTGTGACTATAAAGTGGTGATTAGTGAAAATATTATAGGTGTGATAAAGAAATAGTCTAAGTACTTTATGGCTCTTCCATGAATTCAGTACAAAATTTGAAAAAAAATTGGATTTTTGTGATGAAAATACACCCAGAATATAGTCTCCGTTGTGGCCAACAAATTTGTTGCCAATCGAACTCTGGCGGTTACGATAAATAACATAAAGTTAAAATAAATGTTTAGTCGTGAAACCTAATATTCAGTTGCATACCCAATATTACATTACAAATAAATATTACTACGTTCCACAAAATGTTAGTGAAATTAAAAAAACGTTTTCAATTTTCTGGTATTGAACCTGAATCTGAAGGTATCAGATTAATAGTCCTCCGTCCTACTGATTGTACCACACTCACTCTTAATTTTCATTGCCTTATTTGCTATTTAAACATTTGAATATTTTATATTAATTAAAAAAAACTTTTTGTGTTCATCTTTTCCGAGATTTGAACTATGTAATTCGGAGTACAAGGCAAACTAACTACCCACTACAACCACGAACACTTATAAATGTTGAGTACTATATTTGAATTTAAATATTTTGTTAGCAGACAAACATTGTCTATAATTCGTTTACCAATACCAATCATTAGTTGCTTCTACAAACAATGCAATCCACAATTCGGTTGGTACTACTGAACCTCTAATTTACTAACGGAATTTTAGTTTAGAATTTGATTGGAAATACTAATATTTGAATAAATGGATTATTTTTTTAGTTCCTTTTCTCTCCTTCTAAATTCCAGTACAGATTTTTTGCTTTATTAATAGATTATTGGCAGTTCCAAATGAAATAAACGTCCTATCAAATAAGTTTTAATGGTTTCCACCAAATTCCAACAAATTCTTTTTCTGGTTGTATGAATTTGAGACGAATTTATTTCATTTTATTTTTCAATTATAAAACAAGATCTTATATACAAAACTTTAATGTATTTGTTGAGTGAACTTTGTTAACTATCGCGAAAAACTGAAATCGAAGTTCTTAGTGTTTTTATATGCCCTCCCTACACGATTATGGGGCTGGAACTTGCATATTTGCAAAAAAATGCAAAAATTATTAGCCTAATGTACACGTTTTCTTCTTTAACTTCTAACTCAGCATACAGTTACTCACACTTTTGAACGTACGACTTAAATATTTAAAAATACGTTAACAACACAAGAATATTAAACCTTGCACTACCGCCTCTTTGCTTGTGGATATATTTTTATGTTGGCTGATTCTTTTTAGGGATCCTCAAATTATAAATCAAAAGGTTTACACATCCTCATCCCTCTCATACGCTTCAAAAAACTGGTTCCGAAAATCGATTTTTTGGAACTTCTCAGCCCATTTTGACTACTAAAACATTCGAATAACCAAAAATACTTTTTTAGGTTTTGTTCTGGTCATTAAATTCATTAAAGTCATTAAAAATTAAATTTAAAGATTCTATCTTTGTTAGTTTACGAAATACACCAAACGTCCCCTTTTCTGAGATAATGCCTCATCAAAAAAATCTGACATTGTTAACAATTATTGCCACTATATAGCCCTGATAAACAGCATATGCACATAATGATTTTTCCCCCAATTACCAATATCATAATGCACACATTTAAACAAAACTATAAAGTTTTATTTCATTGTTAGCTGAAGTGCCCGGTGTTTCCCGGGTCAACTGTGATTTTTAAATGCAGAAAAAATTTTAAGCTAGGAAATAGACGACTTAATTATGTTGCCGTGCGCCCCGGTAGGCTAGTTGGTAGCGTGCTGGCTTATCAGTGCGGGGGTCGTAGGTTCGATTGCCAGCAGAGGCACTGGTCTGTTTTCGCTACAACGCGCTGAAGGCCATAGTAGCTAGTGCTCGGTTAGGGTAATAGTATATAATTTGTAATTATATGATTATTAATTAATAAAATAAAAAAAAAAAAAAATCTGTTTCGTATTGCAGAATCAGTTAGGATTTTAACGTTAAACTTGAAATTCGAGATGAAATTTATGAAATAATGTTACAAAATTAAAAATTATTTTATCTCTAAAAATGTTGAATAAAAAAGGATGCTTTCAGTAGCAATTCACGACTATAAATCAATGCGCTTTATAAATATGGATGTCTCATATTGATTTTAGTGAATAGTTTCGAAAAAGTTTATCCTTAAAGAAATTTGTTTTTGTTTTTTTTTTTAATGGTTACCGTCCAAAAAAAAAAAAAAAAGAAAAATAAAATTTAAAAAAAATTATATCATAAAGACATTGCGAAAAAATCAGTGGGTATATTATACGGGGGAAAAAATTCTTAACAACGAAATGGTTTTCCTAAAATGTTTTGATTGGATTTAATGCTTTCAAATTAAAAAAATTATCTCTTTATATAATAGAAGTGGAATTTTTTGATTTTGACGATTTTGAACAAAAGAGGGTATTGAAGTGGGCTATGGTAATTTCAAAGAAATCCGCTAAAACTTTCTGAGAAGTTTTTATTCGAAAAAAACGAAAAAGTTTAAAAAGGTGAAAAAAATGTTAATTTCACATTTTTTGTCAAAAGTAGGCGTAGAAGTGGGCGTGTTGGATGAAAACTATACTACGATCTTAGTTAAGGTCCGAGGATTATTCATGCCAAATTTGAGGAAAATCCGTTGAGAATAGCAAATTTGTATAGAGAACAAACAAACAAACAGAAAATGAGTTCTGAGTTTTTTTAAAAATATGTACACTGCAGTTTATAAGGGTAGTGAAAGGGTTAATAACACCATAGACTATGTATCCACCATATTGGATTCGCCATTTCAAAATTTTAATTTCAAATTCGAGTTTAGCGACTCTAAAACATTTTACAATGAACCAAATAACCAAATCAGACAAAATTTGAACTTAAAAATAAAATCGCATAACAAATCCATATTGCCATATTGCATTCACTAACTTAAATTAGATTTTTTTATTTCAGATTCGTGCTAAGCGTTCTTAAACCTTTCTTATTGATTAGTTTAAGTAGAACATATTTTAAAAAAATTATTGAATTTTAAAATTGTTATCTCATTTTGGTGATTACAAGATATCAGTTCCTTTATTTAATAACATTTTTAGTCCCATTACTTTAGTTTGATCTTAAACTCTGAAATGCTGGAAAATAGTATGAACTAAAAGTTCTTTTTCAGTTATAGGTCCATATCTTTAAAGTTTATGAATGGTCGGCTATGTTTGGTGAAACTTAAGTAAAAGACATCTCGGAGAACAAACTGGCGTTCACAGTTTTTTTAATATTTTCTGCAGCTTTTTTTTGAGAAAACAAGATCTTTAAACAAAATGCTTAATTCTGAGCCAGACCTAAATAGAAATATAAAAAGTTTGCTCATAAATATTCTGCAGTTTTGCATTTTTGTTTTGTGAACTAGTTCCAAATTACTAGTTTCTGATAACATCAAAAAAAACATTTTACATATTTTATATTTTTTATATTCAATTAACATTTTGTTTAAATTCAACAATATCTCAAAAATGTAAAATTTTGAGATCAAAATTTCTATATTCTAAAAATATAATAACATTTTTGATTTACATAAAATGTACTTTTAAAAAAAAAAAAAAAAAAACGATGGTAGCCCACTGTGCGATGTATAATGCGTGGAATTGCGTAAAATAAATTGGCATTTGCTTAGAGGTATACAAGGAATAAACACTTGTTCGATAACCACCTAGTTGTCTGTGTCAATAGACAATAGATGTTGAAAAATTTTTGACATTTTAATTGCCAAAGTAAAAGTCACAGCTTTAAAATGGAAATGTCTTTTAATAAACAAACAACCCAGCAAAACTTTGGTAATGGGTGCGATAAAGTAATGCATTATCTTCAAGATACTCCTTACCTGTATCATTATTTTCCAACAAGAAGTAATGAGTTACCGATAATTGAACACTCATGGATTACCTTATAATTATACCTCATTACATTTTACCTTACTTCAAAACATATAATAATGACTTACCGATCATCATGTACATAATGCATGAATTATAAGCTTAAAGTAATTATTAATATATATTTTTGAAAATCTATTTAAAGACACATTATTTTGTGATTTTTTGTAAGCATGAGGGTAAGGTGTATATTTTTGATATCACGAAAGAAAACACGAAACACAACAACTCATTTACATTTTAAGCGATATAATATTATATGTATCGATAGCTCAGTTGATAGAGTTCTCGCCTAACTAATTGTTAAATACCAGAGACCCCAGGTTCGAATCCCAGGATGACCACGTAATTTATTTAATAAAAAAAAAAGTTATTTATTTAATTAAAAAAAATATCTGTAAAAAATTTTATTGTTGTCTTGAAAAGCACTTATTTCATGCATACAGTAGCAATTTTTTAGGTCTGTTTAAAGAAAGAGGATAATTGCTTTCAAATATATCTAATCTAAATATTCCTTAAATATCTGTATTTTTAACAAATATTATAATCCTTTAAATTAAATCAATTATCACAGAAAATATAAATATTTGTATATGCTATTATTGAAATCCATTCAATTGAAAAATAAGTTCATAGACTCATACAGTTTACATCGAATTTATCAATAAATGGGGAACAATAAATTACTTGAAATTGCTTTATGTTATTTCCAAAGAATCAATAACAAGAACACAACTGCAAAATCAAGGCTTATGTATGCAATACAATAGACATATTGTAGTATTTGGTAGACAGGTTCGCAGTGCAGAAATTAAAAAATGGGGATCGGAAACAAAACGTACTCTTCTCTCTTCATCCTAAATATATTCTCATCTATTATATTACGAATCACGGATATTAAAGTTGGTACAATTGTACTTTTTTTGGTACATTTTGACCTTCAAAAGTACCGTGGTACTACCGCGACTAACTTGGTACAATTTAAAAATTTTTAATTTTTCCCTCTTTTGAATTTTTATTATAGCAAACAAAATGTTATTGTGTCCTTTTTATTGCATTTATTCGTTTTATGTAATGAGCGCTTAAAATATATGCAACCATATGCGATTTGACGAGTTTTCACAAAATTTATCTGGTAGACTGTGGTGTATATAGCGCTTACATATATTGACACTTGTTGCAGACAACTTCACCCTCATTTTGAATTTATTCAAATTCTGAAGTAGTGAAAATTAAATTAAATTATTGTTAAAGAAATTAAAGAAAATGCCACACAATCTTATATAAAATTATGCGAAGTTTTGACAACCAAAGTCAACTTTAATAACGAATTATTAATGGGGTTCCATAAGTTTACTCCAGAAAATGTTATTTCAGGTAAAACAAGTAGTAGTGTACCTATTCTAGTAAAAATGTTTCAGAATGAATTTAGATTTAGAGCTTTCGCTGACGTTGAGCAAAAAAATTAAAACATTTGTAGTTTTTAGTCGGTAGTAGCTAATTTTCAAAATGAACTGAATTTCAATATGTTTCCAGACATTTCTAGAGTCGTCGCTGAAATTTTATCCATTCCACACTCATGTGCAAATGTGGCAAGAGTTTTTTTCTTTTCAAAACATAATAAAAACTAAGGAAAGAAACAGACTACATGTGCATTAGCAAGTCTCATACAGACAAAGGATTGGTTAAGATCGACAAATTCGATGTAGTTTATTAACTAAATAGTTTAATAACTAAAAAAATAATTACATGATTTTGATTTCATACTTATATTCATAAGACCTTATATTATTGTTGAGTTTTGTTTTTTTGTGTACTAGTGAATTTTTATGTACTTTTTTTGTTGTTTTAATAAATTTAAAAAAAATGGTACCATGAAGGTCCAAAAACTACAATTTTTTTTTGAGGTTGGTACAAAATTTAAAACCCCATTTAACATCCCTGTTACGAATATCTCAAAACTTAAATTATTAAGAATATCAATTATTATTTGAAAGAACACCAAAATGATACCATTTTTAACCTCATGCCTTTCCACTTTCTTTCTAAACATTAGACCGACTCACGAAAAAAAAATGTATTTTGTCCAACCCTCAAAATGTACTTTGGCTTGTTTTATGATGATTCCAAAAATATTTCGTGTCTAGCATTGAGAACCCGTGAGCTGGACCGTTTTCAAAAATTATATTTTTTTTAGACTATCAAAGAATTTTTTACTTTAACTAAAGACTTTTTACTTTAACTAGTATCATATGAATGGGGTATTTAATGCGCGTTTGACGATATATAAAATATGTCAACGCATACCAGACATAACCCTTTTTGCAGGGATATTCTGTAAAAAAAATATTTTCCGGTTTTTTGTTAGGAGATTTTTTCATTTAAATTGCAAATTGATATATTTTAGTCCAAAGTAGTCTTTCAGTTTTTTATGAAATTCACCCTGGCTCACGTTTTACCAAAAATACAATATGGTACAATACAGACAAAAAAAAAATAAAAACCCATATCAATCACGAAAACCACCGATTCAATAACTTTAATTAATGAAATTCGAAAATTGCTAATTCAATTAGAAATTGATAGCTCTTTAATTGAATTATTTTTCAATTAAATCATAAATCATTTGATTAAAAAGTGATCAATAATGTATACCTTCCCAAAAACCAAAAAAAAAAAAAAAATGGTTGTTACCTTATCAGATGTTTTGTTGCCATACCAAACGCTTTTTAATTGCTTGAATTTTATATCATTGAATTTCAACCGGCATGAAATTCTCATTTAGTTAGCGGATTTATTTATACTTAAGTGAATAAATTCACAAAGAAATTAGTTTTTTCTTACTGTTGAAGCGTAGGGACAATGGCAACATTATTATTGGATTTTTTTTCTTTTGCAGAAATTAACCCTTTTGTTGAAATCAGAGTATTTTTATTGTCTAAAATGTTTTGATTTATTTATTTTTTTTGCATTTGCATTAAGTTTAAAAAAAATTTTAAATTTTTATTAAATGAAATTAAACTTTAATAATTACATTATCAATTTAATGATAATGTTTTAGAATAAATAAATATTCAGATTTAAACAACTGAAACTAAATTATTAAACTTAATAAAGTAATAAACTTAATAAGAATTAATATATAATCTAATTGAAATGAATGTTAAGTATTTATTACTAATACCACTAAACATCGACATTTATAAAAAACAACTACATAAATATTACAAAAAACAACAATAATGTATTGATGTTTCCATTTAAGTGATAATATAAAAAAATTTCAAGCAAGTTCCGAATTTGAGCAAATATATAATTGAAACAGTTAATTTTTAATTGACAGCTTTTAAAATTTTCAACAAATCAATTTAATTGAGAAAAGTAGGGAAATATCGGCATCAAAATTTTTCTGCGGGCAAGTACATCATCTATTTATGTATAGAAACATTTTGGAAATATAAATATTATTTTATATGCGTTTACAAATTTAGAGCATTTTCCTTGCTGCTTTTGACCAAATACTCAGTACAAATTTTAGTTAATCCAATATGGAGAAGCATTCGGTTTCTAGTTGATGTAAGAATGAAAATGAAGCTGAGGAGATAACTTTTTTCGCTAATTAAAAATATGTATGCAGTGTTTTATATACATGGAGCTTAAATTGTTGAATTTATAAAACAAAAAGCTTTGTTAAATTTTGAATTCACGAACAAATTATGCCGCCAAAAATAGCTCTTGTTGAAATTGTTATCTTTAAGCCGAATTTTCATAATTATATCAACTAGAAACTCAATTGGCTTGCAGGCTGGAGTAATACAAAATTTTTTTTTTAAATTTTGTTTAGACAACCGTTGAAAATGCATTCAATTTTCAAAATTTTAAATTATTATCACACATAGATGATGCCCTTGACTAAAGAAAAACTGAATACCGAAATTGAACTGATTATAACATAGTTTTCCAACCCTATCGAATTTTTGCTAGCTAAAACGCAAACTATTGCGAATTTCGAAAAAATGTATTAATTAAATATTATATATTAGATATTAAATATTATATGTATTAACGTCCTGTCTACAAGACAAACGCTCATCCGCATGAGCTAATGTTTTTGTGCATATTGGCTGACTAACAGAAAAGTTATATATTTGTTTGTGTGTGCAAAAAACAAAACAATATTACAAGAAAATAAAATAGATACAAATGTAAAAAAAAATTAAACAACAACAAAGTATAGTTAACGTGCAGTGATTTGCCACAGGATAGGTCCTTTGAGATTAATTGCCTCATAAGATTGTAATTTTTGCAATTTTGCTAAAATAGCATAATTTTAACAAAAAAAAAAAACCTAAAATTGTTTTAAAATTTACGACATTAATATTCGGCAATTAGAGGATTAAAAATTTTCGCTAATTTCATCAAATAACACTTTTCTGAAAAATGTAAACCCGTTGAATTACTTGTGAACAGTTAATAATAATAGACATTTTACCCGTTCCATGGTTCGTCATATTTTCATCACAAATTTTGACAGATATTTTCAGATCAATTGTAAAATTCCTTAACTACTTCATCTACGACTCTGTTAACTACACTCATTCTCTTTTATCGGAAACTAATTTAATCAATTTACTGCAAAATCTACTAAGAATGCAGTAAAAGATAGATAGTTTGTCTATTGTTTGTACTCCACAGTAAACTACAAAATATTTTTTGCAATTGATTTAGACAAAGCCATTCAAGGCAGTTTGTTATTCATACAAATTGTAGTAAGTATGGAGTAGTAGGTACTAGTAACTCAAATTTCGCTTCACCAATTTCAATTTGACTTTTTAGCTTGCAAAATACTACTTACTCCATACTGTTGTAAATGTGTAGATACTCTATATATTTGCTGATGATGTTGATGTAATGTTGTGTAAATACCAGATTCCCCATTATGGAAATTAACGCATCGTTAGTCATTTGATGAGATAATACCTCGGCCAGATAGGGTTGCCAGATTAAAATTTGAAAAATTATTGACATTCACCAAAAAAAATCTTGATTTTGATAATCTTGACAATTAATTACACATAAATTGTAAGGGCAGATGTTGAATGTGAACCACACCTAAACGTCAAGTTTTTTTCTGCATTTAATTTGACATTTCTCAATTTCAGACTAACTCAATTTGAACCATGAAAGATACACAATCGAGGCAACGCGTTAAAGTTATTCAGGCTTATTATGAAAATGGGCGTTCAAATCAAAATGCATATCGTGCACTTCGTGATTTTTATAGGGCACATTTTCACCTCAGTGGATTCGTCAATAACCAGAATTGCCGCATTTGGGCGAATGATAATCCAAGAGTGATTGTCGAAAAACCAATGCACCCACAAAGAGTGACTGTTTGGTGCGGTTTATGGGCTGGCGGCATCATCGGCCCGTATTTTTTTCCAAAATGAGGCCGGTCAGGCAGTTACTGTGAATGGTGTTCGCTATCGTGAGATGATAACGAACTTTTTATGGCCCGAATTGGAAGATATGGATGTGGACGATATGTGGTTTCAACAGGACGGTGTTACTTGGCACACAGCTAACGAAATAATGGCTCTTTTGCGCGACAAATTCAATGGCCGTGTTATCTCCCGTGATGGCGATAAATTGGCCACCAAGATCGTGTGATTTGACACCGTTGGACTTCTTTCTTTGGGGTTATTTGAAAGAAACGGTGTACGTGGATAAGCCAGCATCAATTAAAGAGCTAAAGGATGAGATAATTTGTCACATTAACGGCATAGAACCTCAATTATGCCTCAGCGTCATCTAAAATTAGGACCATCGGATGGAGGTGTGCCGCCGAGGTCGAGGGGGCCATTTGACCGATATTTTGTTCCATACATAATTGAACCATACCAATATTATCATAATAAAAATAAATGACAATAATTTCCTAAATAATTTATGTTTTATTCAAAATCAACATCGGCTCTTAAAATTAAACCACCTTTTATATTAAAAGTTCTACCAATTTCAATTTCGTTGATTTTTTTTTATAAGAATATTTTTTTTAAATAAATAATAAAAAAAACATAAACAAAAAGTAACACTAAAAATTCAATGGTTTAAGTCGTTTAAAATTGATAGAAAAAATTAGTAAAAATTGTCGCTAAAACTACTAAAAATTAATTAAAATGACTTGGCAGAAAACACTGCTAAAATTAGGTGATAATTTTTGTTAAATATTAGTAAGATAAGACAAAAAGGAAGCTGTTAAATCTACAAATATTTAGCTCTATTTGAGCTAAATTTCACTTAATGGAAAGTAACAACTTAATCTGCTAAAATCAGCAAACATTTGGGTAAATGATAGTAGATAACAAAAATCATAGAAATGTGAAATTTTTTATTATTTTTTTTAGAATTCTTTGCTTAAATAAAAATCTGCTCTTCTGAAATACACAATCTACAATTTTTTACAAAGCATTTCTGTTGCTTTTAGCAAAATATTCTGTTATTTGCATTCTACTAAGTTTAAGGTAAATAGCAAATAGTTTAAAATTAATAGCAAACATTTTGTGGATATTACAGGTTTTCTTTGCTGTTTTTTTCTTATCGTCTGCAAATATTTCGTAAAAGTTTTTGTTTATTTTAGCAGAGTAAACAGTTACTTTCATTTAACTAAAATTCAGTTCGAATATAACTAAAATTTTTAAAGTTAACAGTTTTTTTTTGCATTTCTTATTTTTGCATTTCTATTTTTATTGTCTAAACACAACAAATCTGCTAATTTTAATAGTTTTTTTCTGCAACTTAATTTTAAACTAATTTTAAGTGGCATTTTCTTCTATTTATACAGGTTTATTTCTATGAGTGTAGTTATAACTACTTGTTTTGGCCTATACACTGCGCTGCAAAACTATAATTACGCACTCGTTTCACCAAATTTCGTAAGTTCGAGAAAAAATGGAAGCCGGCATAAAAGTAAAGCTAATGGAAAATTAATAATATCTAACAAAAAAAATATATTAATTTTTTTTTATAAATAGGACATTTTTGGTCTTCAAAATTTAGTAACGCCATGATGCTTGTTAGGAAAGAACCCTAACCACGTGCTTGATTACTAAGAAGACAAGAATGGAGCAAAACTAATAATTAATAGTTTTTTGTTAAAGGTCTGCCTATTATGGAGGCTCTAACTTTTCTAAAACTTCGGGTTCTGATGAGATATTTAGCCAGATCGACATACTAGTATCAACCTAGCTAATATGTTTGATTGGCTTTATTTGTAAAAATGGCAGAACAACCTACTAAAAATAAGTTAAAAATAACGTTTAAAAAAAAAACTGATAAAATTAGAAGATTTATTTGCTAAATGTTAATAAAAACAAGAACAGCATAAACTTTAAAAAAAATTATTTATATTTCGCCAACTCTACATCAGGTGGCGAGCAACAACTGTTCTAAGACTTATCATCTCGCGCAATTACAGTGTTGCCATGTTTCAAGCAATTCATCTTTCACCACCTTTCATTTCTCCAATATCCCCTTTCCAAAGAAAGCAACACATTAAGTAATATTAAGAATTTCCTGAGTGTTGCTTCTCGTTTAAAAAAAAAATAAAAAAAATATAAGCAACAGTATACACGAAAAGAAAAAATAAATTTGGAACAACCATTTTGTAAGAGCATCATATATTTTTGGATTTATGATTTCTACACCAAAGTTACTGTGGTTGTGACAACCATACTCATGTCTTTTTCTTTCTCATAATATGATAATTAGATTACCTTAATTAGGTTCCAAATTGATCCCAATATTATCATATTACGGTTATGGAAATGTTTATAAATTATCATAATATGATCCCTACATTATTCTCACAGCATTCTGTGAGCACGTGTATATTGCCTAACCTGAAGCAAGAAAGACACTACAAGGGCGCAGACGCTCGTAAAAAATAAACAGACCATCTTATAGTTGATGCAGCTATAGCAATGGTTGCTACAATCTTTAAATGATAACTGACAAGAGCTCTCTAAATTTATATATTAATATAATATTAAATGTTAGAGAAAATATTATAGGCAAGAAAATAATACGGTAATCGGAAAAAGAGAGATTTTTACTTGAACATGATTAACCATATCATTTGCGATTGGTGATTTATGATTGTTACAATACTAATTTTATTGAAACAACCATTTGTGACTGTACGAAACATAGTCTTGTATCCACTATTATATTCCAACCATATTTTCTCTCTAAAACCAATATAAATTTTTGATAAAAATTGTAAGTTTCTGATTTCAGAAAGACAAATTGTTATTCGCATTAAAGAAATCTAAAACAAAACATTATAAATATAAAATGTTTTGCTGATTTTATCACATTGATTTTCACAACGTCATTTTTAAACTAATTTTTAGTAGTTTTAGCAAAAATGTTCACTAATTTTTTTCTATTAGTGTAGTGGTAGTACGAAATTTTTTTCAAACATTTAACAAATCATTATTGTTTTTGAGGGTGTTGGCTAATAGCTAGGTTTCAAGTTGATGTACCCTGTTAATCCCAAGTAATTATTTTATTTGTTGAATGACATTTTAAGTCAAATTAAAAGGATATCTGGTATACACGTTTTAAATATTAAATTTATTCTATCGTAAAGACTTTGTCACATATGTTTTGTGTCACCTGACTGACATTTATGAACAACACCAGACCATTTTACATTCAATGTCAGACTTTTGTTTTCATTTTACATAGACTCAAATATTCAAAATATTCATATGTCTGCAATATCATTTAATCCTTAAAGAAAAGGACTTTACAAAAAACGGAAGACAGTAAAACATATTATTATTCTGCAGTATTTGTGTGTTTTTATTACAAAAAAGGAAATAAATTTCATACTTGTCCTTTAATGTCCTTATCAATTTTTGAAAATATTAAAAAAACAAATTTTTGGATATTATTATATTTTTTAATAAAAGTAGAAAGTTGTAATTCTTACATTTTAAACTTTTTTAGCCCGGCTTTAAGTTTTGCAAAATAATTAATAATGACAGACTTACAACTCGAAGAAGGTTTTACCAAAAAAAAATTCTATTTTTTTGGGATTATTAGATGACCAGAGATGATAAAAAATCCGAATCCATTGGCAAAAACAAAAATATTACAAAAAAGTTAAAAAAGAGAAAAACTGCAAAAACGGTAAAAAAAAGTTACACTTTTTAAGAGAAATATGAAAAAGACAATTGAGAAAAAAACAGTTAAAGCGAAGAATTTATGAAAAAGAAAATTTTAAAACTCCAAAATCTTAATAAAAAGCAGTTTTTAATCCCAAAAACATACAAAAATTGCAATATAAGCAAATATGGGAAAAAATGGCAAAAAAAAAATGCAAAATAGACAAATTTGTCTTCACTGGTGATGACAAAAATTATGGAAAGCAAAATATTTTTATTACAAAAGTGGGAAAAAAAAACTAAATTGCCAAAATTTGGGTATTCTCGCTGGATACAAAAAATGGAAACGAAACAACGAATATTTTAAATTATTTTCCATTTTTAATAGAAAAAGCAAAAACTTTTTTATTTATGATTAGATTAGATCAGAAGGCACTATGCACCGCGACCAATGTAGGTATTTTGTGCTGCCTAAAGTTACCTACAGATTCAAGGTACCTATATCCAATTAGGCAAAATGTTCGCGATGTCGGAAGGCGAAATGAAGCGATCACCTAGAAACCTAATGACCTGTTCCACGATCTCGAACGAAAACCTAAGCGAACGCAAGCTAGTCACTCGAATTCAAATCAATTTGGTTTTCTCTATTTCGAAAGCTATCGTTCGCCTATACTTACGTGTGTCAATTTTTGTGTTTTACGTATTTACAAATCATAGTGGTGCCAGACCGGATATTTTAAGCTTCTATTACAATTTTCTTTAAAAATACCAAAATTACTACTTAATTGTTTGAAGATAAATACAACATTACTTAACAGTGATCAGCTGTATATGACAAATAAATAAATAAATAAATCAAATAAATAAAACGAAAGAAAAATTTATAAATCAAAAGAAGAAAATGAAAAAAGTACACCTGCGTTTTCAGCTGTTCCTTTTTCGATTTCATTAAGCTGAAATGTGAAGTTATTAAAAAACATCAAATATTCGTGTTATTTTGTTATCCATTCTTTTTTTTTTTTAATATTTATAATTTTTTATTATATCATTCATTCCAGCAAAGAGCATTGAAAAATGAGGATTTTTTTTTTTTAGGTTCTACGATTTTTTTATATTTTGTACATGAATACTCTATAGTCCCACTTGTACATAGCCTTTTTCAGATCTGGTAATTTGTAAAAACTCGCGATTTTATGCACATTTTTAATTTTCATAAATTTGATAAAAATGCTAAAAGTGGTTCCTAAAAATATTTCCATTTTATAACTAGCTAATATTCCAAATTTTAGTAAGCCGTATATTTTTTTTGAAAATCGTAGGGGGAGAAAGTTTTGAAAAATGCATTAGAAAACTGCATTTGCATTAAGTATGCATATTTTTAGCAATCATTTTGTTTAAAAAATCCAGTTATAAAGTAGACAAGTGCATTTTCCAAATATCGTTTAAATTAATAACATGCGATATACAATTAAAAAGTTATGGCACTTCAAAGTGAAGTGCTTTTAGCATTTTTTTTTTATATTTATGAGCACTAAAAATGTGCATAAAATCATGAGTTTTTACAAATTTGGAAATCTGAAAAAGGAAATGTACAAATGGTACCATAGAGTATTCATGTACAAGAAATAAACAAAATCAGAGGACCCGTGTTCATATTTTTTGCGTTTTCTAATGGAATGAATGATATATTTTTTTGAAAATATTTTGTTACTCGAAATCACAAAAGCAATTGACTTGTTTTGACATTTACGTTCGCACTGTTGACAACTCGTTCGAAATAGAGAAACCAAATTTTGTATGAAAACTGTTACGTTTTCATTCGACTTCTACTTCAAGTCATCGTTCGCATAGAAATTTAGTTAGAGAAACCCAAATCAATTTTCTTTCGCTTAGAAAGCGAAAGAAAGCATTCTTTCGAAATCGAGAAACAGGCCATAAGTCTCATATCACAAAGCCTGAGACATTCGCAGAGAACATGCTCCGAGGTCTCAGACACCATCTTACAAAACCTACACATATCCGTGTCCGATTGACCCTTGCTGTGCAGATGGTATCTGAGATTACAGTGTCCAGTTAAGTACGACGCCAGGGTCCTCAAACCCCCCCCTTTCAAGCGACAAGAGTCGCCTCGACACCCTACTGGAAAAAGAGATCAATATCTTAGCCTGGCGCTGACCAGGAGAGTTTTCCCAGTAACCAGAGAATTCAGACTCTCTCCATGCCCTGAGCCTTTCCCTAACATACCCCGCAGGTATTCCACAGAATGGTTTAGGACCAATAAAGGGCCTTCGGGCCCCGCGGTTGGCAAGACAATCTGCCCTCTCGTTGCCCTCATGCCCCTCATGACCAGGAATCCACCCCAAGGTTAGAGAGTTGCCCCTACCGAGCCTATTGAGAGTCTGAATGCATTCCATGACCAACCCAGACGACACCTTATAAGCCGTTAAGGCCTTCAGTGCAGCCTGACTGTCAGAAAGAATGTAGATGCGAGATCTGAGCGTTCCCCTTCGCAGGCATTCCCCTACACATACACAGATGGAACAAATCTCCGCCTGAAAAATGGACGGATATTTTCCCATAGGTAAAGCACGCTGGAAGCCTGGTCCAAAGACGCCCGCACCCGTGTTCCCATTCGACTGCTTAGAGCCATCAGTGAATCACAACTGAGAACCATCTTCCGGTTCCCAGGATTGATTGGTCCACATGTCTCTGTCAAACAACAACACATCGAAATATCTATCAAGGATCCACTCCGGTGACACTCTGTCCGCAACCTTAGAAATCGGGTCATCTATTAAGATGCGCGCGATCCTCATGTGACCCCTTAGGTCGCCCCCCCCCCCCCCCCCCATCATGTCGACGAATTCACTAAGTCTAGAGGAACCCATACTGGCAAAATCCATTACAGAAATATGCAATGGCGGGATCCCCAGCATAACCCGCAAGGCATCCGACGGGCAAGTTCCGCCGGCCCCTGTTATGCCAACACACGCAAGACGGTAGATTCTCTTAAGAGCATCCCTTGCCTTACTCTGCTCAACTTTTGGCCACCATGCAAGGGCAGCATAGGTGATCATCGGTTTAACAATAGTATTGAACGACCAGTAGAACATTTGTGGCCTTTGGCCCCATGTTCTCCCGAAAAGCCTCTGGCAGGCATAATATGCCCTGGTGGCCTTCTTGGAGACGTGGTCAAGATGTTCCATCCAGGTAAGGGAGCTATCAAGAGTCACTCCAAGATACTTAACACTGCTAGAGAAGCCAACCGTCACACCCCCAACGACCGGCATAGACAGGTTAAGTTTTCTACTTCTCGTGAATGGTACCAGGATTGTCTTCGACGGATTGACAGACAACCCCTTTTCCCGGCACCACGAAAGAGTGAAGTTCAGAGCCTGTTGCATACGCTCGGAGATGGTCCTGTCATCCCAGCCCACAACGGAAATGACAAGATCATCGGCGTATCCATAGGTCCTGAAACCCAAGTCGTTTATGATGGTAATCAAAGTATTTCTGAAACATTTCCATTTAATAAAACACATTTATTACGCAATTTTAAATATTGCTTTATATGATGTATACACAATTTGTCACATATATTATAAATATGAAAATGAAAATTTATTCAAGTTCAAGGCCATAATCTATATTTCTTTATTAGGATATTGTCCTAACAAATAATCTATAGAGTTTTTTGTTTTCAATTTTTTAATTGACCACTTTCAAGAATTTGTTGTACCATTTCGGGGATTTTCTAGGTCCCCATCATCAGAACAAGTTTAGAAAGCAGTGGCAATCTCATTTACAAACTCAAACTCTTATATATTCCATTTTTTAAAACAAATGAGAATTAAGTTGAGACTGAAAATAAAATTTCCACTAACAATTAAAAAATTGAAAACATTTGATTTTGTATACACTCTGTCTTTGACAGAGATAATATATAAATTTTTCGTTTATATTCCACCTTTGTTATTTTTATTTTAAAATAAAATACAATGATTGCGAGGGGATATAAACTAAGACTATACTTTGTCTTTGTCAAAAGTTTGTTATAATTATTATTTAAAAATAAATAAAAATTATGTTTTTTTCGACCTATAATTCTGTTATGAAAATGAAAATTTATTCAAATTGTTTCTGAACTCTATAGATTATTTGTTAGGACAATATCCTAATAATGAAATATAGAGTATGGCCTTGAACTTGAATAAATTTTCATTTTCATAACAGAATTATAGGTCGAAAAAACATAATTTTTATTTATTTTTAAATAATAATTATAACAAACTATATTATAAATATTTAAAATAAATGCCAAGACGCTAAGTTACAAATCAAAACTTTTAGTTTTTTGAGTATTTCATCGCTGCGTACCAATAAATCTTAATTTCTTTACAAACTAGTAATAACTTTGAGCCACCTTTCAACACTTAAACGTGAGATTGGTTATCTAAAAAAATCGTGTCCCTTATTTTCTTTTCCTCTATTATATATACGAATCTCATTAAGATCGGAGAGAACATATCGGAGGACTCTAATTGTGAGTAAAAAATAGCGAAATTATTCCACAAATTTCGTAATATGTCCCACTGTGATATGCAGCTGCTTAAAAAAGAATTTAACGCAACTCTGGAAGGCGATTTAATGGATTCTAAGATTCAACTTTAAGAAATCAACATATTTTAAAAACACATAACAGACTGACGCGATACTAATTATAGCATAAATTAAAAAATTACAAACTTATCTAAAAAAAGAAAAAAGAGGAAAATAAATATTAAAATTTAAATAAATAGTATTTTGGAAAGGACACGCATAATTCTTAGCATAATTTTTATAAATTATTTATGACCTGTTCCACGATCTCGAACGAAAACCTAAGCGAACGCAAGCTAGTCATTCGAATTCGAATCAATTTGGGTTTCTCTATTTCGAAAGCTATCGTTCGCCTATACTTACGTATGAGTCATTCTCTATGAAAACACCGAAAAAAATGAAAAATTGTTGCTGGACCATTTTGGATTTTGTTAAAACTTTGTGGAAATGTTCCTAAGGGTTCCAAGAACCAAAATCCAGGAGGATTTAATTTTTGCACACGGCACTACCGGTTCACGCAAAATAAAAGAACTAAAAAGTCTTGTTTTTGTGCGTAGTGGTTTGAGCTGTTAAAATTTTTCTGCTAGAGATATCTATATGGTGAATGCATCGTTTTAAAGCTGAAGGATTATAGTTTCTATCAAAAATATAAAATTTGACTTAATTCATACACCCGAAAAATAACGTGGTATTGAAAATAAGCATATTTCATTGGTTTTTTGTGTTTTTCAATGAACTCCAGTGTCGGCGCTAATGAATATAAAAGCATAATAATTCTCAGATACAAATTAGACATGTCGGAGAAAAATACAAAATTAAAATTGGCTCAATCTGGCAACTCGTTATGAAAAAATCGTTACTTGAAATTTGGAAATTTTGAAAATTTGCATATTTCAGGCTACAATTTGGTCATGTTTGTTAGCAGATACAAACTTGAAAATTACAGAGTATTTACTCCCTACTTTTAACTTTATAACACTTCAAGACCCGTTTAGTTATTTTCACTCCTCTCGGATTTACAGGGTTTTAAAGAAAAGCCTTTTTGATTTTTTGTATGTATTTTTGTACTTCCCTCAATTGTTATATACAGAGAAATTAAAAAAAAAAAAACAAGTATATTATGAGGTAACAAAGAATAATTATGGACTAAAAAATATATTTAATAAATTCAGTAGATTTTTGATGTTAAAAAATTTTACAGTGGTGGCAAAAAATAGGCAAATGGTATATTTTTATCATTTAAAGTAGAAAAGTTATAGTTTAAATGTGGGTAATTAAGAATCGTGGAATAAGTTTTATATTATTTTTATAAAGCGTTTGTTCTTATAATATTCGAAGTTTCAAAGTTATCAGAAGCTGAAAACTTTCGTACTTTTATCTGACTGTGAGAAATCGGAGAGAAACTGTGGTAGTTTCTTGTATTTTTAATTGTGCAAACATCAATAAATCTTTTTGACAAAAAGTTTTCGATAGCATCAACATCAGGAATGGATACAAAACAAAAAATTATACCAGGAATTTGGGTAGAACAAAAATCAAACATTGCTGTAGGTGTTAGGATATGATGATCCGCAGTTCGCTGTAGACTTGTTTTCCTTACAGTCTGCTTAATTGTACCTCCTGCTCCGTCACAAGGACTTTTGCCATGAGAAGTGGCAAAAAAGTGCCACTTAGCTTCTAAGCCGAAATCGTCTTTGTGATGACAAATGTTGATAAAAATTTTTTTATTATTGTAAAATTTTTGTAAACATAAAAAATCTACTGAATTTATTAAATAAATTTTTTAGTCCATAATTATTCTTTGTTTCTTCATAATACTACTTGTTTTTTTTTAATTTCTCTGTATATAACAATTGAGGGAAGTACAAAAATACATACAAAAAATCAAAAAGGCTTTTCTTTAAAACCCTGTAAATCCGAGAGGAGTGAAAATAACTAAACGGGTCTTGAAGTGTTATAAAGTTAAAAGTAGGGAGTAAATACTCTGTAATTTTCAAGTTTGTATCTGCTAACAAACATGACCAAATTGTAGCCTGAAATATGCAAATTTTCAAAATTTCTAAATTTCAAGTAACGATTTTTTCATAACGAGTTGCCAGATTGAGCCAATTTTAATTTTGTATTTTTCTCCGACATGTCTAATTTGTATCTGAGAATTATTATGCTTTTATATTCATTAGCGCCGACACTGAAGTTCATTGAAAAACACAAAAAACCAATGAAATATGCTTATTTTCAATACCACGTTATTTTTCGGGTGTATGAATTAAGTCAAATTTTATATTTTTGATAGAAACTATAATCCTTCAGCTTTAAAACAATGTGTTCATCATGTAGATATCTCTAGCAGAAAAATTTTAACACCTCAAACCACTACGCACAAAAACAAGTCTTTATAGTTTTTTTATTTTTCGTGAACCGGTAGTGCCGTGTGCAAAAATTAAATCCTCTTGGATTTTGGGTTTTTAGACCCTAAATATCATTTCCAGTTAGTTTGAGTAAAATCTAAGATATGCCAGCTTTGCCGATTTGATGATTTCATACAGAATAACTCGTATGTCAATTTTTGTGTTTTACGTATTTACAAATCATAGTGGTGCCAGACCGGATATTTTAAGCTTCTATTACAATTTTCTTTAAAAATACCAAAATTACTACTTAATTGTTTGAAGATAAATACAACATTACTTAACAGTGATCAGCTGTATATGACAAATAAATAAATAAAACAAAAAAATAAAACAAAACAAAACAAAAATTAATAAATCAAAAGAAGAAAATCAAAAAAGTACACCAGCGTTTTCAGCTGTTCCATTGTGGATTTCACTAAACTGAAATTTAAAGTTCTTAAAAAAGTACAAATATTCGTGTTATTTTATTCTTACCTTTTGTTATCCATTCTTTTTTTTTAAATATTTATATTTTTTTATTATATCATTCATTCCAGCAAAGAACATTGAAAAATGAGGATTTTTTTTAGGTTCTTTGATTTTTATATATTTTGTATATGAATACTCTATAGTCCCACTTGCATATAGCCTTTTTCAGATCTCGAAATTTGTAAAAACTCGCGATTTTATGCACGTTTTTAATTTTCATAAATTTGATAAAAATGCTAAAATCACATTAGAAAACTGCATTTGCATTTCGTATGCACTTTTTTAACATTAATTTTGTTTAGAAACCTCCAGTTATAAAGTAGACAAGTGCATCTTCAAAATATCGTTTAAATTAATAACATGCGATATACAATTAAAAAGTTATGCCACTTCAAAGTGAAGTGCTTTTAGCATTTTTTTTTGATATTTATGAGCACTAAAAACGTGCATAAAATCATAAGTTTTTACAAATTTGGAAATCTGAAAAAGGAAATGTACAAATGGTACCATAGAGTATTCATGTACAAGAAATAAACAAAATCAGAGGACCCGTGTTCATATTTTTGCGTTTTCTAATGGAATGAATGATATATTTTTTTGAAAATATTTTGTTACTCGAAATCACAAAAGCAAGTGACTGGTTTTGTCATTTACGTTCGCACTGTTGACAACTCGTTCGAAATAGAGAAACCAAATTTTGTATGAAAACTGTTACGTTTTCATTCGACTTGTACTTCAAGTCATCGTTCGCATAGAAATTTATTTAGAGAAACCCAAATCAATTTTCTTTCGCTTAGAAAGCGAAAGAAAGCATTCTTTCGAAATCGAGAAACAGGCCATTAAGCACATTTTTGTCATGTTTAAAAAAAAGTGTTTTTCGGTTATATTCAAGTGTTCATTCTGTTATTTTTTTAATATTTAAAACAAGAACATAAAGATTAAAGACGAACCAATATACTCAATATCTAATAAACTTTACATGCCAACTGGTTTTAAGAGAAAAAGTTTTTTAAAGGTTTTTTAATACCTATTTTTTAGTATATGGGCAACTTCAAAAATTTACAGCACCTAGACATTTTTTTTTAAGTTTTTTTCTTTGTCTGACATCAATGTCGATTTGTGTGTGTATAAGCTGATATTTTAGCGTGTGAAATCCGTTCGCGTTAATCATTTTTATTAAGCGGCGCAAATTTTACGGCGGTTTTAAGTTAAAAATTAAAAAAAAATATTAAAATTACAGTTTTTGTTAAAATTGAAAAAGGATAACGCGTGTGGATAATACGCCTTAAGGGCTTTCTTAGCACACTAAAATATTTGTAAAAGCTTCAATACTTTTTAAAATACACTGGAAAAAAAAAATAAAAAAAAAATTTTTTGAGAGTGTATGCATATAAAAATTTATTTTATTTATTTTTATTTATTATTCTTCAATTAAATAACCGAGCCCAAAGGGCCATATATGGCTAAGAAATAACTACAACACAAGACAACTGTAAAATTTAAAATTGTTAAAAATTTTACAAAATTACGGCTAGTATAAGACATAATTTATAATATTTTGGGAAAAAACTATTTGCCTGTCGCTAATAGTTTAAGAGATATAACTATTTAAACTTTACCACTCATGATTTTTTGCTATTTTGATTTATTACCTTTGAAACTTTGTAAAATTGTTCTGCAAATTGGAAGCTGTAACTAACGTTTCGTTAGTTAAATCTTGGGTTCCGGTGATAATTCTAAGCCGTTTTCAATTTTTTTTAATCCGCAATTTTTTTATTTTTTCAGATTGGCGATATTCGCGTCTTTTTTCGGTTAATTTGTTTCGCTTCTCAGTTTTTACGAATTTCACGTTTTTAATGTATAATCTGAAACCATAAAACATTAGTAATGTTTTATTCACAACTGTTCACTAGAGCACCCATAAAGTATATGGGATGTGCATAATTGTTTTTTTTATCGCTCCCCGCACATTTTCAGTTAAGACGAGAGTAAAAAAAGAATTTTAGACAAAAAGTGTAGTTTTAAGTTTTAAACAGGCCAAGCAGTTTGAACTTTTGACCTCAAAAATAGGACAAAAAACCTTTGTAGCTATTTTTGCTTATAACTCCTAAAATGAAATTTTTACGGGATTAACCTTCATAGCTTAATTTTTAAAGAATTAAAAACCGAAGATTTTCTTTAACATTGTTTTGACCTAAATCTTACCGGTCGTGGTGTTATGCGTGGTTAAAGTTGAAATGTAAGTAAGAACTTTTCTTCATAAAATTCTCGTAAATATTCGAAGGGGGGAAAACTTGAACTCTTTGCATAGTTTAACAGGGTGTTTAATGTAGTTTTACAAAAAAATAATTTTGGATAAAATATATCGACCATTCCATGAGAAAACACAAATCCTACTATGAAGCAACATTTTTTTTTTTTTAATTTCAACTTATTTGCTTTCAAAATTATTTTTTTTTTAGCTTTAGTACCATTTGCCTTACTACTATAAATTTAATGTATTAATATAACAACTTATATAAAATAAAAATTAAATATGATATTAGTTTTGCAAAAATTGAATACAATGTTTTAATATTTATTTTAATCTAATTTAAAAAAATTATATCGGAACTACCTCTATAAAAATAAAAATAATATGGCCAGCATATATTGCATAGTGTCAATTATATTGTTTTTTTCTTTTTAAAATATAAAAAAATTAAATTAAATTGATTGCTAAAATAATATTGAATATTATTCCGTAAAAATATTTGTAAAATATTGATAGAAATGCTTTATAAAAACATTCCAATTTAGTTGGTGTTTTTAAGATTATTTGAGTTTCTGAAGGTCTCCAAAATGTTTTTTTTTTGTAGGAAAAGAAATAAGCGGGTTAGTAGAAATATGCTTCCAAGCAAAAAAGATCTTTTTGGACGATTACTGTATCTTATTGAAAATAATAAAAAAAGTGTAAAATGTAGTGTTTCCATTATATCGAAAGAAGTAATTGAAGTTTTTCAAAAATTTGAAATACCAACAAAAAGACGAGACTGTATTGAAAAAAACATTATAAGATTATATAATGAGTACAAAAATATAAAAAAAAAACGATTGCGAAAATTAAATTGTCCGAGAGCAAAGGCATTTGTTGATTCCCTAGATGGTTTGTTTGATGCTTCCCACGTTAATGCTTTAAATTTGTTAAGAAAACAAAACAAGCTGGAAGTGATCGATTTTTTGAACGACCATCGTAAATCAATGGTAGCTGTACGTAAAAGAGTACAGTTAAACTTTAAAGATCAATCAACGGATTTTGTTATGATTGATGATACTTTTGAAAAAAAAAATATGTATTCCGAATCTGATACTGATACCGATTCTGACTCCGAAGGCTCAGTATATGTAAATAGTTATTATCATGTTTGAGAAATACCTTAAAATTAATTAAGGGGAGAATTTTATTGATTTTAATGGTTTAGTTTATTATTTATGCTTTAGTTTAGTATATTACTGTATTATTTATAAATTGTATTAACTATTAAAATATGAAATCAACTAATTAATGTAAAGCAATAAAACTTATACTGAATTTAATTTTAAACATTTTTTTTTTTTTGTAATTTAAGTGTTCTTAAAGGAAGCCGTTATTTATTTTCAGATTTTAAAATAAATTAGTTTAAAGAAGTAGTATTAAATGCATTAAATTTATAAAAAATAATCAATTAAGTTAAAATAGTAAAAAAAAAAAAAAAAAAAAAATTGCTTCAAAGTAGGATTTGGGTTGATTTCATGGAATGCTCGACATATTTTTTCCAAAATTATTTTTTGGCAAAACAACATTAAATACCCTATTAAATTATGCAAAGAGCTGAAGTTTTTCCCCATTCGAATATTTACGAGCATTTCTTTAAAAAAGGTCTTACTCAAATTTTAACTTTAACCACGCATACCCCACGATCTGTCATTTTTCGGTCAAAACAATGTGAGGGAAAAATCTTCGCATTTTCATTCTTCAACAATTTTGTTATGAAGGTTAATCTCGTAAAAATTGTACTTTAAGAGTTACAAGCATATTTATCTATTAAGCTTTTTCACCCCTTTTTGAGGTCAAAAGTTCAAACTGCTTCGCCTGTTTAAAACCTAAAACTAAAATTTTTCGCTAAACATTATTTTTTACTCCCGACTTAACTTAAAATGAGCGGGGAGCGATAAAAAAACAAATATGCACATATGGGTGCTCTACTGTTCACGTACATAAATAAAATAAACTGAATTGAAACTCAAATATTTATTCTTAGAAGCATACAGCAAAGGCTACTATGATCATAGAGTTTTTATTATAAAGCTAGTTCTTAAAGATGTCACTGCATCGGCGGTAATTTGGCGGTTTTCGCGGTAGTATATTTTAATTGTTTTGTTGCAATTTTTTAAGGTGGCCCTCGTGAATATTGTTTTAAACAATAAATTTAAATTTCTAGGGGTCCAAAAAAAACGCGTTTTTTTTTGCAAATATTAATATTGAACCGATTATTAAATACTTGTTGGGATTCTGGGTTACTTTTTAATCCGAATTCAAAAATAATACTTTTAAATTTTCAAAATAAAATATTTCATACAATGATGCTTTTTGAGGTTAGAAACATTTTGTTTCCTCCATAAAACTTTAAATCCTTAAAATTTTTTGGTGCGTTTTCGATTTTAGTATCAAGCTCCGTAAAGTCTTCCATTCGATGTAGATTAGATTAGATTATAGTGGCACTATGCACCGCGACCAGAAATTGGTATTTTGTGCTGCCAGCGAATACACCCTACGAAGCCAATTATCCTACCAGGTGAACAGTTCCAAACGTCCGATGGCGTCACTATTCGATCACCAAAATAACGCACCCTCCTGTCGGAGAGCCTCGGACATTTGCAGAGAACATGCTCAGAGGTCTCGGGTTCCAATTCACAAAACCTGCACGTATCCGTAGAGGATCGTCCCATCTTGTACAATTGATACCTAAGGCCACAGTGTCCTGTGAGGTAACCCGTTACGGTCCTTAGTTCGCCCCTCGTCATAGACAAGAGTTTCCGCGACCTCTCCCCAGAGGGAGATATAAACAGCCTCGCCTGTCGCTGCCCAGGCGATCTGGCCCAATAGGCCCCAAACTCCGACTCCCTCCATCTTCTGAGCTTCTCTCTGACATACCCATTGGGTACGCCACAGAAGGGTTCCGGGCCAATGAATTGTCGACGAGCTCCGCAGTTGGCTAGACAGTCAGCCCGTTCGTTGCCCTCATGCCCCTCATGGCCTGGAACCCAGCCCAGTGTCAAGGAGTTGTTAAGTCCTAGACGATTTAGAGAGTCGATACATTCCTTAACCAGACCAGACGACACATCTTGAGCCCTCAAGGCACCAAGTGCCGCTTGGCTGTCAGATAGAATGTAGATCGTGGCCCCCCGTGTCCTCCTCCGCAGACACTCTTCCACACAGATACAGATAGCGAAGACCTCAGCCTGAAAAACGGAGGGATATTTGCCCATGGGCAGAGCACGCTGAAATCCGGGTCCGACGACACCCGCCCCCGTATCCATGTTCGACTGTTTCGAGCCATCCGTGAACCAAACCTGTGCACCAACCTCCGGTACCCAAGATCCATTCAACCACATGCTCCTGTCGAAAATCACAACAACAAAGTGCCTAACAAATACTTGCACAGGCAGTATCTTGTCACTGACCCTAATAACCGGGTCATCAGCGAACATTTTCGCAATCTCAAGATGCCCCTTCAGATCCCCACTCCTCATGCTGCCAATCTCCCGCAGCCTTAGGGATCCCATGCACGCGTTCTCCTTTACAGAAATATGCAAAGGAGGAATACCCAGCATGACTCCAATGGCATCAGTCGGACATGATTTTGAGGCACCAGTGATACCAATACATGCCAGTCGATAAATCCCCTTAAGAGTCATCTGAGCCCCGAGTTGTTCAACCTTTGTCCACCACGCCAAAGAGGCGTATGTGACCATCGGTTTCACAATGGTGTTAAAAGACCAGTAGACCATTTGAGGTCTAAGGCCCCAGGTCTTGCCAAAGAGCCTCTGGCAGGCAAACATTGCCCTAGTGGCCCTTTTAGAGATCATATCAAGGTGCTCACTCCAATTCAGAGACCTATCCAATATAACCCCCAAGTACTTAACGCTATCAGAGAAGCAAATCCTCGTCCCCTGAAGCGATGGCTCAGTGAGACATAACTTACGTCTCCTAGTAAAGGGCACCAGGATGGTTTTCGAGGGATTTATAGTCAATCCCTTCTCCTGGCACCACTTTAAGGTAAAGTTCAGAGCCTGTTGCATGCGCTCAGAAATTGTCCTGTCATCCCAGCCTGTGACAGAAATAACAAGATCGTCAGCATATCCGTAGGTTCTGAAACCCAGGTCATTAAGCTGCTCAAGCAGCTCATCAATGACCAGAGTCCACAGCAGAGGCGATAGCACACCACCCTGAGGACAGCCCCTAGTCGCCCCTATGGTCCTAGAAGTGTTCCCGATGCCGAATGTAATGACTCTAGAGGTCAACATCTCCAGAGTCCAACTAACGATAACACTGGGGATGTCTTTCCTCAACATCGCAGTCCTAATCGCATCGTAGGACGTGTTGTCAAAAGCGCCCTGAATATCAACGAAAGCACACAAGGCTATTTGCTTCGCCTCCAGTGCCTTTTCGATCATAGTGACAGCTTGATGGACAGCCGTCTCAGTGGATTTTCCCTGCTGATACGCAAATTGGTACCTATGAATGGGTTTGCGCAGCAGGTACACATCCCTGATATAGTGGTCCAAGACTTTCTCCATGGTCTTAAGGAGAAAAGAACTAAGACTTATTGGTCTATAAGATTTGGGCAAATGTTCCGCTTTGCGCCCAGCCTTCGGTATGAATACTACCTTAACTTCGTTCCAAGCCAATGGAACGTGACCAAATAACAAACTCGACTTAAAAATCCTGGTCAGTTGCGGGAGTATAAGATCCATGCTCCTCTGCAGCAGACACGGATACACCCCATCTGGTCCAGGAGATTTAAACGACGAAAATTTTCTCACTGCCCATGAGATCCTTCCCTCCTGAAACACCCTGTTCGCAAGTCGTATGTCCCTCCCAGATAGGCTAGGAGTCCTAGGAATCCTAGGTAGCCTCTCAGGTGACACACAATCCGGAAAGTGTGTATTCAGTAAGAGTTTGATTTGTCCTGATTTGTGTCGTGCTCAAAATAAGCCCCCTCGAGCAGTTAGCGGAGTCTTCAACATAATACCGAAAGAGATCCCAATCCGTCCTCCTGGGATTACGGAAGGACTGGATAGTACCCAAAGAACCCTCAATGTTGAAGACCAGGTGTTGGTGGTCCGACATTGAAACTTCCGAAGATACGTGCCAGTCAGAGATGGCGAAGGAAAGATTAGAGCTAGTAAGTGTGAGGTCTAAAACCTCCGATCTAACTACGTTCCTGAAAGTGGGTTCGTCACCCCTATTCGCTATATTTATGTTATTACTACTAATAAACTCTAGCAGGTACTCACCTCGCTTGTTGTTACCTGTACTTCCCCAAGTAATGTGATGAGCATTGGCATCACAGCAGATGATCCATCCAAGATTTCTGGAGTTGCAGAATTCCACAAGAGCTCTCACTTCAGATGTTGGCGCCTCATCTACATTTCCCGGCAGGTACGCGGATGCAAGTACCACCTCATGCTCACCAGATAGGGAGGGCACTCTAGCCCGTATGGCAACCAAATCCCCTAATATAAACTCTGAGATGGGAAGAATGGTTAAATTGTTTCTAACAAACATGGCCGTTCTAGGCCTCTCATGTTGATTGTTATATATGAGCCTACCTTGTTTTGAGTTGAGCCCTTTTATTGCTCCGGCATGCACCCATGGTTCCTGGATAAAAATGACGTCCAGGTCGTCTGAGGTGAACCTTCTAATTGCCACATCTGAAGCCGCTTTGGCATGGTGAAGGTTCACCTGTAAGCACTTAATGTGCTGTTTTGCCTTACTTTTTGAGGCCATTATTTGCGAGCTTGTTTTTTGGCGCGCTTCGCCACTTTACTTCCTCGATTGCTGTTCAGCAGAGCTGCTTCTTCTGCTGAGTGCCTCTCCCACTTTCTAGGCCTGTTGCTTGTATGGGCCGTGGAAGCCTTGTTTTTGGCCCTCTGGCTATTTTGCCCGCTAGAAATTGACCTTGGTACATGCTTCGAGCAGCTTGGTTTATCGTCTGAGGTAATTGGCTTTGAAGCACTCTTATCAGACTTAGCCGAAGTTGCTGAAGCAGATGCATTGGTCGTTTCGAGTTTCTTGCGCTCGACCACATTAGGTTGACGGGTGGGTCTTACCAGCGCCGTTCCAAACTCGAATTTCACCCGATAGTTCTTTTGTTTGAGTACATCGGCAGATATTGGATCGATCGAAAGAGTGATCTCGACTACACCACCCTTCACGACACTATTCAATACCTTCCAGTACTCAACCGAAAGATCACGGTTCTGGGCTTCAACCAGTCCAAGTATGAAGTTACTTGAGGTATCCTCCTTGTCCGGGAAGTATCCCACGAACACTTGGGCCCTCGGCACTTCATCCTCAGCTACGACTTTGAGAACAGCACCTTCCCATGGCTTTATTTCGGGGACATGCGTCTCCATCCACTGTACCGTCTCTTTGTCGTCGCATACAAAATTGATCCATCCTGGTTTGAAGGAGCAGTTGGAAAAACTGGGCTTCAGGGGCCCCTTCTTGAGCTCAACAATTTTATACAGGATGGACCTTTTGATGGAGTGTAGCTGCTCGTCAGACCATCTCGTTGCCGGAAAATCAGGCGGTATAACGCCAATTTTTAGGGCGGCAACGACATCCTTGTATGAGGGGACCATTGTTTTTGGCGGTTTTGCCGGCACGGTTATGGCTGGTTTCACTAGTTTGCCACTGTCCACCTTAAGGGGCGTGCCATCCGCAGCTGCTCCAGCGGTCCTCTTTGCAGGCTGTTTCGTTGCAGGTGGCGTTGATCCATCGGATCGCACTCTCTTACGAACACCTGTCAGTGCCTTGACTTCTTTTCGAGTCTCTCGCATCGGTTTTTGGCATAGTATGCGAGCCGTCTCGATGTCAATACCATCTTCCAAGTATTGCTTCATGCGTTTTCGAGCTGCACCAGTTAGTTTGGCTCGATTGTTTGTCGATTGCTTCGACACAGGCACTTTCAGCAGTTACGGCTTCATGAGGCTGCGAGTTTAATAGTGCATCCTCATCGTCCGTTGGGATGGTGGAGTCATCAGCAACGGGTGGACCTGAAGTCGCAATAGCCTGCTCCACAACATTCATATTTTCTGCAGGTTCGGACAACAATGTGTCCATTGGCTGCACTTTATTTTTGTCTTTAGCACATTCCAGGCCCTGAGGCACACTGTTTGCTTTAGATAGATCTGCTTCGATCTCTTCTTGCTTTTTATTATTTAGTACATGAATTTTCTCCATCTAAAATAAATATAAAGTAAATAGGGATTAAAAAGAACGCTCGGTAACAGAGCCCTGTGCTACCAGCGGGTTTGTACATCCAGGGTTCACCCCGTCCTGGAGGCCTCCGTTCAAAAACACACTCACGTAGTGCTACACATCCCATGGGCACGGGTCGGATGACACCCGGGATTACGGGTTTTTATCGAGTTATGCCACTCTAGAGCCGCCATGTTCTGCGAAAGTAGGGGCCACCTCTAACCGGGTGTGGCTCTTCACCACGCATGGTCGGTCTTGATCCTTGAATTAAGCTAAGGCATTATCGATAGATTTGCTGTATTCGCATTCAAGGACCCTGTGGCTCACACTCACTAACCAACCAGTGAGCAGGCACCACTGCAACGCCCCCCATTCGATGTACATTTGAGCGGAATTGATACAGCGCTTTAGTTGTCACAAAGCGAAATGTGTTTGGAAAAAACTGCCGCTGCACGCGCCAGGATTGAAAAAAATATTTTTTTTTGTACTTTATCAGTTTAGTCCGTTGCGAAGAATCTATTTAGATACCTAAACATGTTCCCATGCCATGTTTTGATATAAAAAAAGCTTAAAAAAAAATTGTTTTTTTTTTGCAAAAATTTTCAAAAGTTCATAAAATTTTTGCGTTTAAAAATTTTAAAGTGCGTTTTCGCCTAGGAGGTGTACTTTACGAAGTTACTCACATCACGCAATACACTAGCCAACTAAAAAGACAATTCAGATTGTCAGACACAAAAAGATACATTTTCAAAAAATTTACGCTAATTTCTTTTAAGTTTGTGATGCCCGTGATTCGTTATTGGTGCGCTAACACCAACTTGATATACCTCTAACTTTATAAAATTACGCCGTTTTTATAATTCTGCGCTTAAAACTCATTTCTATCAAACGGCGCAAAAACCCTCTTTAAAACCTTCAAAAATTTTGGTTTCACTTGTAAGCCACCATGCAACTTTTCACCCACCAGCGATATATCATATGTCATATCTCGATGACAGGACTGACGGAAATTGGAGAATTTTTTGTCGTTTAAGGAACCATGCTAAGACGGTAATCCGTAATGCTAAACGTAGTGCGCATGCTAAACTTTTTTGTAATAAAAGCTCAGGACAGATTTGGAATACACTTCGTGCTAACGGTCTTGCTGATAATGCATCAACCGTTGATAATGTTGATGTTGAGGATTTGAATTTGTATATTTCTTCTAATCAAGGTAATAACCCTATCGATGATAGTTTTTTAGATAATGTTCTGGATGAAAGTGGGTTTTCATTTCATAATGTTGATCTTTGTGAACTGATATCTGCTCTATATTCAATTAAATCGAATGCCGTTGGTTGTGATGAGCTCTCCTTAAAATATTTGAAATTGATTTTACCTTATGTTGGTAAATATATTCTTTATCTTGTCAATAATGTAATTACCAAATCAATCTTTCCATCTTGCTGGAAAACTGGTAGGATAGTACCTCTTAAAAAAGTTGGTGAGTCTAATGACATGGATAATTTGCGTCCCATTTCTATACTTCCAGTACTTTCTAAAATTTTGGAGATCTTACTTAAGAACCAATTAGAGGATCACATTGCTAATGTTTCTTTTTTTAGTGATTCTCAATATGGATTTAGATGTGGTAGAAACACCACGTCGCTTCTTTTAGGACTTACTGATACGATTAGAAGGTCTTTAAGTATTGGCCATGTCAATGTTCTTTTATCCATTGACCTTCAGAAGGCTTTTGAAAAGATCGATCATAGTATATTAATTTCTAAACTATACCGTAATTTAGGTATTTCTGTTTCTTCTTGTAGGCTTATATCATCTTATCTCAGAAATAGAGGCCAATACGTATCTATTGGGAATAAATATTCTCATGTATTACCCGTTATAAGTGGAGTACCACAGGGGTCCGTACTTGGACCATTGTTATTTAATATATATCTCAACGATTTATTTAATTGTATTCATTTTTCTTCATGTGTTTCATTTGCATATGCAGATGATTTGTTTTTTTTAATTTAGTGGCGAGAGGCAATTCTCGGATGTTTTGCAACAACAGTTAAATTACTGTGTCTCTAATATTACGGATTGGATGTTGGAAAACAAATTATATATTAATGCGGATAAGACAAAGGCTATGTTTTTTGGATCACCCTTACTGGATTTGGTAATAAATATTAATGGTACTAATATTGAGTTTGTCGATCAAATCAAGTGTCTTGGTTTGTGGTTGGACAATAGTTTAAATTTCGAAAGACATGTACATTATGTTATTTCTAGGGTCAACTACTCCTTGCGTAGGCTCTATAATGTTAATTTAATTTTACCTATGAGAATCAAGGTTATGCTCATACATTCTTTAATTATGCCTTTATTTTTATACGGCATTGAAGTTTATAGTGGCACTTTTGGCTACATTATGAAAAGGCTTTCAGTGTTGTTTAATAGAGTAATCCGTTATCTATTTTGTTTAAGGAGACTTAATCGTACCCATATGACGCCGTATGTTTCGAGATTCTTAGGTTGTCCATTTTCGAACTATGTTAAAGCAAGGACTATACTTTATTTTTATAAGATTAATCATAATGATGACCTTGTATATTTGAATTCATTTTTTTCTTTTGGCCATTCTACACGAAATCGTCAAATTCAAATCCCTAGGTTAACCTCACTCTTAGAACGATCATTTCATGTGCGGGTAGCTCATATTTTTAATCACTTGCCTACAGAGCTCAAGTCCTTGGAATTACCATTCTACACTTTAAACGCAAAGTTTTGATCTATGCTCAAGGTAATGAGTTATAATATTTTTGACATTTTAATGGAACGTGTGATTGTAATTATTCATTGGTTTACAGTGCCTTTATATTGTTTTTCTCTTCTTTCTTTTAACTTCTAATGTTTTTACTATTTTATAATACATATATGTTTATTTCTCTTTTTTTTTTTAATATTATATTGTTATTTATATTTTTGTTTTATATAAACAGTAGTCTTGTGTTGTAGTTATTTCTTGGCCATATATGGCCCTTTGGGCTCGGTTATTTAATTGAAGAATAATAAATAAATAAATAATAAATAAAAAACATTAATCATCTGTTTATGAGATAAAATATAATGAAAATATACATTTTTATAAATGTGATATATCCTCCAAATCTAGTGACTATATTTTGTATTGGTTTGGATCTGAAAGCTAAAAACTATTACAGAGAAAACGGAATTAAGGAAAAAACTCTTGCAAGTTTCAAGTTGTTTTTTTAATTTTTTCGAATTTTAGATGACCACCAATTCTTAAGGTGAAGACTTTTCAATGTAAAACTTTGCACGTCATATCCTTCAAGTATAGTCATCCAAACCATGTACAGCGTTTTTTTTTTCAATTCATAAAACTTAATGCAATAAGAGCCATAGTATGTCGGTTTCAGCAGGGTGCTCAAAAAATTTGAAATAGCCCATATACATATCAATAAAAAGTTGTTTTAATTACACAAAACGTATGAAGAGAATACATTAAAGAACACAAATTACATTTAAAATTTAATTAAAATTGCTTAAAAGAGTGAAAGTTAATTAATTAAAAGTACTACTGTTAACACATATTTGTCGAAACTCTCTTAAAACCAGTTCAGGTTTTCGAAGAGAGCGTTGTACACGGGTTGATTTAACTGCACACAGAGAAAATTTGTTCTAAATGCCAACTGAACTTTGGTTACTACAACTCAAATTCAATTAATACGAATTGCAGTTCGTTGCTACAAACTTAACATTATTTTTCAGAACAAATTTCGGTTAATTCAACTTAAATTTAATTGTAATACCAAAATATTCAGAAATCTAATGTAAATATCGTTGTACTAACTGTATTTATAAGTTGTTGCTATTAAAATATACTTCTCAATTCTGTTGGCAATTTATTTCTCTACGTTTTTGTGCACTCGTTTTCATTCATTTATATTAATTAACAATTTAGTTGTTTTTAACAACCAACGAACAAAATTTTACGACTTTATTTTTCTCAAATATTTAATAAATATTTTTTCTGTTGAACCAACCCGTGTCCAACGCTCTCTTCGAAAAATCTGAACTGGTTTTAAGCGAATTTCAAAAAAATGTTTTAATAGTGATACTTTTAATTAATGTCCATGCTTTTAAACAATTTTAATTAAATTTTAAAGTTAATTTGTGTTGTTTTTATGTAGTCTCTGCGGAAGTCTTGTTTAATTAACACAAACTTTTATTTATATACACATACTTAAAAATCTGCACTAAAAAAAAACCTTTAAAAAACTGTTTCTCTTAAAAGCAGTTGGCATATGAAATTTAACAGATATTGAGTACCTTGGTTATTCTTAAGTCTCTATGTTCTTTGGTTGAACAACACACTTTACGAACATAAATTTAAATGTTATGAATGCAATATCATGTATTTTTTCTTTCTTTTTTAACTTTAGTATTCATAAAAATGTCATAAAATTTAAAGTTCATAATTTTATAAATATTTGTTGAACTTGAAAGAAAAACATAAAATTAAATATGCTTTAATAACATGCAAAAATACATAGTAGAAATATATAGCGAATAAACAATTTTGATTTAATGGGCATAAAAACAAGGCAAACGATTTTGTTTTTATGATTATTTAAAAATTTTATAATGATAGGAAAACATAAATATAAGTAAAATAGTATGGACTTTATACGACTATAGAGTTACTCTAGAAGTACACACAGAGAATAATTTAGCTATTTGCCAACTTAGATTCGGTTAGTATGACTTAAATTCGGTTATAACGAATTTCAGTTCAATTTAATTTTAGTTGGAACACCTAAAATATTCTAAAATCGAATATAAATATCGTTGAACTAACTGAATTTATAAGTTGTTAAGATTAAAATAAACTTTTCAATTCGGCTGGCACTTTATTTCTTTGTGTGTATTATTGACGATAATATCACTTTTTAAACTTCATCTATTCTCCTTCTAATGCCCGTGATTTCAAGCAATAGATACCTAACGGTGCTTAGATACCTACCGAGTACACAAACAAAATCGGGTAGGTATCTAAGCACCGCTAGGTACCTATTGTTTAAATTTGCGGGAATTTGTACGACAAAATAATATGTTTGCTTAATTCGTTATAGTTCGCTTTTAATCGCTGCTTGAAGTTGGTAGATAAAAGGCTCGCAGATTGCCACGTCTTAGCTTTTTTGCCCATAACTCATCATTAAATCAACGTATTTTTGCCATTTCATAGATTGGCTAGAGAAAATGTTAATTCACAATAATTTTAACTTGCAAAAAAATAAAAATTTTATTGCAAATTTTCAAATTGCTTAAAATGTAGAAAACCACAATTACAACACCTGATTTAGAAAAATTTAAGAAAAATTGTTAAATTCTATTTGCTGTGGCTGCGAATATAAAAAAATTTGTGAAAACCAGCATAAAAGTTTTAATTTGTAAAATGGTATTGGATTCATTCCAAATCATCATCGAAATCACAGTTCTGGCATACATAGTTAAACAATGAAACGCATATTGGCACATTTCGCGTGAACTGTTGTTTATTTTGCATTCATGTATTCTAGGATATTTGAAATCAAGTTTTAGAGCAAAGTAATATGCCAATTGTTGTACTTCAATGATGGTCAAGCCATAATAGTGTTTGGCGCAGTACACCAAAAAAATAAGTAAAAAAAGCATCTCCTTGGTAAATTACGATTTAAGCGCTTACGTCTTTTTGGCGGTTAGGGAGCGATATTTTGTAATAGTTTAAGGTACGCTGAATGTGGGCGTTGTGGTGTAATGGTTAGCGCGTTGGACTTTTACACAGAAGGTCCCGGGTTCGATCCCCGGTGCCGGCAACATCAAAATAATATGTATGAGTTTTTTCTATCCCTCATACGTATCGCAATGTCCACCTTCGGTGTTCCCATAGCAATTAACCCCACCGAAGTAAAATAATGAATCAGGGCTATGAACCAAAAAGCTTCAATAAGTTCGCCAACTTCCCATCAGGTGGCGAGCAACAACTGTTCTAAGACTTATCATCTCGCGCAATTACAGTGTTGCCATGTCCTGAAGCCCTTCATCTTTCCCCACCTTTCATCTCTATACTATCCCTTTCCAAAGAAAGCAACACACTAAATATAGGAAGTATTTCCTGAGTGTTGCCTCTCTTTTAAAAAAAAAAAAAAAAAAAAAATGGATTTAACATTTTATTATAAAATTAGTTCAGTGGAATGTATAGTTCACGAAAAGTGATACAATTATTAAATTTTTTGAGTACTTTTCAGCTTCCCTGCAATACCTGCCAGATATCCTGAAACAAACACCGACATGATAGTACTCAAATGAAAGATAATTTTGCGTAAATATATATTCATATAAAAAAAATATCAAAATTTAGCGGTTAAATTTAAAAAAAAATTAGTAAAATACACAAAAGAAAATGTATTTAAAAGACAAGTACTGCAAATAATTAAAATCTCTTGAGTAGTGTAATTTTAAAGTTATTTAATTCTTGAATTCCCAAATGGGGGTCTGCGAAGAGGTCTTAATTAATAAATTTAAAAACAGAAACTCTATAGATTATTTGCTAGGACAACATCCCAATATAGAAATATAGAGTATGGCCTCGAACTTGAATAATTTCCATTTTCATTGCACAATTAAAGGTCGAAAAAACATAATTTTTATTTTTAAAATATCTATAGCAAACTTATTTTTTTTTTTATTTCATTTTCGAAAATCTATTTGTAGACCTACACTTACTTCATAGTTTTACCATCGTTGGAAATTTTCTAAATTAAAAATACAATGTTTATTTGTTTTCATACTTTTCGCATTTTTTTAGTATTTGAACAAAAATATTTTGTACTGTTCTTGAACCAGTAATAGAAGTGTCCCAAGGGACCCGTGAATCAAAAGTTTGGCGAAAACCGCTGGCTTAGATAAAGCACTTATTATATCGAACTATGAGTGTAATAAGTAATGTTCTAAGATTAAGCCCTACAATAAGCAGATTATCGGGAAGAAAAGTTCACCTAGAGATATCAACTAATCAACATTATGATCAAAAACAAAAATATTAGTCTTTGGTTTCAATAAATGTTATGTTTTCCAAAATTTTGTACATTTTTCTAATAAGTTTTATAACAATTCATCATTGAAGTTTTCTTTTTTTTTTCTTTAACTAGAACTTTATGCTACTGTCTACCTATAGCAAGTACCACCCATGGAGTAAAATTGAAATAAAATTCTCGAATTCCATTAAAATGTCAGACTTTCACTTTTCATAGCTTAAATTAATATGAATTATTGCTTGACAACACTACAAACAAACCTCCATTTTATATCAACACTCAAACATCGAAATTTACTTTACACACAGTCTATACTAGAGATATATATGTAGAAAAGAGTAAAATACTACGGCAGAACAACGTTATGATATTGCTTACTGTCGAGCTTATGTTAAGGGTAGCACGTATTTATGTTAACCAATATTTTAAAAAACTTCAAGGAGGAAGGTAGTTTATCGATTACTTTATACTTTTTTTTTGTTATTCATTAAATTTTATAAAATTCTTTTAAATTTAATTATTTTGGTTTGTTTTTTTTTTTTTTGTCTTATCATTTTTTGTTGACGTCCTTTTTTCTAAACAGCAAACGAAAATGTTAGATAGTTTGACGAAATATCTTAGCAATAAGTGTTAACAAATATTGCTAAATACTTATCGCAACAAATATTGCCGGCAATAAATATGTATGCAATTGAGTGATGCACACTAGAGATAACATAATTTTGACATTTGCTGCAATGTATTTCAACATATTTATCTCTAGTATAGACTGTGGGTTAGGGAAGCCGGATGTAAAGGATAATTTAACTTTTAAGTATTTTTTGTGTGTGTGAATTTTATGGTTGGATCATTTTTTGGAGATTTTTATTTTTTTTTGTTGCTGGTTGTGTGTGACATTAATACTTTTTGTGCATAACTAACAACTCATAAGCTTATGTTGCACGTATCTTGTACTGCTCGAAATAAGTATTCTTTGCCAATCCAATACACTCAAAAAGATAAACGGAAAACCGCTGGCAAGGAAGTTTAGCAAGTGGTACAAGTTCTTTTCCAATTCCAACATGACAACATCATTAGACAAATGGTCCATCTGTTCAAAAAGTTTCGGACAAGCACTGGGGAAACAAAATTTCAAACGCTGGCAAAATGTTGGTAAAACCATAAAATAGGTGGTCTACAAATTTGTTTTCCAAAATAAAATTTAAAAAAAAGTTCATGTATAATTTTGTTGGTTCCGCCTGGCTTTGAGCCCTGGCCGCCACATTGGCAGTCAACAACTCTAACCACTGAGAAAATAACACATATAATACTTGATAGCTTAAAACGTAAGTAAATAATAACTACTGGATAACATTGGGCTGCTCAAATATGTCAGCACTGGCACAAGGTTTAATGGGAACAACTTAAAAGGACTTTCAGAAACAAAGAATTCCATTTTATATGACAAAATTATTAAAAAAAAATTATAAAATCACAAAAATAAATGTTTGCAAGAAACCGGGCTTGAACTCGAAACTTTCTGAGTACAAACTTTTTTAAACAAACCTTCATCATTTAAAAAAAAAATGCTTTAATACTATTGAACCGTTGCTAATTTTTGACTGGATTGCACTTTTAAAGTACGTTCTCCCCAACATTCGCATAGTGGTATCAGACAATTCTTTGTCAATGATATTTTTGTAAACTACTAAAGCGTCCTAAACAAGTGTTTTGCCAGTAGTTTATTTACAACTCCTCGCTCAGACAGTGGTATACCAGTGCTTGATTTTTTTGTACCACTGGCAGTTTCTGACTGGAAAAATGTTGTCTGGTAAAAAAAATTATTATTAAACTTATGTTAAAATTATGTTTTTTAGATTTTTATGACAAAGACATGTTAAAGTTTTAATAAGCTGGTGAAAATTATAGCGAGTTGTTCATAAGAAAAAACGAACTCTTTTCTCTACATGACTTCTTAAAACTACAAGTAACAACAATAATGTTGCATACAGACTGTAGAAAAGTTAAAATAAAATAGCAGATGGTATAAGAATATAACCTGACATGTTCTATATTAAAAAACACTTTTTTAAATCAGAAAAATTCAAAAAATATATAATTTTTTAAGTTTTCAAAGGTTAAAGGTTAGGCTCTTGATTTCATAAGTAAAACTTTCAACTTCTGCTTCTTTAAAATCTTTGGTTAGGAGAATGTGGTGTACCAGGATACTACTACTAGGATACTATCGATATATTAACAGCTACACACAGAGAAACATTCAGCAATTTGCTAACTGAAATTCAGTTACTACGTCACAAATTCGGTTATTATGAATTTCGGAAGGTGGGAACAGCTTTACATTCGTTTTCGTAACAAAGTTCGGTTAATTCTACAAAATTTTAGTTGCAACACCTAAAATATTCAGAAATGTAATGTAAATATTGTTGAACTAATTGAATTTATAAGTTGTTAACATTAATATCCTTTTCAATTCGGTTGGCACTTTATTTCTCTGTGTGTATATCTCTGCAGTCCAGTTTAAAGTAAGATATAATTGTCTTTAGGCATACTTACCTAAATCGTAAATTTAAAATTTTCAAGAAATTCGAATATTGCAAAATAATCACACATTTTAAATTAATTTTTATACAAGGTACACGTTTGGGTGTACCACGAAACAATTAGAGTATACCTGGAAACGTTAATTTATTTAGTGAAAATACGTTGTTTTTAGGCCATGCTTTATTCAATTTCACCACACTATAGTTGAGAAAAATAGATAAAAGGTAAGTTCGAGTCTTTTACACCATTCAACACTGTTACATTTTTTTTTAAATACGTTTAAAATGACTTTGTACCTTCATTTAGTGATACAAAAGTAGACAGGGCATGTTAAGAAACATCCCTCTCAAAAAATCAATTAAACTTACAATTTATTAGATTAAAGTTGATATATCGGGACGGAACGCCTATTTTTTATATATTTTAATAATCAGGTTCATTTAAAAGAGAATTAAGGAAAAGGAATTTTAGTCCTAGTTTATCCTCTTTAACCTATTTTTTTACCAACATGTCTTTAAAGACACACCAAATTTTTAAGAGCCTATAACTTTTGATATGAAGGCGACATAATGTCGCAGTAGAAAGCATATTCAAATTTGAGGTCTTGTCTACAAACGTGGTTTACAAAATTTTTAAATTTGTTATTTCAGGGTTGCCACTTAATGATTTTCAAAAATATTTTTAAGTTTTTTTGAAAGCCCTTTTTTCAAAAAATGTTTTAAAATATGCAGAAGTCCGCTGCAATAATCGCCATTTATTGGTATCGACAAAGACATAAGAAAACTTTTAGAAATATAAACACTTTTCATTCAACATATAGTTTTTAAAAAAAAATTACTAATCGAATCAGGATTTTTACGTCTCAACCAGCGAAACAACATATAAATTTGAGCGATAAGAGTTGCCAAATAACAACTTTCAAAAACTGTATTAAAATGCAAAATATATACCACCAACACATGGTGCCACTAGTCTATAAAATCTACTGAAAATGTATACTGGGAAAACAGAGTATATCCCTACCAAGTTTTGTCAAAAAATTCGCTCGGAATCTGTGCTTGGCAAAAAAAGGGTTAATATACAGTGTTGGTCTTTTTAAAAAATATGTATTGGTGAAATATATATAATACACAATGTTTCTGTTACATAGTGTCCACATTTGATATTAACTTTAATATTTTTTTGTCAGCAAACTTCAAATTCAATCTCAGAGAGAGTAATATTACGTGTGGACAACACAATACTGTAACTGTTAGTATCATATTTGATATCAAAATAGTGTTGTTATGATAAATCTCTAAACAACAATATCATGATATGAGCTGTCAAAATACACACACACACATACATAAAACATTGTACACAAAGAAATAAATAAAAGTTAAACGCATTAAACTTAAAAAATACAAGAAGAAAAAGTGTATTAAAAATTGTTTAACTGTTATAAATCAATTTAAATTTATTTTTTAATCGCATAGTTGAAAATTGAATGAAAAAACGGACGTCTTTACTCAACGGGAGACAGAATATTATGAGAAGATATGATATAAATATGAAGGCGTGTTCTCCACCCTAAACATTAATATGAACATAGATAATTTAATTCCGTTATTCTGTTGGCGTTCTCGCACATATTATATTAAAGTTAATATCTAATGTGGACACTATGTCTCTTAACTAGATTTCTCGTAATTGCCATAGATTTGTTTACCTTGACTTTTATACGTTTTAGCGTTTTTAGAATTTATAATTGCTCAGGTAAAATATAGAGTAAATATGTCCGAATGTAATTTGTAAGAGCGGGTTAGGGCAATAAAATTGTGGATCGCGGGTAAATCTGAGTCTGGTCAAACTTGTCCTCAAAATTGATAAAAAAAAAAAATAATTCTTTTTTTAAGGGTCAAAATTAACAATTTTTGTACTTAATATATTAAAATAATAAGAACATTAAAAACTCTTTTAAAAATATAATAATATGACAACGAAAATTTCATGCTGGGTGGGCTAATTTGAAGACCACCACTGTAATTCTCTTTTAATGCAAAAAAACTTTTTTTTTAATATTGAAAATCCTATAGACAAATAAATTTTCTATGTTTTCAAAAATTGTTAATTATTACAGTGGACCAGCATTGAAGTAAATATTTAACTGAAAAAGTATTTGTTTCAAGGTACACTTGAAAATCGTGTCAAGGTTCACTTATGATAGTGTTTTGAAAAAATGTATACTGTTCCATTTATTCACTAAATAAGTGTACCAGTTTTGAATCCCGGGCTTTAATAAAGTTTAATATATTAATATTTTTTAGTACTAAAGAAAAATAGTACACTTATACAAATTTAATTGACTTAAAAATTTTTCTTAAAATTTACTTTGGGTGTTTCCAGATACCACCTTATATTTCTTTGCATCTGTTAAGCTTTTGGACCTAGATCTATGGTAAACATGGGCGCAAGACTACATAAAACACTATATAGAAAATAAGATTTTCAAAGTGTGCCTAAAATACTCTGAAAATGGAAAGTTTTAAGGTACCAACATTTCAAGATACAACAATTTCCCCTATTATTAAATTTGTTTTTCTTTATAGCCTTGAATTGACATTGTACCCTTTTATTATATTTTATTTCTGTACAAACGAACATCCATAATAAGTCAAAACATGAAACAAAAAAAAATATTCATTTTCTAAAAACGTTTGATATTTTTGTTTTGTTCTATTCTGCGTTTGTCCATTGATAATAAATGAGTTTCTTTGAAAAGTTGATTTTGTTTTTGTGTCTTATTTGGACCTATATCACATTTTAAAATGCAGACTTTCAATAACTTTTGTTACATTTTTTATGTGTGTAACTGGCATTTGATTTGATTTAATGATAAATGATGATGAAAGAAAAGAGTTTTTTAATAAACAAAAATATTTCATACCCTTAACGTTTCCTAACAAAATTTTATATTTTATATTGATAATTAAAAAAAAATGGCTGTAAAACAAAACTTAAATCGTTGTTGAGATTTTAAGTTTAAAATATTTAATTTTGAAAAAGTTTAGCATCACTAAAAGCAATTGTACATTGTACTTATACTAGCTAAGTACCATTTAGTACGATTTGTAGACAGTACAAAGTACAAAGGTAGTCTTGATGTTTGGAAAAAATACCTTAAAATGTAAATGGCAGTCATTTGCAGAACAAATAAAATTTTTTACTTACCTTGCAGTTCATTTAAAAAAACAAACCACATCAAATGACTGTTTTATGATTTTACATTCTTTTTTTACATTATTTAAAAATAAAAAAAAAAATGTTTGTTTATTTTTTTACTAACATATGTGGCTTACTTTTACCGCAATTGTGGTTCATTTTTTGAACATTAAAAAACAAATGACAATGTTAGTTGAATTTACTGTTCATTTGTTTTTAACTACATTTGCAGCGGCCTTTACCTGCATTGTATTCTAAGTGTACTACGTACTTAAAAGGAATCTTGGTTTGTGTTTAAAAACTATGGAATTTTTGAGTATCTTGTGAGGTCCTGCCGTAATCATTCACATATCTTTTGAAGTTTCGCGATTATCTGCTGAGAATTCTTTTGAAAATATACTTTGCGTTGTGGGCGTTGTGGTGTAATGGTTAACGCATTGGACTGTTTCACAGATGGTCCCGGGTTCAATTCCCGGGACCATCTGTGAAATCTCATACATAGAAAAATAATATGTATGAGTTTTCTATCACTTATATGTATCGCTGCGCCCACCTTCGGTGTTCCCATAGCACTTAACCCCACCGAAGTAAAATAATGAATCAGGGCTATGAAACAAAAAGCTTAAATAATTTTGCCAACTCTACATCAGGTGTGTTACAGTGTTGCCATGTTTGAAGCCCTTCATCTTTCACCACCTTTCATCTCTCCACTATCCCCTTTCCAAAGAAAGCAACACATTAATTAATACGAAGAATTTCCTGAGTGTTGCTTCTCTTTTTTTTAAAAAAAAAAAAAAAAAAAAAAAGAAAGTATCTTATAAATACTGTTGGGATCCTGTAAAAAATCCTGGAGCACTAACAAATATCCAGTAAGATTCCTTTGATGCATTGTGAATATCATTTGGGGTCCTAGCAAAATCCTGCGAATGCCATTTAAGCATCTTTGAGGATGTTCTGCAAGTATCCTAAAGGTACTGATTTGGCTCGAACTTTTTTAAATTATCTTTTGCATCTATTTACCACTTTTCTGAGCGAAGTTCCAAATTCGATCCACCATAATATATGGCACATTTCCTGGCTAAAGACAATTTCGAGTACACTTGTCAAATTTTGCACAACATGAGTAAAATTATGGCCTACATACGGTACATTTTGTTGAAAAAAATTACATTCAACTCACTATATTTACAGGACATTGAAAGAAATTTACAGAATACTTGAATATCTTTAAGGATAAATGCAGAAGATGTACAAAAATGGTCAAAAACGCTCACAGGATATTTGCAGGGTGTCAAAGGACCAGAAGTGATTACAATTTCCGTTTTCTCTTTCCCGTAATTGTTTTAACATTTTTTACAGTTTTCGTTTAATAAAGCATATTTAGACAGCAGCAATACAGTTCGGTCATAGTATTATATTTAAATGTGTAAAATATAACAACATATTTAAAAAAAAAAATGCTTCTAATTGGTTTTAGTATTCGTAAAAAGGATACTGGCAAAGAATTTTGAGGGTGGAACTGGCAACACACATGATTTGCAAATAAAATAGTGTTTTCCTTGTACAATACTAGTTGTACCTTCAGCTTAACAAAAAAGGCAGTGGTTTGCCAGCACTATTTTTTGCTACGGTTAGCATTTACTACCTGGGACTTCTTACGAAATTTTTCTTCACTAAAATCAATTTTTATAACATTTTTGTAAAGTCAGTTTTAAAATCTGATTTTAAAAGATTTTTGGAAAAAATACAGAGTATTTCATTAAAAGACTGGGATACTCTGGGATAATATAATAAAAAATATTCTTTCAATCAGCTTTACATACTGTCATTTTTTCTTTATTCTATTATACTCTTAATACTCACTAAATGATTTATTAGTCGATTTTATGAAATCTCACAAAAACCATTAAAATTTAAATACCCAACATTGTCAAGGCAATTTTCTTAATTTTCCTCCTAAGGAAAATAAACTATGACTCTTAAAATGACATTAACACCTTTAAAATTATTATTCATGATTTTTGTTTATGTATAATAAAATGAGTTGGAAAGTGTTAAACAAATTTACTAAAGCATAAAGTATTATCATCTTTAAAAGAAAGATTTCCAAGAAATAACTTAAAATTGTCTTTAAAAGACAACATTTGGTTATGTTGTAGAAAAAGTTAACACAGTATGTAATGAACAGCTCAGTAAAGAAATATTGAACTATTTGCATGATATCAAGGATTTAGCATTGCTGGGCACTGTGGTGTAATGGTTAGCGCGTTGGACTGTTACACATATGGTCCCGGGTTCGATTCCTGGTGACGGCAACATCAATTTAGAAAAATAATATATATGAGTTTTCTATCCCTCATATGTATCGCAGCTCCCACCTTCGGTGTTCCCATAGCATTTAACTCCACCTAAGTAAAATAATGAATCAGGGATATGCACCAAAAAGATTCAATAAGTTCGCCAACTCTCCATCAGATGGCGAGCAACAACTGTTCTAAGACTTATCATCTCGCGCAATTACAGTGTTGCTATGTTTGAAGCCCTTTATCTTTCCACACCTTTCATCTATCCAATATCCAATTTCCAAAGAAAGCAACACAATAATAAGTAGGAAGAATTTCCTGAGTGTAGCTTCTCATTAAAAAAAAAAAAAAAAAAATTAACAGCTCAGTAAAGAAATATTGAACTTCTTTTCACACACTGAAAGAACTATCTGCATGATATCAAGGACTTAGCATTAGATCTATGAACTGTCACGGGAACTCGCTCATTAAAACTTTTCATTATGTTAATGCAGTTTTGCATAAAGTTTAATGAAAAATTTCATATTATTTATTATAAATTGCATACGCCTAATGAAAAAGTTCCATTAAAAAGTATGAAGAAGTTTAAGAATTTTTTAACTCGAATTGTGAAGGTTACTTAAGTCATTAGTTTAGTGAACAAATTTCATTAAAACTCGCCCAAGGAATTCTCTTTCTGTGCCACAGAAAAAACTTAAATCGAGTTGCAATTAAAATATTTGTTGATTACATTAAAAATTTTATTGCATTCGTCCTATTAAGGAAACTGTAGTATCAATTAAAATAATTTGTAACTATTTAATTGACTTTACTTTCAATTAAGATTTTGATCATATCTTTTAAAAATTTACCTGAATATTGTTTTTAATTAAAAAAAAAAATTAAGTACATAGGGGAAAGTGATGTACCTTGAAACAAGTGTACCTTGAAACGTTCAATTTCTTGCATATGTTTTGTACATTTTGAAAAAATGGTCTTCTAGATAGTGTTGTAATGACGGAAGAAGTTACGCTCGTTTCCGCCAAGACTCCATGTTTTTTTTATAAGTAAACGAACGAGAATATATTGAATTTCCTAAATAACGCTCGATTCTGTCTACAGAACTTGTACTGGCGACACTCAACGGGTATATAAAGGCCGTCATCACAAGAATCAGGATCAGTCGGCTACGGCAGCGCACACGGCCACAAGGTAATTTTACTAATCCTTTTTTTTATCAATCCTTAGATATCCTTCGAAGCCCTAACAACGTCATTCGAGGTCCTCGGAAAATCCTGCGAGGTCCTTAAATATCCTTCGAGGTCCTTAGAATATCCTGCGAGGTCCTTGAATATCCTTCGAGGTCCTTGGAATATCCGGCGAGGTCCTTGAATATCCTTCGAGGTCCTTGGAATATCCTGCGAGGTCCTTGGAATATCCTGCGAGGTCCTTGGAATATCCTTCGAGGTACTTTGAATATCCTGAAAGGTCCTTTGAATAGCCTTCGAGGTCCTGACCAAATCCTGCAAGTGTCAGCAGAGCGTGAGCCGTGTGTTGGCCGCCTCCCATTAAGCATCAGCAGAGCGTAAGCCATGCGTTGACCACCTCCCAGCAATAATCATCTCAAAGCGCGAGCCGTGCGTTGGCCACCTTCCAGCAGTAATAACATCAGAGTGCGAGCTCGAATAAACACTAATCATCTAATTTTTTGTATTCCCTTATTATATTATAGCTTTAGGTGGCAATTAGCTTTAAGAGAATAAAAATTTATAACGCTCAACCACGCTCTTTTACTCTCGGTCGCTGAAAGAAACAAATTTCTGTTACGATCCCTACCACCGCGAACTTACACCAGCTAACGGAGGAAATCTGGTCGTTACAGTGTTTTATTTAGCCGTGCTCCCATGGACCGTAAGTTAAATAGATGCAAAGAAAAATGGGGTAGTGTAGCTTAAAACGCCCAGAGTAAATTTCCAAAAAATGTTAAAGTTAATTTAAATTGTATAAGTGCAATACATTTTTTCAGAAACTTTTTTAATGCATAGGATTTAAAATCTGTACACCTATTTAGTAAATAAGATTTGCAGTTTAATATCATAATCATAAGAAAATTCCATGTGAAGGTCTTAAAAAAAACTCACAAAATTTGTTTTTTATAGGATTTTAAATATTTAAAGAAAAAAATTTTAAATTGTTGGCATTTAAAAGAGACCCATATTAAGGATATAATTCTAGTGGATATAATAGGACTAAAACTCCTTTCTATTTATTGCTTTTTAAATGAACCGGATATTGCAAAATAGGCTTTCTGCCCAGTTATATTAAATTTAGTTTAATCAAATAAAAGTTTGTTTGATTTTTTGAGAGAAGAGGTTTCTTAACATGTTCATTCTACATTTATGTCATATGGACCAAAATCATTTCAAACGTAAATGTAAAAAAGGTATAATAATGATGAAGGGTGTAAAAGACTAGAACCGACCCATTATAAGACCCTTATTTGCTTATTACTGACCTTGTGTGTATATATTCTCAACCATAGTATAGTTAAATTAAATAAATGTAGTTAAATTGAATAAATATAGTTAAATTGATAAGGGTGGTCTAAAAACAATATATTTTTTTTACGTTTCAAGGTATACTCAAAAATTTCAAATATATGAAAATTTGCGATTATTGTGCAATTTTCAGATTTCGCTTATAGACTAATATATCTCACTTTAAACTGGGCTTTTGAAGTTAGATATATTATAGCTGTTTATACGTAAATCGTTTCATGGTACCCAACTTTACACTACTATTAAAACTTTAATTAAAGTTTACAATAAAAGCAAAAAGTTTGAAAAAATTCAAAAAAAAAAAAATTCTAAAAATTGCCAACATTTAAATAAAAAATCGGGAAATTTAAATTTATTTAAAAAATCGTAAAAATTAGAATAAAAAAATTAAATTAAAAATCGCCAAAAATTGGGGGAAAAAATTATCAAAATTAAAAAGAATCTCTAAAATTTAAAACAAAATTTAAAAAAAATCGTTAAAATTGAAAACAAATGAGAATAAAACATAAAAGTCGCAATAATTTAAAAAAATCTCCAATATTAAAATACAGCGTAATTAAAAAAAAATAAAGAAAATTCAATAAAAATCCCAAAAGTTTTAAAAGAACGACAAAATTGTATAAAACGTCGATATTAAAAAAAATGATAAAGTTTAAAAAATCGAAAAAAATTTTAAAAATCACCTAAATAATATCTTCCATATCTTTAAAACATTTTTAGTGTCTGTCGTTTTATATTGCGGCGATTTTTTTAATGTTTGTGATATTATTTTAATTTTGGTAATTACATTTTTTTTTTTAATTTCAAGAATTAATTTAAATTTTTAGCGATTTTTTTTTTTTTAATTAAACTTTTTTTAAATTTTAACGATTTATTTATTTTTTATTATTATTAGAGATTTTTTAAATTTTTTCAATTTTGACGATTTTTTTTTTTCAATTTAATAGATTTTTTTTTAATGTTTGTACTTTTTGTCATTTTATTTTTATTGTGTTGTTATTATGGGTTATAAAAACTGGAAAATGTGTGTGCCCTAAATTAATTATCATCTATAAAAATTTAATATATATTATTAAAGTTTTAATTGAAAATGAGTTTGAAATCAAACAAAAGCTTAATTGACATTTTATTCACATTCCCATGAAAGCGAAATCAACACGACTTTTTGGTGCTTTGTCTTTCACATACAAATTTTTATTTTCGATTTACTTTCCTGTGGAAAGTAAAATTAAAGCACTTTTTCTATAGAGAAGTTTTTAAAAATCATAAGTTAAAATTTAGCATTTTGACCAAAAACATATGTTTTCGATAATTTGTCGACGTTTTTCGATTATTATTTCGATTTTTGTACATTTATGGGGATTAAAAAGCACCAAATTTTAATTTCATATGCTTTTTAAAATTTATTCGTATTCAAAAAGTAAGGAAACCCAGGACATGGGCGACTATATTTTTCTGTGAACAAAGTTAGCTTAATACACTCATAAATCAAAACAAACAAAACTTTCGGAAAATATGCAAATTTTCGTTTATTTAACAATTTTTTTTTTTTGTTACTTTAAAATTTTTTTTACCTATAAGTATTATTATCAGTGTACATTAAATCCATTTTTCTTTGCACTTTATTACTCTTTGTGGAACAACATTTTAAGCCATTTTAAATATATGTATTTGAACAATATACGTATGAGTGATATTTAATTTAACTTTAATGCAAATATTCCACATGCGCTTAGGTGTATCATTATGTGTAAAATTAGGTCAATATAAGACTAAGCTTTTGATACACTGATAGAATTTAATATTAAAAATTGTCTTTCAATTAAATGTATTCATTGATTGAATAATTTTCATTAAATTAATGAAAAATTCATTTAGTAAATGACATTTTCATAAAATGTTTTTGGTTGAGCCTTAAAATATGCAATCATTTTTATATAACTTTTTTGTGCAGCAAATATTTAGTTCCGTCAGGTTTCAACAGTAGGCGTCTAAATAAGTGCATCATGTTGATTGTATTATTTAGGTCAATCGGTAACGCGGTTTTGTTTACATGTTGGGGGCTGCGAGCTCAAGCCGCATTCAGGGAGATGTAGAAACAAAACAGAAAAGTAAAATAAATAAATACTAAAATCTAAATAAATATTAAATGTTGAACACATAATTTTTTTCATTATAATTCATTTAATGAAAATATTTTATTAATCCAATGAAACTTTCTTTGGGGATTTGTTCATTGCATTAATGATGGATTTCATTAATACAACGCACAATATTCTAATCATTACCTAAATACAATACCATAAATACCATCTGGGTTACATTTTGTTAAAATAAGGTTCAAATAAACTTAAGCTCTATTAAATAAATAATACTTACCACTCAAACATCTGGTGTAACCTTTAATAAACTTCATTTATTTTATTAATACAAACTCTCTTACAAATCATAAAAATGCACTTAAATTCTAAAATAAAATCTCTGTTTTTATTTTGTTGGAATCATAAAAATCTAACACATTTCTAGCACTTGCTAAGCACAGCATAGAATAGTATTTTGGCAGAGAATAATTTATTTATGGTTTGTTCTTTGTAAATCTTTTAAAACTCTATATGTAATGCAAAAAGTCATAAAACGCACCTTATATACAATACGGCATTATATGTATATGATAGCTTTCATATGTAACTTTTTATCATAGTATACAACATTTTTTTGGAAAGGTCATAAAATATTTTGTTTTTAAGAAACCCCTTTGAGTGTTATTATATTTTGTATAGAGAACATGTGTGTGCTAGTGTTAAAATAGCTTCAAAAGACCAAAGGGACCTTGCAAGAGTATATATTTAAGGATTTTATGATCAAAACAAAGTCAAATAATAAGTTTAACTATTCTTTTATATTGTCTAACTTATGTATTTAAGAGACTATATAGTATTTATTTTAAACTTATTAAACATGAAAATTCTGTACGTTTTAAATTAAGTTGTTTCTGTTTTATAGCCTAATTTGCATTATTTATCAGTTTAATTAAATCTTCTAAATACATTTTCAATTTATAAAAGTTATATTAAATATTAGTGCGTTCGAGTAATATTATATTAGGGGAGGTCGGGGTATTCTTGGACACACTTTTATTTTGTCCAGAAACTCTAAAAAAAATTGCTTTTTCTCAAAATTTCAAAGCTTGATTTTGTGGTACGATAAATAACCTTTATTTTGGTACCAGCAATTTAACCTAATTGTTTAAAATTGTACACTCTGTATCAGTAGGCGCAAAAAACTGGTGTTCGAGATTTAAAAAAATCTCGGGGTATTATTGGACAGTTTTGTTTATTGATAAAAAAAATGAATTTTACTGCTGGAAAACGTTTATTTGTTAATGAAAGTGAAAGAATATATTATAATGAATAAAGTAAAGTGAAAAATATCGAAGAAAATTATTGAGAATCGCAGTTAAGGCACGTGAAAGTGTTCGGGTTTGCTCCAGCACAACTCAAGTGAACACCTCGATCACAAGCAATACAATTGGCTGTGTTTCGGCGATTTTCTTTCTTGGGCATATTTTTCATGCAAATTGTGCAAAAATCAATATCCTCCTACGCATCAGTTTCGTTCTCTTTTGTGGAGTCTTTGATTTGCCACGGCCTTTTTTCTTCTTTGTGCTAGTATGTCATCTTTCTCCGATAAACTTTGCCGCTTCTTCTCGGCCTTATGACGTTGTTCAGACACATTTTCTAGCGATGTCAAAACGACCGACTTTATTGGCTTACGGCCACGATTTGAGTTTTTCGCTGGCGTGCCAAGTTTCAACTGACCTACCGATTTAAATGTCCTTTTTGGCATAATAACGCGGCATTCTGTCAAAATTTTAAATTTAGAATTTAAACGGACAAAAAAACGATTAGAAATTGCGGAAAAAACTAATGCTTTGCTTAAATTATGCATGCAAAATCTCTTATACGCATCAAACACGCGAGGTTATGTTGTGAACTGTCCAGAATTAATTGTCCAATAATACCCCAACAAAAGTGTCCAATAATTCCTCGAACGCTAATTTTTACAAAATGTCGGCGTATAAGTAACACAATGCAAATTTCATACAAAACTCTTATATGCGTCGAAAGCTTAAAGTTCAAATAATATTATAAATATATTTACCTCACTTGGTTCGTCAAAAAATGTTGTCAAAATGAACAAAACACTAAGTGAAAAAAACATTTTACAAACATCAAAATTCTGTTTGCTATGATAGCGAGGTAACAATGCGTCAAAACAAGTCAAGTGCTCAATAAAAAATGAGTTTATAATAAGACGAGTCTGTGCTAGTTGGTGGAGACCCCAAGCGTTACAAAAGGGAAAGATATCGCGCTGTCCAACAATACCCCGTGTCCAATAATACCCCGACTTCCCCTACTCATACGCACAGTAGTGCAACGTTTCACTTTAATAACTTAGTTTCATTAATTTTTCTCTTATATTTTTATTATAAAAAAACCACAGTTAATAACTTTGTTTATTTTTTTTGTTTTAAAATTTTTTTACTAAACTAATTACTTTTTGAGATAAAATATTTAATTATTACCATTTCTCATACACTCATAAAAAAAGCGCGATAAGTAGTTCAAAATTCCACTACAACAAAAATAATAACTGAGTTTGCGCCAACAGAAATTTCAATGAAGTTAAAAATCATGTTCTGCTAAATTTAGGTGACTTAAATTTTGGGTAAAAAATTTAGTTGAAATAAAATAACTTAGAAAAACTTTTGTTTAATGGAAATTAAAATAAATCAGTTGAAATCAGCACATGTTTTCTGCTAAATGTTAGTTTATTACAAACAGGTAAACAATTCAGTTAGATGTGCTAAAATTTCTGCTGAAATTACTATCACATTCACCAATTATTACTTTAATAAAACAAATGTATAAGAATATTTTTCAATGAATACAAATATTTCTACTCTAGGTCTAGTTTTTAATAATTAATTTATTTCTGAATATTTCGACATTAGTCGAATGTCATCTTCTGGTAAAATCTATAACAAATTCAATAAAAAAGCGTTAGAATAATATAACAAGTGTTAACATAGTACTGTAAAAAAAGTACATAAACAGTGGGAAGCCTAAACACAGTAAGTATAAACAGTAAAATAAAAAAGACACATAAAAATCAACCAAATGATAACAATGATTTTTTAAGTTTCTTGTTTTTCTATGAAAACATTAAATGTAAATTTGCGTATGCATATTTGTAAATATTGTGACATATTGTTGGTTTTTATGTGTCTTTTTTATTTAACTGTTTATACTGTGTTTAGGTTACCACTTTTTATATACTTTGTTTACATTACAATATTAGTACTTGTTATATTGAATTTGTCATAGATTTTCCAGAAGATGTCATTCAACAAATGTCGAAATATTGAAAAATAAATTAATAGTTAAAAAAAACTAGACCTCGAGCTCGAAGATTTTTAAAACATTATGTGTTATACTTAATCTGTTAAATTGTATTTTCATAATTTTTAACATTTCTAACATATATCCGCCTCTGTAATTAGAATCGCACGCACACTAAAAATACACAAATACCATCAAAAGTGTATTAAAGAAATGTGCGCATACTATAAATTACACTACACACACAACAGTACAACCCTTACTTTTGAAAACACAGCCGTACATTAAAAAAGTTAAAAAATAAATATTTCTAAAAGCATTTAAATCATTTTAAAAAAACTAACTCAATGTCATAAGAAAATGTTAGTTAAAGCGCGTCTTAAATTTGTGTATGTGGTGAAATAGGATAACTAATAACTTTAGTTAAATAACAGATTTAAGCGAAAACAGCAGAAAAAATTAACTTAACCGAATTGGAACACGTTTAACAGACTTTTCAACTAACTTTTTTTTATGAGTTTAAACAATTGTTATTTAATTATCTAAATTTAATTATAATTACTTACCCGCATGTTTGCGTATTATGGTATTTGTTTAAACATGTTTATTAGAGTGATCCAAAAAATTAAGAAAGTTTTATTTTGTGATCTCCACTTTATTGCATATGTTCTTTGATGTCTAAAATCCGACGTGGCAAGTTTCAACTAAATTCGTTAAAAGTTAGAGGTCGCAGAGAAAGTGAACTTTTAAGAAGTATTAATTTAACAAAAGCATCCATTCCATTTTAAATTTATGAAGTCAGAATTAAAAAAATCAAAAAACTTTTTAGTTATTCGCGCTTTTCTTAAGAGTTATACATAAGAACACATATTTTTGTTAAAATTATAAAATTTTCTGAAATCTAAGCTTAATTTTGATCAGAATAAGGTATCTTCCTTCCAAATTTAAAAAGTATTAGTTAATTTTAAATTATACGAGTTTTTCAACGAATAATTTAAAAGATGATAGCAGAAATCATATCGGTCGCGGTCCTCGGAAATCTACAGGTTATAATGTAAATTGTCATCAGCTCTGTAGCTATCTGAAAATAAAGTCAAGATATAATTTCCAAAAAAAAATAAGTTTTGGAGAACTTTTTATAATATGTATCATTAAACTTTTTTACAGTTTTATTAGTTTTTTGTTTTTATATGCATCGAGAAAATTTGTATGTTATTTTTAATTTAGAATGAGCTTTAAAACTATTTATATTTACAAAAACCAAGCAAATCAAACATATTTGCTAGGTTAATACTAATAATTCGGTCTGATCTTAAGATCTCATCTGAACCCGAAGTTTTAGAAAAGCTAGATCCTCAATTTTGCTCCATTTCATCCATTTCCATTTCTTAAAAATTTATGAATTGGCTTCATCATGTTATTAAATCTTATAATATTAATGAAACAGTTCATGAAAACGTATGAAACTTCTTCATATTAATGAAACATTTCATGAATATGATTCAGCTTGTTTTCAATTTGAACTTTTATGAAATAGCTTCATCATATTCATGAAGTGTTACATTGGACGAAAATCAATGAAGTTTTTTCATAAATATGAAGAAGCTTTTCTTTGAGTTACCGTCATTTAACGCAACAGCTAATTACATAATTATATATCGAATAATGTTTTCAGAATTTCAATTGATATTTTCTGAATTTTAAAAGGAAAATCTGAATTTTGATGTTTTCTGCATTTTAGTTGATACTTTCTGAATTTTAAAAGGAAAATCTGAATCTCAATTGATGTTTTTTAAATTTCAAATGGAAAATCTTAATTTAAATTGATATTTTCTGAATTTCAAAAGGAAAATCTGAATCTCAATTGATGTTTTTTAAATTTCAAATGGAAAATCTAAATTTAAATTGATATTTTCTGAATTTCAAAAGGAAAATCTGAATATCAGTTAATATTTTTTAAATTTCAAATGGAAAATCTAAATTTCAATTGATGTTTTCAGAATTCATCATGATATTCTCTGAATTTCAAAAGGAAAATCTGAATCTCAATTGATGTTTTCTGCATTTCAATTGATATTTTCTGAATTTCAAAAGGGAAATCTGAATCTCAATTGATGGTTTCTGCATTTCAATTAATATTTTCTAAATTTTAAAAGGAAAATCTGAATCCCAATTGATGTTTTTTAAATTTCAAATGAAAAATCTAAATTTCAATTGATGTTTTCAGAGATTCAAATAGAATTTCTGATTTTCAATTGATATTTTCTAAATTCCAATTGATATTTTTTTGAATTAGTGTTGCAAAAGGCACATAAGGTCAAAGAGAAACCTGGCTTTAATCTTTTTAATAGACATACAGTAGTGGTCAAAACATTTGGAACTGAGATCGAAGAGATCAGATGGAAGAGCCAATGTTCGAAGACCACGAGGCGAAAAGTTTAATCCCAGATACACAACCGCCACAGTGAAGCACGGTGTGGGGGTGTGTTTCAGGAAATGGGATTGGCCCAATTTACCGTATAACTAGCACAATTACGGCCTCAATCTATAGAGATATTTTGAGTTCAGTTATGCTTCCGTATGCTGAATGGGAATTGCTACTCTCATGGACCTTCCAGCACGAAAACGACAAAAAACACACGGCGGGGGTTGTAAAAGTTTGACTGCAGGAAAATAAAATTAATATCATGTCGTGGCCGGCTCAATCTCCCGATCTTAACCCGATTGAGAACATGTGGATGATTGTGAAACGGAATATCGGCAATAAAGTATTCCGAAATGGTGATGAACTTTTTGTCAGGTTAGAGAAGCAGTGGAATGAAATTTCTGACGATTATATTATTTCTGACGATTATGTTCAGAAGTTATAAAAAATAATGACTACGCCACAAAATACTGAGCGTTAAAACCATGGTTTGTATTTCCTTTTAACTACTTTAAGAGTTGCAAATGTTTTGAACACTGCACTATCGACTTATTTTGCTAAAATTACTTTTTTTTATTTTTGAGAAGTTATGCATAAATTTTTTTTATTTGTAAAATAATATACTATAACTGAATTTAAAGAAAAAAAACAAAAACTTATACCACAAATCTTTTTGATCAAAAAAATTATAATTACTTAAACCATGATTTCAGTTGCAAATATTTTGAACACCGCTGTGTGTACGCTGATTTCAAATCTGGCAAAGAAATGTTTTTCTCATTAACAGTTTTTGAAATATCGCGGAAATATATTGACATCATTCACCCCACTTAATTTTTCGAAATTTTATTGCAAAATTTTTTTGACAGATTTGAATTCAGCATACCTAAGTCTATTAAAAAGTATGTAGTTTAAAGAGAAGTTCTGTACAAAATTTAAATTTTTTGAGTAGTAGAATTGGTTAATTTTTTTCACCAACGTAATATGTATATTAATGCATCTCTGAATATGTTCTACTAAATATAGTTAGCAATGTCAAAGCAGAAGTCACCTGTCAATACAGTTACTATTTTACAATGTTACATGTTGTTAACTGATTTTTTTTTTCTTCTGTTGTTAAAACCTTTAGTCTCTAGTGTAACATAAGAGGACCCTGTCGTGTTCCAGAGTAGTTATTTTTTCTTATTATTTTTTCCATTTGATATTTTTTTGTAGCAAAGTTTTTTATTGTATTCACTACGTTTTATGGGTCATTTAGCAATTTTCTCTATTAACTGGGTATTGTTATAAATTCCTATATGGTCATGACACAAAGACACGACCATATTCAATATTACAGAACATCAGCATTAAATGCCAACCATACGAGAGCATCAGTAGAAGTTTAAATGGTCAAGTAATTTCATTTTGTATTTCAATTGATGTTTTATAAATATAAACGTAGGGAGGTGTTTATTTTTAAAAAGTGAAATATTTAAGAAAAAAAATCGGTAGTGTTGGCACTTTGGAAACAGAGAAAAATTTTACAATTTAAAATTAATAAAATTGTTCTTTCAGGTGTATTCAAAGCCAACATCCAAAGAAAATAGTATTCCCCACAATATTTCAGTTAAAGTTTGTTTAATTTGAAATTAATTTTAAAAAGTTTTAATTAAATTTTTATTTTAAAAATTTTATTTACGTAAAAAACTTTAAACGCCAAAGTTAAGTAATCATATTTGTCTTAAACATTGCAGAAAATCAAGATGAAAATTCTTTTAAATCTATCTATCTTCTTCTATATCTATGTATAAAACAGGATGTGTGTATGTAACGTATGGACTCCAAAACGGCTGGCCCGATTTTGATGAAATTTTCAGGTAATCTTCCGAATATTCAGGCGGGTGACACTGTGAAGTCTGATTTTTGATTTTTGGTCTGTGGGCGGAGGGGCGTGGCAAAATCCAATTTTCATATTGTACCTCCAATGACATATACATATATTTATTTTTTTCTCAATGATGTCTCCGAAATGTTCAATTGTTGAGAACGACGGTGAATTGATGTTGATGGCGTTTCACGGACACTTTCTGCCACAGCAGCAATATTCTCGGGTGTACGCACTGTTTTTGGCTTTTCACGCTTTGGTTTATCGATGAGGATGCAAGTTTCCTTCACTTTTTTCACAAGATAACGAACATACGGACCATATTCGTTCAGCGAAAGGATAAAACTAAATATCTGTCAAATCAGACATGGACTAAGTGTTACCATTCACGAAATAAGCACTAGTTGAAAAAAAAAGTTAGATGGTGGACCCTTTATTTACAAAAAAACTATGTTAATATTTACAAAAAACCTATGTTAATCTTCAAGCTATGTTACACGAACACAACAGCCTCATCCGTCTATTCAAAACAGCCCTAGACCAGATGCCGACAGATGAGTACACGGTTGTGATAAGAGCTGACAAGACACCGGCTGGTGAGCATGAGCGGCGCTTCAATGCACCGGTGATAGGTGACGTCGCAGTTGTTATGGCAGTTGTTTTCAGCCATTCATTTTATATACTTCAGCAAATAAAGGCGATAGAAGGACAAAGAGGCGTTGGGCTTCTCATGAAATTACAAATTTTAAAATGATTTACTAATGTGAATTTATTTTTTTAATTATTTATTTGCGTAAAACAAATTTCTTGATTAAAAGAATTAATTACAATTAAAATTTGAACGCAAAACAACGTTTGCCGGGTCAGCTAGTGTTCTATAAAAACGAAAGTAATTTCAATATTTAAGTATTTTGAAATAACTTCATTAATTACTTTTTTCGCTTAGAATTTCAATTAAAATTTTAATTGATACGATCACAACTTTAATTAAAAATCATGAAGATTTTTCATTAAATTTGTAATCTATATTAAGAAATATATACACAAGAAAGTACAATCATGTGCAACAGATACATCTTCTGCAGGTTAAACTATCGTTCGCGAACGCAAACAATACGTAAAAATGTGAACACAGTGAATGCGGAAAAGCGTAACGGAAATCGGAGGAAAAAATATTTATTCTTTTTTAATAACGAATTAAAAAAAGCACTTGTTCCGAAAAAGTACCATTATCAGAAAAAAAAACAGTAATTAAAAAAGTACTTCTTCCATAATTTAGTACTTTTCCGCATTTACTGTTTTCACATTTTTTTCGCACAATATCTTAAATTGCAGACGAACTATCCTAGTGTATATATTCCTTGTCTATATGAATAAAAGTTTAATTGAAAAACTATCAATTAAATCTTTAAACAAAACTTGAATTGATATAATAAACTCTAATTTTTCCGTATTTAATTAAATTTTTAATTGTATTCACAAATATTTTAATCAAAACTCGATTCTACACAATATGATTTTGGTAAAATGTTGCCAATTTTTTTTTTTAATTTTATTAATATATTCCGTCTAAAGTCGATTTCTTAAAAAAAAGTTCTACCCTGTTAGAAAAGTTCTACCCTGTTAGTGAAGTTTATTGTGACACAATCTGTGGTTGTAGTTATTAGTAGAGACTTATATATTTAGAACGAATGTATGAAATGTCCAGTGTTCACTTTTTTACGAGTTTGGTTTCTGATATTGTGACATTACTAAATATGTTTTGCTGTTTTTGAACATGCCCAGTCAGAAAAAGACAAACTGACCACCGATGGCAAAGCACTTTAGCAAGTGGTACAAGTACAAAAAAAAAATGATACCATCATTAGACAAAAGGTCCGTATGTTCAAAAAGTGTAGAACAAGCACTGGGGGAAAAAACTTCCCAAAAAAATTAAAAAAGTTCAAGTATATTTTTTTTGGTCTCGCCGGGATTTGAACCCTGGCCGTCAGATTGGTAGCCGACAGCTCTAACCATTGAGCTCACGAAACATATTATAATTGATAGCTAAAAACTTAAGTAGCTGCCCTATGGGGAATGGGACCGGTTCTGCGTGTGCCACAGGATCGGTCCCTTCGTGCCAGAGACCGGCCCTCTGCTAAGCCCTACCATATGTAAACAACTGGCAACTTTAACATTGGCTTGTCATAAGAGGGGGTCATTTGTACTGCTTTAAACCACATAGTGGCACCCCACAGGACTACCACAAGACTGTCGCAAAAGGGCCATGTCGTATAAAATAAACGAAAACTAAACAGCTTCCAATGGGTAAGATTCTGGCCAACTGGCTTTATCTTGTTAATAAGCATTCTGGTTAAGTGGTATGTCCTTCCTTTACCAGTCACAGGATTGGTAATTTTAGGACAATTGACACTGCTTAACCCACTTCAGTATTAAATTATACCAGTCCTGTGATAAGTCCTTCTTTAACCAGTCACTTTTAGGTCAATTGACTCCTCATTCCCCATAGGGTGATAACTGATGTGTGACAGTTGACAGCTCAAATATGTCAAAAATGGGTTGAGAACAACTTGCCAACGTTGGAAAAACAGATCTTGGTCTTAAAAGAGCTTTTCCAGAAACTCAAATATGTATTATATATGAAAAAAATATTAAAAAGTATAAAAAATCACAAAAAAAATGTTTGCTGAAACCGGCATCGAACTCAGAAGCTTCCGATTACAAACTTTTTTAAACAAAGCATCATCACTTTTAAAAGTAAATGCTTTGCCAGTGGTTAGACTTAAGAGCCGTTGGTAATTTATGACTGATAGCACTAGGGAAACAGTTTTCCCCAACGTTGCCATAGTGATCTCAGCCAATTATTTGCCAATAATTTTGCAACTGAAATTATTGTAAAACAAATACTGGCAGAACAATTTTTGGAAACGCTGGTAGAGCGTCTTAAACAAGTGTTCTGCCAATAGTTTATTTACAGTTCCTCGGATAGTTAGTGCTTGATCTTTTGTACTACTGGCAGTTTCTGACTGGGTGGTTTTTCTTTGATAAAATTGATTTGTCGGTACGAATATGTTTCAATGTGTCTTTTTCATACATTGTTAGGATTATTATTATTATTGTAACATCTCTTTCATTGTGTCAGTATCAGTTTCACATTGTTAAAATAACAATAATAATAATAATGAAAACAGTATAAGTTCTAAATTATTATATTGACGTTTATTAATCGAATGATATTGACTATATTTATAGCTTTAATAGTGAACTGAATAATGGGTTAATATGGTAGTGAAGTTTTTTTAACCGGTAGATGGCGCCACTATAATGTTCCATGCCGCTAGTTCATTATCCTGCCTCTCAAAAAATGGAAGATAGAGCAAATTAATGAATATTTATAATATTACACTTAGAATATTATGTAGGCATAGACAGATGTATTTTAAAAACAATTGAAATATCGCGTAAAAATAGGTCTTCATAGGAGTGGCAGCTCTCATACAAAGTAAATATTTAATATCATATATCTACAGTACTATAATAGCCATAGTCTTAGAAATTTGTGCACGTTGATTATTTGTTAATGTGAATAGTCATGGGAAAAATGGGCGTGATCGGACCAGTGGGCGTGTCAGCTCCCATACAAAGTAAATATTTAATATCATATATCTACAGTTCTATAATAGCCAGAGTCTTAGACATTTGTGCGCGTTGATTATATTATGAATAGTCATGGGAAAATTGGGCGGGATCATACCAGTGGGCGTGGCAGCTCCCATACAAAGTGATTATTTAGCTCATATACAAAATTAATATTAATATTAAATATCTAGGGTTCTATATTAGCTATATAGCCTTCAAATTTTGTACGAGTCCATCAATTACAAATATTAGTAGTCGAACTGAAAATGGGCGGAATGGGATAAATGGGCGTGGTACCGCTATATACAAGGTGGCGCAAAAGTAATCCTCCTATCAGAAAATGCTATAAATTTTGCGATTGGCCCCTAATGTCAGTTCTGTTTTGACATTTGTGTAGTAAACACATGCGAAATACACGTTAATAAACAATGTTACGCTACACTGCTCCAGAACGCGGAATATTGGTGACTATTTATTTGACCAATAATCGGTCGGTAACTTTGGCACAACGTGAATTTCGTCGCAGATTTCCTGGCCGTCCAACGCCTACTGGTGAAACACTGCAACGTTAGGCGCTCGCCTCGAAGAGACTGGCACAACACGAGATGCTGCCAGGCGTGGCAGACCCCGGAGTAGCCGTTCTGCAGAGAATATTGCTGCTGTAGCCAAGGATGTTATGGAAGCGCCGTCGACATCGACCAGACGACGCACTATGCTTTGTCCCATAGACAAAAATCAAAAAAAAAATTTTGTCTCAAATTGGTTTTAAATACAGATTTTTTGAAAGATAATAAGGTATCTCAAATAAATGTTAACAAAAAAAATTTTTCTGATTGCTTTTGCCACCACGAGAGGGCGTTAAAAGCAGATAATTTCTTCCAAAAATTACTTAACAGAAAAATGAGTTTTAGTTGTTTCACAAAAATAATTCTGAAAAATTCATTTTTTTAAAAAGTCGCTCGAAATTTGGTTTTCAAGTACTTTGATATATTTGCAGTTAAATTAAAATTTATAATTTAGTATTTTTTTACAAAATAACTTTTTTATTGCTCTGAAAAAACACATTTTTTTTGTTGAAAATCCAAAAATTACTTAAGTTTGATGGAGTATAAAAAAAAATTATATAAAATTAGATATTTTTTTTTTGTTCTGTTTTTGTAAGTTTATACTCTTAGCTAAGAGGGTATTCAAAAATTAGTGCCTATTTTTTACCACAACTTAAAAAAAATGCGTTTTTTGAAATGCCTAATTTTATGATTTTTACTCAAATATCAGGCATTTAAGAGTGTTTAATATCATTGCGCAACACGATTTTATATTTTACATGTTAAAAAATAAAAAAATTTAATTATATCATTAGTAGACCAAAACCACTGAAGTATTTTCAAAATTTAGCTCGAGTTTTTTTTTATGGCCCACTGAAGTTTTTAATTTTTTTTTAAAGGCGTTTTGAGTAAGTCAAAAAAAATGCAAGGCTAATAGATGATTTTAATAAAATTTGATGACGGTTCTTTTCATAGAACTAATTAACCCTCTATCTGCCATTTTTAGGGGTCATTTCAGCCCCTCCTCATGGAACACCACTAACACGTTTAACATGGAAGATAAACTCGGAGACCCAAAATTTGTTGCACAGTGTATGCAACTGTAGCTTTATGTTATGTAAAATATCTCATTAATAATTAGTAAGATCCCATTAAACTATAAATTAGATTCTGTTTCATATTTAAATTACTATTTTAAAGTGTAAGTTGCGATTGACTTGGATTTTGAATTTTTTTTTGTTTTATATTTTTGTTTTGCTTTATCATATTATTTGCCGTTATTTATATTTTTCAAATTTAGGATGATAGCGTGACACATTTGTTTTTAAGTTACAATACACGCGTGTGATAGTAACTATATTCCAGCAGCGCTAATACGACCATATATTAAATTTTCGGAAATGCGAGAGAAATTTTTATTTTCTATAAAAGTTTCAATTGCATAAAAACCGTAAGTGTTACAAATTTAATTGCCTTTAACATAAGTGATCGTGAGTGCTAGTGGATGAAAATACTAACGGGTCCATCTCTATTTCTAATGTAAACAAGGTTTAAAAAATAAATTTGTAAATTATATAACTAATCTGTGGTGATGGCAAATATTTAAAAAAATTCCGATATAATTGATTGTTGGATAGGAGCATCCTCAAACAATAAACTATCAGAGGTGTATAAATATGTAAAACATAAGATAGGCGATTCATATTTTAACAAAAAAAACTTAATACAAAGTATTCAGTTTTTTAATAGTAAAGTGAATAAGTTATGGAGAGAAAGCAGATATAATTTTAATTTTTTTATCAAAATATATCGCACTTAATCAACAGGAGGGTATTAACTCAAAATGTTCAGTAGAAGCAAAACAATTTTAAATTTAATATTAAAGGCACATGAAAAAGAATTTTTAAACCAACCATTTCATTATCAAAAAGTAGGCAAAATAGCACGATATTTTTACAGCGGATATGAATACTACTCGTCAATTTTTTTCGAAAAGTGGAAAAATAAAAATTTGGAAGTGCGATATGATTTTTTCATAATTTTTTAATGACGTTTACATTGCTAGTTTTCCTCTTTAATTTTTTCATTTATGTTATCTTTCAAATATCCTTATAGTTTTATTTTTGCAAGAGCATTTTAACCGGTTTATCCTATTTTTCAATAAATGATGTTTTTGTATTTTCCACATTGATAATCCGATTCTACCCAAATTTGGCACAAATATATATCTTGCAAATATCAATTTACATACCAAAATTTATTACGATCAGACAATTTTTTTAGGAATGGTAGCGTATTTAAGAAAAAGGATATATAGCAGGACCTTGAGTCCTTAGTCCGATTTAAATAAAAATGTACACACACGTTGCTAGTTGCATGTGTATCAGCATGACCACTCTTTGTAATTTTGTGGGCATTATTGAAGCTAAAATTATATTTTTCAATTTCAGGACACATGGGAGGTAGGCGTGTCCTAGGGCCGATTTTTCCAAAAATTCTTATTTTTCTTAACTAAGCTATTTTATGCTAGTGTACCAAATTTCAAAAATATCTGACTACTCCTTCTATTTTTGTCCCTTCGTTATATGGGAACGAAGCATAGTGCGACGTGCCACGCAAATGGGTATCAGTCGACGGTCTTTACAGCGAATTTTGGTACAAGATTTGAAGATGTTTCCGTACAAAGTCCAGATGGTGCATCAGCTGTTAGCTGCTGACCGCCAATCGCGTGTAACATACGCTCAAGCCATCCTTAATCACCACCAAGAGGAAGATGATTTTTCATCAAAAATAATCATGAGTGATGAGGCCCATTTCCATCTTAGCGGGTACGTAAATAAGCAAAATTTACGCTTCTGGGGCACTGAAAATCCGCGTGTAACCCACGAAGAGCCATTACACCCGCTCAAAGTCACTCTATGGTGTGCTGTTTTCGCTGGAGGAGTCATCGGACCTTTTTTCTTCGAAGACGTCGCGGGCCAAACGGTTACTGTGAATGGTGAGCGCTACAGAGCAATGATCAACGAGTTCTTTTTGCCGCAACTTGATGAATTGGGATTGGAAAACATGTGGTTCCAACAGAACGGTGCAACGGCACACACTGCATGTGCCACAACCGATATGCTGAAGGATGCATTTCCCGGGCGCCTAATCTCCCGTTTTGGCGATTTGCTCTGGCCAGCAAGATCGCCTGATTTGACCGCTCCAGACTTCTTTTTGTGGGGCTTTTTGAAGTCGCGGGTTATGTCAACAAGCCTTAGACTCTTGCAGCTCTTAAAGACAATATCCGTCAAGAATGTGAGGACCTATCGCCGGAAGTTTTGGCCAAAGTGATGGAAAATGCCATAAAAAGGGCTCAAATGACAATCAACTGTGGCGGCGGCCATTTACATGACATCATATTCTCGACTTGATGTAAAAAAAATTAAAATACCAAATAAAAATAATCCACAAGAAGAATCAATTTTTTTTTTAAATTACAGCCAAAAAACATCGGAAGGTTATTTTTGCGCCACCTTGTATATATAAAACAGGATGTGTGTATGTATGTAACGTATGGACTCCAAAACGGCTGGGTCGATTTTGATGACATTTTTAAGGAATCTTCAGAATATTCAGGCGGATGACACTGTGAAGTCTGATTTTTGATTTTCTGTCTGTGGGGTGAGGGGCGTGGCAAAATCCAATTTTCATATTGTACCACCAATGACATATACATATATTTATTTTTTTTTGCTTTTTTTATTTTATTTCTTTTTTTTTTTGAAAGCCGTTGTCATGTTTTTCAAAACGAGATATCAAACTCTTAAATCTGTTATGTAGTTCCGAAGATATTTACAAAACACCTATGTTAATATTTACAAAAAAAAACTATGTTAATCTTCAAGCTATGTTACACGAACACAACAGCCTCATCCGTCTATTCAAAACAGCCCTAGGCCAGATGCCGACAGATGAATTTACGGTTGTGATAAGAGCTGACCAGACAGCGGCTGGTGAGCATGAGCGGCGCTTTAATGCACCGGTAATAGGTGACGTCGCAATTGTTATGGCTGTTGTTTTCAGCTATTCATTTTATATACTTCAGCAAATAAAGGCGATAGAAGGACAAAGAGGCGTTGGGCTTCCCATGAAATTACAAATTTTAAAATGATTTACTAATGTGAATTTATTTTTTTAATTATTTATTTGCATAAAAGAAATTTCTTGATTTAAAGAATTAATTACAATTAAAATTTGAAGGCAAAACAACGTTTGCCTGGTCAGCTAGTGTTTTATATTTTTTTATTAACAAAATGACTACATAGAATTAATGGTATGAATTTTTCTAACTTTTCTGTATGTAGTTTGTTTTTTTATAACTTTTAAATATAGCAAAAAAAAATAATTTTCTGCTAAAAATAAATATGTTTTCACTTGAAAATAACAGAACTGAAATACTACTAAAACTACTAACAAACATTGACAGCAGCAGTGCTCTGAGGGTATCCTTAGTAAAATTGACAGTATTAAGGACCAGAACCATCGACGATATCTTATGAAACTTGAAGAGTCGCATGTCTATAACTGTTAAATACTGATTTTATTTTAAATAAATTTAATTACATTTTTAATTGTATCAATTAAATATTATAACGAATTCTAATTAATTTTCAAGTGATCTTAAAATGCTTGTGTAAAACTATTTAAAGCATTTAAGTTTCATAATATTTTTTGCTTGATTGTAGAGTGAAATAAAAGCAAGTATAAGCAATAAATTCTGTATTCCCAAATATTTATATGAGGAATTTTAAAAATTTTCGACAACCGGAGCAAAATATTGTAAAAATGTTGTTGGTATAACATGAATAAACTTTTGTTTATGTGTTAGCCGATACTTAAGCACGCTAAATCATGTTTCTTTAACGGCGTAAAAATTATAGCGTTTTTAAATTTAAAACAAATTAAAAATATTTAAATTACAATGTTTGATTGGATTTAATAAAAGTTATAGGTTTCATTGCATTTATCACATTCCGAAACATATTACACCACCAAAAAAAAAATTTAAAATACACTCATAAAATTTGTTTGTCATATATTAGAACTTAAAACTAAAACCATGATTATATATATTTTCCAGTTTTATGATAAAAAATATTTGTTGATGAATAAACTAAGTGGAATATTATAGAATAATTATAGAATAATTATAGGCCAACTCCATGGTTATTTTTCGGGTGTAGATAATTTTTTTGTGGCAACTAATTTAAAAAATATTCAAAACAACTCAAAATTAAAAAACTCTCTAAAAGCATTGTTAGAAAATTTTTAGAAAATGAAAATTAAAAGGTACAAAAAATTTAATTTAATAATGCTAACTTTTTAAACAAACGACCTTTTCTATTGTGAAACATGTTAAAAAAATTTCAAGAATAGACAAGAACAGGTTAAGTAATGTGTAAACCATTTAAAGAAGACCACTTCTTGGAACATCATAAAAATTTGAATTTTCACATTTCTGTTTAATGTATTATATTTCTTTTTGCATCAATTAAATTTATTAAAATTGTGAATAAAATTCTTACCGTTTACAAAAATCCGATTTGGAAAAACTTGTTTGCTATGTACTTTTTATGATATCTAAAAATTATCTATATTCATGCAGGAACACGAAAAAAAACGCAAGGGTTCATACCACAATAGAGAACATTGCCTCACATTTATTCTTCGAACTTCGGAGCTATAGACATTGTTTTTGTCCATGTTATAATTTCACACTTTCCCGAGCGGTCATCAGTAGAATTTCAATATTATTATTTGAACTACTTATTTGGAAAGTGGAATGAGTTCCTTTGTTTGTATTATGATATATTAAAGAATTAGAATTGCAACGGTTTTGAAACTGTAAACGGCCACTTTTGCACAATATTTTTGCACACATCTCTTCAGAGGCCGTTAAATTTATTATTAATTTAAAAAAAATGGAATAAACGACTTAGCCGATATTTTGCCTGGTGGAGTTACTGTAGATAATATCACAGTCAAAATGCTTCTCTATGCTGACGACATTGTCTTGCTGTCCGACTCGCCTAGTGGTCTCCAGCTTGTGACATTTAAAAGTCAACCTTACTAAATCTAAAGTTTTAGTTTTTCGTAGCGGAACAAGAATATCTTAACATTTAAAACTGGATTTATGGAGAAGATGAAATTGAAATTGTAAACTCATACAAATATCTTGGTATGGATTTGTGTTATAATTTGTCTTTTAACAAACATCTGGAAAACAAGCTAACAACATCAAACGTGGCGATTTCTCCTACTTGGTCTAAATATATAAACCATCCTAAAATATATAACAAAAATAAACTGAAAATCTTCACTGCTGCTTCCCGCTCAATAATGTGTTACGGAGCCCAAATATGGGGTTACAAAAAATATGATGTAGTTGAAAAATTTAATAATTTTTTTTATTAAAAAGATGTTATATTTGCCTAGCAACACTCCTAACTAAAGGGTGGTTAAATTTCAAGGGCCGATTTTGATTTTGAATAAAACACAAACTATTTAGGAAATTATTGTAATTTTATTTTATTATGATATATGGGTATTACTAAATTATGTATGGAACAAAATATCGGCCAAATGGGCGCCGCGACCACGGCGGCACACCTCCATCCGATGGTCCAAATTTTCGATGACGCTGAGGCATAATGGAGGTTCTATGCCGTTAATGTGCCGAATTATCTCATCCTTTAGCTCTTGAATTGTTGCTGGCTTATCGACGTACACCTTTTCTTTCAAATAACCCCAAAGAAAAAAGTCCAACGGTGTCAAATCACATGATCTTAGCGGCCAATTGACATCGCCATTACGTGAGATAACACGGCCATTGAATTTGTTGCGCAAAAGAGCCATTGTTTCGTTAGCTGTGTGGCAAGTGGCACCGTCCTGCTGAAACCACATATCGTCCACATCCATATCTTCCAATTCGGGCCATAAAAAGTTCGTTATCATCTCACGATAGCGAACACCATTCACAGTAACTGCCTGACCGGCCTCATTTTGGAAAAAATACGGCCCGATGATGCCGCCAGCCCATAAACCGCACCAAACAGTCACTCTTTGTGGGTGCATTGGTTTTTCGACAATCACTCTTGGATTCTCATTCGCCCCAAATGCGGCAATTCTGTTTATTGACGAATCCACTGAGGTGAAAATGTGCCTCATCACTGAAGATGATTTTCTTCGAAAATTGATCATCCACTGTTGCCATTTCTTGCCACCATTCTGCCCATTCACGACGTTTGGAATGGTCAAGAGGCTTTAATTCTTGAGCCAATTGCACCTTGTAAGCGTGTAAATGCAAGTCTTTATGCATAATGTTCATCAACGACGAACGTGAGAGGTGCAATTGTTGGGCACGACGACGAATTGAGGTGGACGGCTCTTCAGCCACACTATCGCGAACAGCAGCAATATTTTCTGCAGTACGAGCTGTACGAGCATGCACTGGTGTTCTCACATCTTCTAAAGACCCGGTTTGCTCGAATTTTTCCACGATTTTTGCGATTGTACGCACATTTGGACGATCAAATTGACCAAAAAAATCACGAAGTGCACGATATGTATTTTGATTTGAACGCCCATTTTCATAATAAGTCTGGATAACTTTAACGCGTTGTTGGATTGTGTATCTCTCCATGGTTCAAATTGAGTAAGTCTGAAATAGAGAAATGTCAAATAAAATTCGGAAAAAAACTTGGCGTTTAGGTGTGGTTCACATTCAACATCGGCCCTTACAATTTAACCACCCTTTACATGCTTCTTCTGCAAACTGATTTAAACCCGCTACATCTTGATACGTTAAAACTGCATTTTGATTACATCAATAAGGTCCTTAACATGCCTAATAATAGATTGCCTAGCAAGCTTGCGGAAATAATAATTGCTAAACATACTTTTGGGGCTGAGGATTGGGATAAACTTTGTGACAAAATAAACTTTGTGCCAGCAAATAGTTCAGATACACGTTGCATATACTACAAAACAATTTTGTCCCTGGTTAAAGTTTATGAAAAAGAAAACCTATTAGCTGATGCAAGAAGTTCTCAATTTCATGATCTATATCCTCATTTAAACCATTATTTGATACAAATTACAACCTCAAATCTTCATTCTCGTGCTATAAGTCTATTACTAAGAGCAAGAGGAGGCCTCGTAGATATAACCGCTAGACCTTTTAGAGCTTCATCAGTCGGGTTGTGCATACTTTGTAATTTAGACGCAACGGAAAACACTTTTCATTTTATTGGTATCTGCCCTATTTATAACGGCTTTGGACTACAATATTTCAATAAAAGTAATCTAAATTTAACCGAAGTGCTAAACATACTCAATGGACACACTAGTCACTACAATACTCTTGTAAATTATTTGGAAATTTGTTTAAAATACAGAAAATTTATATTAAATGAATTTGCATAGTTCCTTAGGGTTTAAACCTAATTAAAAAAGTTTAATATACATGTAGTATACATACAAATCTTTGTACATATGTTAAAAAAAAAAAAAAAGAAATGTTTCATGAATTTTACAACAGCTTTTATTTTGCCAATAGCCAGATCAACTAATAAGTTATGCCCCTTATAGATAATTATATTTATTCCAGAATTTAATGAATTTCTTCTAATATTTTTTTATATCTATTAAGTAAATAAAAAAAAAAATCAAAATTACATATTTATTGCAAAGCTTCTTATATTTTCAATATTGAATGGACGCATACCACTTTTTAAAATATATTTAATATTTATTTAAATTTAATTTAAACTTATATTTAAACTTAAAACTTTAAAATAAATAAAAAATTAACATCTTTTTTCACATGATTACTTTGTATAGTGTACATTAGAGCGTATTTTTTTTTAACTTTTGTTGTAATTCGCACCACCTACAAACTAGGTGGTGCGAATTTGAGAAAATCGGATTAATCCATGTCGCCCATCGACCAAAGTTTTCGATTTTTGTAAAATTTTCATAAACTGCTTTAATAAAAATATATCTTGCGATACATAATTTTTAATTAATTTTGGCATGCTAAGCAAGAATTTTTAAAAAAAAATTATGTCAGAGCAGCTGTTTTTGATATATTGTATATATTGTGACTTGATTTTCACTAAAAATTGAGTTTTTAACTCTATTCTACAAATTTTTTTAAGTATAATTAAATTTTTTTTTATTTTTGCACTAGCAAAGTAGACAAAATTTCTTTTCATTTGAGAACAACTAATATCGGTTGAAGGGTAACTTGTAAATTTACTTGCAAATATCTCGGAAAAACAGAAAATTTACTTATTAACATTGAAATGCTTTTTAATTTCATACACATGATTATTGAAGGAATAATACAATAAATTAAAATTTTTGAAAAAATGTTTTCTACATACAGAAAAATACCGCTCTAAAGTACATACAACAGAATCTGTAAATTTTCACACTTGCTTCCAAAATGCATTTTGAAAAAAGTAACAAAATTGTGTATTTCCCAAAAATGGTACATACTAGGAAAATTCGAAGAGCGAATTTTAAATCTGGAGATTGATGATTATGAACAGATAGAAAAACATTGTTAAAAAAGTGTTAGCTAAAACTACTAAAAAATTTTGTTAAAAACTACGTTGTAGAAAAACTGCTTAATTTAGAAGATTGATTTACTAAATATTAATAATATAAGAATGGCAAAAATAAATCTGTTGAATCTACAAATATGTGACAAAAAAAAATTTAATTTGTTAAAGTGTTTTTTAGATTTTTTTTTTAATACGAACAACATATCTGCCGTTTTTAAATTCGCAATCTTAAATTTTGTAGCAAAAGTTTCTGTTGATTTTTGCAAAATACTATTATTTGCATTCCATTTATTTGCAATATCAAACATTTTTTTTCCTGTTTTTAGTCCACAAATATTTAGTACACAAAGTTTTTGCCAATTTTAGACGATTAAATTGCTATTTTTAATTAACTAAATTTCAACTCGAATATAACTAAAATTTTGTCAAGTTAACAGTTTTATTTTTCCTGTTTTTATTTTATTAATATTTAGCAGAAAAAAAAAATCTGCTAATTTTAGCAGTTTTTCTGCAACGTTATTTTTAACTAATTTTTAGTAACTTTTTCTGGTACTTTTACAGATTTATTTCTATAAGTGTGGGAAGGATATCCGTGCACAGAGAGAATTCCTTGTACGAGTTTTAATGAAATATTTTCATTACACCAATGAATAATTGAATGATAATGAAAAATTTCTAAAACTTCATGAGAAAGCTTAATGGTTTTAATGAAACTATTTTGAATGAAACCTTTTCATTAGTTGTATGAAATTTTTAATAAATAATATGAGCTTTTTCATTAAATTTTATAAACTGCATTAATTTATTAAAAAATTTCAATGGACTAGTTCCAGTGACATAGTTCATAGATCTTCATTAATATCATGCAGATAATTCTCTCAGTGTGTTATCCAAAAAAAAAAAAAAAAAAAAAACTTATAATACAAGAATTCCGTTAACACTTTAGCGATTTTTTAAGTTTTGAAGAAAAAACTTGCTGTGAATAGAAGACATATGGAAACTCATCATTATCTAATTTTTCTTGAAAATGGACTTATACCACTTTCAAAATAAGTGGTTTATTTGCTTGCTTAACGGTCATACTGATTTATTCGGGAGTGTTCTGTAAAACGAACTCAAAAACAATAATAGGTTTTCATATGAGATAGAGGGTTGTTGTACAAAGACGTATAACTTAATGTGGATTCGCTTTTCAGATCACCTTCGATTAATGATTAATGAAAAAAATGTTAGTGTTTTCTTTAAAAATACTGGCTTTTTTTAGAATTGTCATATGGTAAACTTGGATAAACAATTTTTCTACTAAAATTTATAATTAAACCAGAAACCATTCACATTTTGTATTAGAGCTTATTTTAAAAACTTATCGCTCAGATACTGTAGTAATAAAAAAATACACAAAATCTAGCGGGATAATTTTTTTTTTATATAAAAAAATTCGCTATTTTTTGGAAAATATTTGTTGTTTTCTTGTTTTTCAATTTTAAATTTCACTAGCTCCCTAAGTTACTTTAAATTTTAAAACAAATATTTATTTAAATTTCTTGCAATTTTCAATGTTTCTTTAAATTATAAAATATGACATAAAATAAACTCCAAATACAATAAAAAAACCATCAAATAATGTCATCTAGTCAGTCATCTTTATTTCCTTACATCTCACTGTGATAATACAAAAAATGAACTGAAAACGAAATTTGAAACATATTTTTTCTGCATAAATACCGGAGTTTGTTTTTTGTCTATTGACTAGACTACACTGTACTCGTATGTCATGTTGCTTTTTGGTCTATTGTTATAAAATAACAACATAAATTTGTCAATGTGAATTTCCTTATTTTGATGTTTTAGTGCTAATGAATATGTTGACATTTATATTTATTTTTTTTGCTTATTTATCTTTATATTGTAGATATAAGTCATACTAAATATTTTAACCCTGTAACGGGTAAGGCTGCCTCAGGGCAGTCTTCATAAAATTTTCCACAAATTCGTCAAATGATCGTTTTATGCTCTTAAATTAATATAGAAAACTAAATTTTCTAAATATTTTGCAAACAAATTTTTCGTGTGCCGTCTACGGTTTGGAAGCGAGAAAGCTTCAAAATCAAAATTTCAAAAACTAATTATTTTTGAAAAAAAAAATAGTTTTCAAAAATCAAAAAAACCAATTTAAGTTGACTAAAAACTCTTTATAATGAATATAAGTAAGATTGAAGCTTTATCTTTAATAATAAGTCCTTACTTTAGTCCAATTACTCACAGCATTTTATCAGGATTCCTCTAAAGGACATCATCTTAACTTATAAACTAATAGATGGATTTTTATGAAATTTGGCAGAAGGAAGACATTAAGTATTAATAGCAAAGCGTTGAAGTTTGAACAATATAAATTGAAGTTTCAATACTTTTTCGCCAAATTTCGCTTTATCCAAAAAGCGAAAATCGTAATATCTTCTTAAATAGGAGCAGAAAATAAATTTTTTTTGGAGTGTAGTTATATCTTGGTAAGAAAAATAATTTTTGTTTAAAACTTCTCTTTTATATGCTTTAGTTTTCAAAATGCTGAGGTTAAGAAGAACAATAAACGTTTTTCTATAAAAAATTATAATTACTATTAATTTTTAAATCAGACTAGACTAGTTTCTGCCTTTTTATGGACAGGATCATCAGTGATTTGATTGTCTCTATATGATAATTTTTTCAACAACCTGCGGCTGTAAGAATCAAACCTGCGCTCATCTTACATTACAAACGTAACAATACCAAGTCATGACTGTTTAGCGATCACACCCAAGTATGGCCTCAAATCTAATGCAGCTAAATTGCAGTTTTCTTTCCTATTAGATTTTTCTGTTATTGTATATTATACTCAGAAGTGACAACACTAACAACACAAATATTCTATTTTTAAATTTTTGTTTATTTTTCTAATCTCATCCGTCTCTATTTCACAATGTTGCCAGATTTACGTATGGTTCAGGGTTGACAACTTTTGCGTTTAAAGTTGAGACATTGCTACAGGGCAAATTTTATAATATATGTTAGTTAATTAATATGCATTTGATAAATTTAATTTAGAAATGTTGAGGTTAAGAAGAAGAATAAACGTTTTTCTCTAAAAATTATAAGCACTATTAATTTTTAAATCAGACTAGACTAGTTTCTGCCTCTTCATGGACAGGCTCATCAGTGATTTTCCATTTAAATTGTATAATTATTTGTGTCTTATAATTGCCAGATTGTCTCTATATGATACACTTTTCAACAACCTGCGGCTGTAAGAATCAAACCTGCGCTCATCTTACATTACAACAATTTTGTCGAAGAACTTATTATTTGTTTTTCGAGTGGAGCACATGCTATGAATTTCGTTGCTAAACATAGTTTGCCAGTTAGAGGTTTAAAGAATGAAAATTTCAAACTTAAACAATTTATTTGACAATAAATTTTAAAACAAAACAGGAAAAGTATACATTTTAAGTTAGTTTTAAAACCATTTTCAGTAACATATGACTAATCAGCAACATTTTCTAAAAATAATTAAAACGAACTATTAATTATACACGTAAATGTTATAAAGAAAATATATAGTAAAAAATTTCAATTTATAATTAATACAAAATGAAAACACTTAAGACTATTCTGTTAAATATACGCAACTACCATAATATATAAAAAAAAAAAAACTTTTAAAATCCAACCATAAATTTTCCTAACAGTTTCCATTAGACATTTATGGGGGGGAACAAAAGACTAAGAAATGGGAACAGAAAGTGCCTGAATAGGTGGGGAAGAGAGGGGAGTAAAAATGTTAGTAACGATAAAAATTTAATCAGCATAAAACTTTATAGCCTACTTTATCATCAAATTGCTAACCGTCATTTAAAAATCGTAAAATATTAATATATATTTTACTCCCACCTCAGCACCCATACCGCTTGTGCTGTACTCTATCTTGCTCAACAACTTTCAAAGATACTCTTTTCATATTGGCACACTACAACAGATGTTATAATATAGAAGAACCAAGAAGCACCAAGTACTCTCCTACTTTAACATTGAGCAAAATACACAAAATAAGAAAAGGAAAACCCCTTTTTCATCATTTTTATGTTTAAATATATTAAATGTTATAGTAATGAGTCAGTCTTATACATAGTGTACACCAGCGATTCCCACCAACTTTTGGCTCACGGACCCCTTGACACACTTCTATTGCTTCACGAACTCCCAACAATTATTTTTCACATTCTCGTATTTAAAAATGCAAAAGTAACGCAACAAAACAAATTGGATTTTTGTTTTAAAAATTAAAAAACATGACAAATACCTAGTACAGTAAAAACCGATTAAGATGAACTTCGAGGGAACAACAAAATTTGTTTTTTACTGGAGTAATGTTTTTTTCGAATTCATATATTTTACAAGAAATTTGTAAAACTTACTTGAAACTTATGTAGTTGTATAATTACTAAGGACTTAGATAATATTCCCCCTGTTTTTCTCTGCGTGTACAAACTTTACAAAGAGTGCCACACCACTAACATTAACATAAAATATATTTAACCCTTGGGGGGTAAGTCAAAAATTAAACCACTTATAATTCAATTAGCAAGAAAGCCCATAAAACAAGAATCAATTGACACATTTTAGACACCTTGGGACGTTTCTCAAATTAACTAATAAATAACTCAGTATTAAACAAATCTACAGTAATTTTAAATAGTTTTTAAATTAAAATACAGATAACATATTACAATTATAAAATCAAATATATTTTAAAAATTCAGGTAATAATATTAAATGGTCGTCGGTTTGATTCCCGGTCACTGTATACACTTTGTCGGTCAAAGTGGTTAAAACAGTATACCCATGCATTTAAAATTAGGCTTAGAAACTTTTCTAGTATAAGTCTTTATTGTTTGTTAAATGCAAACATGCAGAAAGTTGGTGAGAGAACTGCTATATGTGTAAGAGTGCATGTTTATATTGCTTTCCCTATTTAGGCCAATATTTAACTTTGCAAGGCTTTATTTTCCAATTTATAAATCCTAACTTTTCATTTCCATCATCTTCTTGTGTGTAGCTACTAGAAATTGCCACGTGAGCAGAATTTGGAGTGATTGACGCGTGTGAGTGTGAGTAGCAAAAACTTATTTTTGAGTGAGTGTGCGTGAAAATAATATATAATTATATGAAATGATATATAATTATATCTGAATAAATATATCTGAACTCTAATATAATTGCATAGACTCAAACTTTGGATATAATTATATATGGTCATATCTGATCATATCTAAACATTTTTACTAGGATTCTTTAACTTCTTCAACGATTAAATATTTTGGGGTTTAAAATAAAATGTTCTAAATAAAAGGCAAAATTATTCTGATATAATTGGATAGATTCAAACTTTGGATATAATTATATATGATCATATCTAAACATTTTTATGAGGGTTCTTAAACTTTTTCGCCGATTAAATATTTTTGGGGCTTAAAATAAAATGGTTTAAATAAATGGCAAAACTGTATATTCACAGCAAATTTAATTTAAGCATTCACAATTTGCTTTAATTTTACATTTTGTTTTTTCCCGGTCGGGCTTTATTTCGTGAATTTGCGTGAGCAAAATCTAAATTTACTCACGTAAGCGTAAGTGAGTGTGAGTCAATAAAAAATTATCGTGAGTAATTGTGTGGAATTGTTCTCTTGTGAGCGTGAGTGAGTGAGGGTAAACCAAAATTCACTCACGTGCCCATCTCTAGTAGCAACCATAATAATTCTATACGCAAAAATACAATAAGTATTTTTGTTGAATTTTATGAGGCCTCACCATGTAATGTAAGCTTCTTTGTGCATATATGTACAAATATTTACATAGAAGTTCTCATGTGAAAGTTTATAAAAATGATTTGTTTGAAATTACAAAAAGTTTTCTTTCTTTGTATATTATATTCAGTGTAATGATTATGATAAGACGATGAATAACAGCAACAGTTGTTTAAATAAGTACTTGATGAGTATAATGATGATAAGGGGTGTGAGAGAGATGAAAGCTGAAGGAAATGGTAGAAAAGGCATCCCTTGAATTCAAATTTAAACTTTATTTTATGTTTTTGTATGAAGTATGAAACATTACATGTACCGTAATTTATTTGAATTAAATGTTTGTTTTTTATTTTATTCAAGAAATATCGTAATGTTGCAGCAACATGATTTTTTAACAACCATTTTTTGATGCAAAGGAATTGGGAGTAAAAAATGTAATGAGTTAAAGTTCTCTGATACTACACTACTGTGTTGTTAATATCTATTTAATTAATTACTTAAAGTTCTGTGTAGTGATGTCCAGTTTTTATTTACAAATAAATTTTACATATTCTATTTTCTGACTATGTAACAAAAAATTATTTTATAACATTACGCTCCTGAAGAAGTTTGAATAAAGCAAACGAAACGTTAAGCAAAAACATGATAAATCCATTTTTATTTACAAATAAATCAGATTATTGACCAAAACAGCCCGTAAGGAAACCCCTTTTTAAAATCTAACAATAAAAGATTACTTTAAATATTTTACACTGGATAGTATTGATCAGTGGGTTACTATCCAACTCAGTCTCTCTCAATCTGCCCTATTTTTATTTCTTCCTAAACCCGCAACGAGCAAATGAAAACATGTTGCAGAAATTTATAAGTTTGAATTAATTTTATCATGTTTTTGAATAATGATTTAATAAAATGTGTGAAACTAAAACAAGTGTGGAGATAAAAAGTAGGAAAAAACAAAAGCGTGTATTATATATATACCAAAGGTAGAGAGTACACATAACAAACAAGTTTTCAATTTACTTCTGATCAATGGTGATACTCTTTAACTTCGAGCTCATATATAAGTTCTCATGTAAACTATCTTATATGAATGTTTGATGTTTTGCATGTTATTGTCACTTCTTTCAAAACGTATTCTGATGATGGTAACATAGAAAATTACCGAAATAGTTCTAAGTGAAAGTGGTCAATTAATAAATTTGAAAACAAAAACTCTATAGATTATTTGTTAGGACAATATCCTAATAAAGAAATATAGAGTATGGCCTCGAACTTGAATAATTTTCATTTTCATTGCACAATTAAAGGTCGAAAAAATATAATTTTTTATTTTTAATAAAAATTATATCAGACTTAAAATGTTTATTTATTTAAAATTTTAACGATAAAATAAACAAGATAAAATTAAAATACGTTAAATTTCAAAAAAAAAAAAAAATAACACAAAAAAACAAAATAAAAGTTAGTGTATTAATCAGCAATTTTTTATCAAACTGTTGCAATAATTTTTTAGTGTAAAAAAAATATTTGCATTTGCTTGCCCGAGTTCGGTGTGGGAGGTGTAGTTTCTCTATTTGTATATACTCTTCGGTATTGATATGAATTTCAAAAGCCCAGCTTTTGGTGCTTTTAATAACACTAAGTACTTGACGGCCAAAAAAACATCGCTTTAAAACCCGTCTTTTTTAACAAACCTTTGTACTCTGCATGCAAATCTGGCAAAAACAAATTTTTCTCATTTGCAGTTTTTAAAATATCGTGCTTTTTATATTTACACACCCATAAAATAGACCCGGTAGTCTTTAACTTCTTTGTTGCCAGTCTAATGTTTCGGTTGCTGTCCCGAATTTTTCGGTTGTGAAAACAATCATTTGATTGAAATAGCAATATAATTTGGATTGCCTCATCAGAAAAAATTCGATAGCTGCAGCGAAACCATTCGATTGGCTACAAATAAGGTTGCTACTACCGATTCTAATTTTTAACTAACTAACCGGCATTTACGGTTGAATTACCAAATATTTTATGCAGTAGTTTTCAAATATTTTCCAAAAGGCACCGCCAAAAGCTGTTAATTTCTACTTTATTTGCTTTGAAAGTAACGACAAAAATCAAAAATTTAATATAAATATAGTTGTACTAACTGAATTTATAAATTGTTACCAATAGAATATACTTTTCAATTTGGTTGGCGCATTATTTTTCTGTGTGTGGTATTGCAAACAAGTTGTAAATTGTCCTATTTGAGGTTTATACATTTTATGCATGTTAAACAAGTTTAAATTTTAACATTATACATAAATTTGACGTTAAAATTAAAAAATTTGTGTATTAAAATTAAAAATCCATTGACAATGTCCTGAAATATTTAGAAAAGAACTTTTGTAACTAATTTTCCACATGCTTCAAATACCAAAGTAAAAAATAACCTGGATTTGGTAAGCAGTAACTACATTTTATGCTTCCGAAATAGCGCTTCAGCGCCTTACATACTATAAAGCAAAAAGGAAGGCATTCTGCAGTGCTTCTCATAATGCTTTCTTTGAAGCAGTGAATAATGCTTACAATGAAGAGTGCATACTATGAAACATTAATGTAGTTTTAAATAATACCTTCAGGAAGCGCTTCTGGTAAGCACTATTTTTTGCTGGGATACTACATCCATTCTTCACAACGCTGCACTGGGGAGGTACAAATCTAAGGTAATTTTATTTTAAGTTTTTTAACTAAATCAGAAATCTTTTAATATAAATACCGCATTAGTTTGTAATTTAGATTCCCAAAAAAAAAACATTGTTCATAAATACATTAAAATTATAATTTTTTTATTGTTTATATCGTCACAGAATTTGGTAGTACAATTGTACTACCGTCGTGTGCGTACGTTATGATTTCTTGTTGTGTATCAGGCGGTTAAAACCGTGAAAAATTTGGGGGGTTTTTTTTGTTTTTTTTTATATTGGAAATTATAAAGAACGGAAATTTTAAAAACTTGTTTATTATAATCTGATTAATAGTTACGAAAAATTCAATAAATGTGCTTTAAAAGCTGTGTTGTTAAAGACTAATTAGACCAACTAATTTGTAAATTCATCTAACTTATTTGAATGGTTGTCGAAAATATTTTTTTTTTAATCTAACTCCGAATATTATTCCATTCATTTCTTTGTTTTTCAGCGCTGTAGAACTTATTTTCATTTTCATAAATATAGATATACATTGGCGGACAAAAGTATTCACACAGCAGCAAACTTTATATTTAATCTTTTATATTTTTAAAATGAAACCCACTAGCCGGATATGGTATTCAACAAAATTGTTTATTAACTTATAAATTCTTAAAATACAACAAAAAACGTATCCTTAGTATGTTATATTATAAGAAAAATCTAAATATGTAATTCAAAGTATTATTTTAGGCGGACAAAAATATTCACACAGCTACAAATGTTTATACAAAAAATACAATTTCACATGATTTATTACTTTGTGGAGTAGCCTTTCTTTGCTATGACTTCTTTTAATCTTCTTGGCATAGAATGGACCAATTTCTTCGTAACATCAGCTCCAATATTTTGCCATTCTTGCAACAGAACTTCCTTCAGTTGAGCCTTACTTGTGATATGGCGCTTTTGTACTCGTCTGCCCAATTCATCCCAAAGATGTTCGATTGGGTTCATGTCAGGAGATTGCGGTGGAGTTGGGAGAATGTGGGGAACATGATGAATAACACAGGCCTACAAAAAAAAAATTTTTGTTTGGTGCCGCTAATTCTATGTTATAATTTGGTTAATTAGTCCGCAAGACGTCATGGTTAGCTGTCAAAATCGCGAAGCTACGTTCAGGTTTGTATCGATCGGTCATAACCTAAAAAATGTATTTTATTATACTTAATGTCATTATAGTCAATTAATTTCTTTGATTAAATAATAATATCGATATGCCGTCGTCGAGAAGGTGTTGTGTATATAATCCAAATACATTTTGTTATATTTGTGGTGAATATGTAGTAAAAAAGTTTAGAAAACCTATAACAGATGCAGTGAAGAAGACATACGTTGATTACTTTAATATCCTTGCGAAATCTCGAAAACTACACGTAGCATTAAAAAAGTAAGTATCAATTTTTTATCAGGGTACCGAACGTACTTGAAATCTGTTTTATTTTTAGCGGCACCAAAATCATTGTAGGCCTGTGTAATCCACATTCGGACGATACTAGCAGTGTGTTTGGGGTCGTTGTCCTGTCGAATGTAGAAGCTGTCCAGAAGACCTAGCTTCTCGGCGCTTTGCAGTAGGTTTTCCTTTAAAATATTTAAGTAAACCGTTTATCCATTGTACCATCGACAAAAACTAAGTTACCTGCGCCTGATGCAGCCATACAACCCCACACCATAATCCCTCCACCGCCATGCTTGACTGTACTTACTACATTGTTTTTTTCAAATTCGGTATTCTGCTTCCTCCAAACTCTTATTCTTCCGTCCGATTGAAAATAATAAGCTAATAAACAATTTTTTTGAATACCTTATACGGCTAATAGCTTTCATTTTAAAAATATAAAAGATTAAAAATAAAGTTTTCTGCTGTATGAATACTTTTGTCCGCCACTGTTGATATTTACATTAAAAGGATTACTAACTTTGCAACGGTCAATTTGTTTAATGAAAAATTTACAAGTGCTTATTAAGGCACTGGATATATAAAGTATGCACTTGAGGGGTAAACATCTAACCAGTTGGCAAACTAAACTAAAGGATTAAAATAAGCACTAAATTAACACAAGCTGTTAAAAAAAATAGATATTTTTTTATATAAAATATGCAGGCTTTTATGTAGAGAAAATAATTGCTATGCTGGAAAAAAAAATATTTTATTTTTGCTTTAAAAAAATGTGCATAAGAATTTTTTAAAGCAATTAAGTTTATTTTATGAAAAAAAGAAACAAAATAAAGCAAACAAACAAAATGTTAAAGACCTTAGCTAATGAATAAATTAAATAACTTAACTTTGTTGTTAAAGCAAAGAGTATATACAAATAGAGAAACTACACTTCACACAAATGAAAACATTTTTTTTTAAACACTTGCTTAAAATACTCACTTTTATTTAGCTTATATTATATTATTTTCTGTTAAAATTTAATGTGTTATAATTTTATCTTGTTTATTGTATCGTTAAAATTTTAAATAAATAAATATTTTTTAAAATTATTATTCAAAAACGTGATAAAAATTATTTTAAACTTTTAAACAACATATTTTCATTTTCTCTTTACGAGTTTATAAACAAAATAAAAAGAGGGCAGATTGAGAGAGACTGGTGTGGATAGAAACCTACTGGTTAAGCCAACCCGTGTCCACCGCTCTCTTCGATAAACCTGGACTGGTTTTAAGAGAGCTTTGAAAAAAATGTGTTAACAATGGTACTTCAAAATTAATTAATATTCATTCAATTTTAACTAAATTTTAAAGTTAATTTGTGTTCTTTAATGTATTCTCTGCCAGACTTGGGCGTTAAACATTACATTTTGTAATTAATTACACATTCAATTACAAATTACATGAAATTCTTATTTAAAAAAACTCTATTACAATTATGTAATTGTAAATAAAATTAAGCAAAATTTCAATTACAAAAAAAATTTAATTGTAATTGAAAAAATTTCAATTACAAATTACATGAAATTGTAATTGAAATAATATAAATTCTAATTACATGCAATTGTAATTGAAAAACGCCCATTACAATTACATGTAATTGGTTTTGACAAGTAATAATAAGAACAAAGTAATGCTTACATTACAAAGAAATTAATTTCAAAAATGTATTCAATTGCACAATAACTATCAATTACATATAATAACAACATTGTTCACAAAGGGTGTGCTAAATGTTGTATTGTCGTATCGAAAAAAGAGATGGTAAAATTTTATTTTAAAATATATAACATTAGATAATAGTTAGATACAACATTTGCACCTACATATGTTTGTTGATCTACACACAGAAAATAAATTGGTGGGAATTCAATTACAACCAACAAAATTAAATCATAATTTAATAATTTTAATCGTAAGTACAATTGAAAATTTACACTTATTCCAGTTTGAGATTTGAACAAACATATTTAAAATGGGTTTTAATTAATAAAATAACGCGTGCAATTCATAAAACATAAAACAAACGAACAATTCATAAACATAAAATATTTAATTGTTACAACAAAAAATCGAACTTTGCAAAATAAATATCGGTTGTTACAATAGCATTAAAACTTAATAATTGTGATAGTACGTGGAACTAACAAAAATTTGGTAGGTAACAAATTCGCTTGCAAATACAAAACGTTTTTGTGTGTGTATTTAAGTATGCTAACAGAGAGAAAACCCAACAAAAAATCTTTGTAAAATAGAAAATAAAAATGTATATCTCTTAGGCCCGTAAATTTATTGTGGGAAATAACAAAAAATGTGTCAGTTATAGTCCCAATTAGTTGCTAACGCGACATTGTAAAAATAAATCTTAATTATTAGTAGTTACTAACCAATAAGTATTTATTTAACTGTATAACAGGGATGGTATTGCAAATGCGATTTGCAAAATAGTACCAAAATGCTGATATAATACCAAAAAAGGAATTTATTATAAATCAACAAAAAAAGTATGTACATTAAAAGGCACTCTTAAAAATTGTGCACTCTTAAAACATAATAATACGTTCGAGTTTGATTATAACTAACTCATACACCGAAAAATTGCCTCCTAACTGGGTCGCAGAAGAAATATCCTTTACCGAGTTTCAGTTGACTCGTATTTATCAGAAAAAGAACCAACGGCTTATTATTGTTTGAAGTTAGCAAACAAATTTTTAAAGTATACTAAATATTACGTTATTAATAGTGTACGACTGATAACAGTGATGCAAAACGTGGCACAATAGGGCCATTTGTGACACTTTTGACTGCTTGATGGCCCTGTGGTACTTTGTTATCTATTTTGGCCCTTTCAGTTCAAAATTGAACTAACTAAGTTAAACCGTTTAGTTCAGACTTTTATGAAATTTGCCTGATTTTTTTATTCGATGAGAGCATATGCTAGTTCCTTAGAGAATGAAAAACGGGAGTTGTTTAGTTTTATATTAAAATCGCATTCAAAATCATATATTTTTGTACCAGCAGGTCAGGTTTTAAAATTGTTTAATGCAGGACGATAACATTTTTAAATCTTTTTATATTTGTCCATATTTTTAAAAGAAGTGCCGCAACGCATTTTTTATTAAAAAAATGTGTTTTTGGAGGCTTTTTAAAAATGTTATGTTATCGCAAGAGCAGAAATAATTTATGAAAATTCATAAAATATGTTAAATTTTATTGTCAGAGGGGTTTGTCTTGCATTTTTAAAAAAGCATTAAAATTACGAACTCTAATAAACAAATTAATATTATTTTTATTTTAGTAACAAGCTAATAATCGAATTTTTAAAAAAAAATATGGCCCTACAGGGATGATAAATGGGATTTTCAAATAGTACCAACCAGCATAAAAAATAGTACTTTTTCGACCCTCATAGTACTAAATACAAGTTTTTATTATAAATTAACGTTTTTAAAATTTATTTGTATATAGAAACAAAATTCAGATGATTTTAGTTACAGAATTTATAAAAATTATCAGACTATTCTTAAATTCACCTTTTTTTGCAAGGAAATCTATTTCATTATTCATTCAATTTTAGAATCATAATGCAAATTTGAAGATGTTGGCAATGGCCTTTTTTCAATTGTACTTTTTTAAGATATTTATTTTTCACTTTTCGAACACTTGTTTTTTTACTCGAACTCAAATAAAATCAACTTTAATCAATTCCATTTACCACGATTATATCCAAATAAATACATTTGATAAATGTTAATTTATGAATGGGTAATTGAATTAAATGGTGAATCTTGAAGTTTCTCTGAAGTTTCTAAAAATAGAACTGTTGTGTTGTTGGAGTTGTACTTCTGAGATTATGTATGCAAGAACAAAATCACCGTATACTGAATAAAACCAGTTTTAATCACAACAAAACTCGACCTGACGATAGATCTGTCTAACGTGTGGTGCGAGTGCATGTGGCATTAGAAATCAGTTTATCTATACCACGGTCAGTGATTGCACAGAAAATTTCATATAGACGCAATCGAACAAATAAAAACATAACAAATATTACATTATTCAAAAAACAGGGTCACTGACGAAGGTTCAATACCAGAAACTGCGCAGTCTGATTCAGGAAAATTTAAAAATTTACAATGTAGTTATGATTTTTAGAAAATACACTCATTCTTCTATACCACGTCTTTCACAATTAAAATTAAATAAAATTGCATATTAATTATAGTATTAATTGAAATTGTGTGAAAAAGACGTTAAAATTCAAACTCAATCTTTAATTTTTATTTATATGTCAATAGTACTAAAAAAGTCACAGGAGTACCATGGTAATTTTCCGGATCATATAGTACCAAAAAAGTACTATAGTACTAACTTTATCATCCCTGTGGCCCTTTCAATGGTATTTTTATTTTGACCCTTTTAAATTGTCAATTTGGCCCAAAACAAAAAAACTCAAACTTACTGACTGATAATACATTTTCGGGCCGATGCCGATACTTTTTTAAATTTAGAAGAAGTAAGATATTAGTTTCGTTAAAAGCGTGGTAAGCATGTTGAACAAATCACAAGATTTTTGCTAAAATTTATCTAACTTTAAATAGTTTTTGGTATATATTGATAATTTTTTTCATTGAACTACGTTTCCAATATTATAATTTTTTTTTTTTGGAAATTTTTAAATAGATCTACATGAGTCAAAGGAATACCATAGTACCACAAAAAGTACTATAGTACCTACTTTATCATACCTGGTGTATATATTCCGTTTTTTTCAAACTCTACCTAAATTTAACTCTTATCTAAACATATCTGCTGTTTTATTTAACTTAATGGTTCAAAAATGTAATTAATTACATAGTGCAATAATTTTAATTTAATTACAATTACTAATTACATGTAATTGTATTTCAAAACATTCAATTGCAATTGCATGTAGTTGGTAATTGCATTTCATCCAATTACATGTAATTGTTATTGAATTATTTATATGACAAGGCATTAATTTCAACTTCAATTATTTGTAATTGTAATTTAAAAACAAGCAATAACTAATTACATGTAATTTTATTGTAATTGAAATGTAATTGAATTCGCCCATGTTTGTACTCTGCATAAGTTTTGTATAATTAACACAAAAGTTTGTTTATATACATATTCTAAAAGATATCAGTCTTGGGAGACGTCAATTACATTTCACAATCATTCACTTTTGAAATATTTCTAAATCATTAAAAAAATGTAGATCTACGGGCACACTTGTGGGCTTAAACGCTTCATTGAAAATTTTTCAGTTTTGTCAACAGCAGATATGGGATATAATACCAATATTTGTGCATTTAATTACAGCCCAATTACTTGTTTACACCTAATTTTATGTAATTGGGTGTAATTGCCCTGTAATTAAATACCCAGATGTTGTTACTAATCCCCATGTTTGGTATTACAAATTTTCCAAATTTTCTAAGGAAGCGTTTCAGCATACAAGTATGAGCGTAGGTCTGAAATTATTAATTATATAGAAAAAAAAATCACATGTTAATGATTGTGAAATGTAATTGACGTCGCCCAAGTCTGAAAGATATGCATAAAAAAACCTTTAAAATACTGTTTCTCTTAAAATGAGTTGGCATATTAAATTTAACAGATGTTGAGTACCTTGGTTCTTCTTAAGTCTTTATGTTCTTTGGTAAAACTCTTACTAAATTTACAACACTAAAATACAAAAACAAACAAAATTTATATAAAAAAAGGAAAAAAAACATTTAAATATTTCACTGAAAATTTCTTTTCTTTCTCAACCATAATTTTCATTTGTTTCCTTGCCATCTCTTTTAATATACCAGTACTTTTTTGAAGAAGAATAAAAAAAAATCTACTTAACGCACTTAATTAACTTAATTGATTGTCATTAAATTCATCCTCTTAAGAATGTTCAGTTTTAATTTTATTCATTGAGGCAGGTGGCACTGTTTTTTTGTGAATTTTTCCTTATTTGATTTCCTTTTCTTTTTTTGGCATATTAGAGTACACGTATTTTGAGCCGACAAATTAGTTTGTCGGCAATGTAACAACATAATTTAATGAGTTGCACAGTGTAAGATTTCACCATTTTAGGGAGACAAAATTATATATTTTAGAAAATAATAAAGTAAGATATATAAAATTTGGACAACTGTCAGGCATACATAACATATAATTGGAAAAATTTACTTACAATACGATTTGATAAATTTGAAAACAAAAAACTCTATAGATTATTTGTTAGGACAATATCCTAATAAAGAAATATAGAGTATGGCCTCGAACTTGAATAATTTTCATTTTCATTGCGCAATTAAAGGTCGAAAAAAAATCATAATTTTTATTTTTAATAAAAATTATATCAAACTTGATACGATTTTTGTTTAATAAAAACTTTGTATAATTAAAGATAAACTAAAAACCTTTAATATGCTTAAAAAATGGGCGTATCTATGACCAGAAAATATATTTTGTTTAAAAACTTAAATATGCTTTGCAATGTTTAAAATCAACTTTCACTGTCATCCATTCCACACTATCCGCTTTAATAGCTGCTTAAAGTCAGCATTTTTTTATAGTTAATATAGTTATGAGAAATACACTATTCAAATTAGTAGTCTGATTTCAAAAATTTATATCAAATTTTAAAGCTTTTTTTTGTGTGAGATGTGTAACGCTTTGACTTTAAAAAAAGGATACAAAAACATAAAAATATTCTTAAATTTTTGTTTGCAGATTGATTAATATGGGCTATAAATCTTATAAAAACTTAAATTTGTAATCGCAATGGGTTAATTCAATCATACTACGTTTATATTCAACATAAAACAGCAAAAAACAACAAAATTTCCAAAAGTGAAAAAAAATATTCAATTAATGAAAAAAAAAATTATTCAAAAATTAATTTAAAAATAGAGTGATTTAAATTATATTCTATATTATTTTCTTGATTCTCTAGCTTTTTTCGGGTTCTGATGAAATCCTTAGCCAGATCGAAATACTAGTATCAACCTAGCTAATATGTTCAGCTTTCTCAATGTGTATAAAAACGAAAAAAACTAAGAAAACTGTAAAAAATAATAAATAAAAAAAAAAAAAATTACTTGAGCCAAAGTAAAAACAACATTTCTTTTATATAAATAAAACATTTTTGGCCTTCAAAGTTTAGTAACGTCATGATGCTTGTTAGGAAAAGATTCTAGCCATGTGTTTGATTATTATGAAGACAAAAATGGAGCAAAACTGATTATTAATAAATTTTTTGTTAAAGTTCTGCCTATTCTGGAGGCTCTAACTTTTCTAAAACTTCGGGTCCAGGTGAGATCTTTAAATCAGATCGAAATACTAGCATCAACCAAGATAATTTGTTTGATTTGCTATATTTTTGTATAGGGAGATTGAAAGCTAGTTATAAATTAAAAATTACATAAAATAATCTCGATGTATATAAAAACAAAAAGCTAATAAAATTTTTTTTAAGGTTGAATTAAATGTTTTTTAACTAAAAATTATGTTTTTTTCCGACCTTTAATAAATTTGAAAACAAAAACTCTGTAGATTATTTTTTGGGACAATATCCTAATAAAGAAATAAGAGTATATCCTCGAACTTGAATAATATTTATTTTTGTTATTTAACAAAATTGCAGTAATATTAAAAAAAAATACTTTTTGTATGCAACCGATTGTAATCCCAATCTGAATTTGCTGCTTAACCAGTTATCATATTGAGCCAAAAAAAAGTCCCTTTCGTCCTGTTTACCGATCCCCGCCTTCGATTAAATGTCCTAAAAATATTTAAAGGAAACTTTTTAATTTTTCATAGTCAACAAAGGCATAAGATCCACTCTATATTTTTTCACAAATATAACCCACAAACGGTCAAATTTTATCGGGTGTTGTTAGTCATAACTATATCAAAAATTTCGTTGTATGAGGTGTTGTCACTGATTGTCTTAGAGAACTTATTTTTTAGTATACAAACTTTTAACAGTTTCCTACCCAATAAGAAGTACTCTTTTATATTTGATTAAAATATGTATTAAAATTGAAAACAAATTTGGTGCTGATACGTTATGTCCCCTAAAACTTATCTCTTAGAGAACTTATTTTTTATTTTTGAGATTTTAGGAGAAAGTTATTTCTTAAATTAAATAACAATTAAAATACTTTTCAGGTTCTGGAAACGTATTTATGCGATGAAATCAGAGAGGAATCGGATCTATTAAATAAAAAAATTCCCTACCTACGTAAGCGCCATCTATCGAATATACAAAGAATACGTCATAGTGATGCCACATTTAGAACATATCGGAAAGCAGTGGGCATTAGAGTGAGGTAAGTTTCTAAAAATAGAACTGTTGTGTTGTTGGAGTTGTACTTCTGAGATTATGTATGCAAGAACAAAAACACCGTGTATTGAATAAAACTAGTTTTAATCACAACAAAACTCGACCTGACGATAGCTCAGAGGGCTAACGCGCTCTGTCTAACGTGTAGTGCGAGTGCATGGGGCATTAGAAATCAGTTTATCTATACCACGGTCAGTGATTGCACAGAAAATTTCATATAGACGCAATCGAACAAATCAAAACATAACAAATATTACATTATTCAAAAAAAAAAAAAACAGGGTCACTGACGAAGGTTCAATACCAGAAACTGCGCAGTCTGATTCAGAAATTGAAAATTTGCAATGTAGTTTTGATTTTAGAAAATACACTCATTCTTCTCTACCACGCCTTTCACAAAAAAATAATTGTTTAAATAAACGGTTGCAATAAAAAGTTTCACGCTTTTAAAGTGTTATTACAATTTTTATTTCACTCAAATATATTCAAGCTCAGAGTACCGTTACTGTTGCTACTGTTAACGCATTTTAAAAACTGTTTACATTTTCCTACTCAATAAGAACTCCTTTATATATTATTGAAATATTTATTAAAATTTAAAGTCAAAAAAACGACTTTTGTCCAGCTAGTTTTGCCAAATCTTACACCGTGCGTTGTTTAGTAAATTATAATAATGAATAATGAAAGAGATTTAAATAACAGCAATTATAGCAATTTGTTAGTTAAATAACCTTTGAAATTTGTTACTTAAAGATATTTTATTTTGTTAGTAAAGATATTTTAAAATTAACAAACGCTTTTATAATATTTCATTATACAATTGAAGGACTTATTGTAAAAACTTGATAAGCCACATTTTGTTTTTAGTTTGTTTTCGCATTTTAAAGACTTAAAAATTCAAAAATGTGAAGTTTGGCGGACGTTTATAATTTAGGTACTTGGAAAAAGTGTTTTGTCAAGACTCGTATTAAATCCATTAAACAATAAATAAGGCTAACAAATTTTTACAGATAAAATTTGTATAAGGTCACTATTAGAAGGTGACATACGAATCGTATGAGTAATATTTGTATTAATAAATATCACTCATACGCCATGGTAGCCCGCACAATTAAGAATCATCTTTAAGGGAAACTTAATTATAAATCGTTGTTGTTGTTTGGCCAAGTAAATACTAACACAGTGATACCAAAAAAACGATGAAGTTGAAATACCTGGGCAGTGATACTATTTTTCTGGTAAATGCTGTCGGGTACAACAAGAATATGCTTTTGAAATGTTGCCAAACACCTCCAAAATCTTAAGTAACGGGTGAAAAATCGGGTTTTCGTACTTTTATGCACTTATAAGCCAGTAACTTAGTTGAATAACATCATAAAACATAAAACGTTTTAATATATAAATTGAGATAAATTTTAATTTAAATAAAGGGTGTTTTTATAGAGGTATAGAACTTTGAAAAGGAATAAAACAAAGATGATTTTTTTTTAAATTGACATGAAATTTATTTAATTCGAAAGATAATCTTCTGGCTCGGACGTGGTCTAATCTGGAGGTCCAATTTTCGATAACTTTTCGCAACATTTGTGGCGGTATATTGGCAATAACGCTGCGAGTGTTGCCCTCCAAGTGGTCAATCGTTTCGGGCTTATCGGCGTAGACTAGCGACTTCACATATCCAAACAGAAAATAGTCCAGCGGCGTTAAATCGCACTCTTGGAGGCCAATTCACGGGTCCGAAACGTTAAAATATGCGGTTACCAAACGTTTCCTTAAATAAAGTAATTGTGGCACGAGCTGTGTGTCATGTTGCGCCGTCATGTTGAAACCACAGCTCCTGCACATCATGGTTGTTCAATTGATGAACGAAACGATGCTTGTTCTGACCAGCATCGTTTTTAAAGAAGTACGGATCATGATTCCACCAGCCAATAAAGCACACCAAGCAGTCAGTTTTTCAGTACGTAACGGTGTCTCAACATACACTTGGGGATTATCATCACTCCAAATACGGCAGTTTTGTTTATTGACGTTTCTATTTAACCAAAAATGAGCTTCATCGCTAAACAAAATTCGCAAAATCCGTGTGCGATGCGTATTTCGAACAGAACCATGATTTTCAAAATAAATTTGCACAATTTGGAAGCGTTGTTCAGTCTATTCACGTTGAAATGCCAAACCGAAGGTAACATAAATCACTTGACAGCTAACAAAATGGCCGGAAGTTAAAAAAGTGTTGCCAACTTAAAGTTATATAAGTTGGGAACACTTTTCAAAAAATTTTCTATGGTTTTAGAGAGTTGTAAACGTGGCGTATCTCTTTTAAGCCAACTGTATTTAAATAAATAAAAAACTTTGAAGTTTTAATTGAATGGCTCATTGTAAAGACTTGATAAGACACATTTAAGTTTTGGTTAGCTTTAGCCTTTTTAAAAGCGAATAAATTTAGGAAACGTGGATATTGCATCATTTATACACTTTATATACCTGTGACAAGTCTTTAATACTGACTTTATTCAATATTTAATCAACAGCTGTCTAGAAAACAGTGAGAACTAGAAAATTGTAAATGTGGCTTATCAAATTTTTACAATAAGCTCTTCAATTTTCCAAATTTAACAATTAGATTTTTATTAAAAAGCCTCTGGCTTTTTGATTATCAACGTAATAATAAATTTTATGTATAAACTTAAGTCTACACAACTGGGGTGGTTGTTTTCTAATGAGATCGAGTCAAGAGAGAATTCATAAAAGAGATCAAATAAAAAATAACTTCTTGTTCTCTTATATTTTAACACCAACGAAGGTACTAAAATTGGAGTATTAATACATTATAACTTTAGGATTAAAGAGTTTAAAGTGGCATCAATGGGCCGTTAAATTCAAAATATGAATTAAAGACAAATTCTTTAAAAAATTTAAGGTGGCGCGGATGGCCGTCTACCTCATAAACGTTTAGAAAATTTAAATTAGGTAAAAATAGATAATTAAACAAAAATAAGAATAGATATCGTTGAAATAGCTTTAACAATAGTTTTTTAATATAGGTCCATTTAAGAGAACATGTTTCCTAATGTGGAACTTTTGAATTGTTTTAAAAATTATTATATCACTTTTTTAAATTAGTTGTCACACGCAGTTGGCCTTTAAGCTGATGTATATGGATTTGGAATATTACACTTAGTTTTTTATACAGCCCAAACATCTGCACTCTTATAAAATTTCATCCGACTATATATTAAAGGGTCCGCAAAATAACTTTTTTTTTTGAAAATGCTATAAAAAAAAAACTACTGAATATTTTCTCAAATTTCTTTTTTTATTTGAAAGTACAATCCTTCCTGTTAATAATGGAAAATAATTTCATTCAAATGGCTGCCTCGGCTGGCCATGCAGTAGCCTACATGATCGGTCCAATTTTTAAGCACATTATCGATTGTGTGCAGCTGTATTTCCTCCTCTTCAATTTTTGTGAACAAAAATTCGTTCAACATGGCCCGATAACGATCGCCATTGATTGTTTGCTAATTTTCGAAGAAAAATGGCCCAATTATGCCTCTGGACCAAAATCCGCACCAAACAGTGACTCGTTTTGGGTGTATCGGCACACATTCTGCAACAATACCATGATTTTCAGAGTAATGTCGCAATATTTCCCAGCGTTGTTCAAGCGTATACACAACCATATTCGTTCAGCGGAAGGATAAAACTAATTATCTGTCAAATCAGACATGAGCTAAGTGCTACCATTCACGAAATAAGCACTAGTTGAAAAAAAAACGTTAGATGGTGGACCCTTTATAAGGTGGCATATGAAGCGTATGAGTAATATTTGCATTAATAAATAACACTCATACGCCTTAGTAACCAGAACAATTAAAAAGCATTTTTAAGAGATACTTTATTAGAAATCGTTTGCTTTTTTATTGCATAAATCAAGAGTACGAGGGCGGACAATAAGTCCGTGACTTTTTGAATGAAACACAAAAAAAATATTTTTCAACACAATCTTCTTTTAGCTCAATACACTTAACGTTTCTCCAATTTTTGTATCCCTTCCCAAAATAGGATTTTTCGAGGTCCATAAAATAGGCATTTGTTTGATCAATAATTTCATCGTTGGAGCTAATTTCCTTAGGGTTGGAAATAGGAAATAGTCACTGGGGGCTAAATCCGGAGAATATGGTAGATGAGGTACCAATTCGTAGCCCAATTCATGGAATTTTGCCATTGAGACTGCACACGTGTGCACCCGTGCATTATCTTGATGACAAAGAACTTTATTCTTAGCAATAAGGGGTCTTTTTTTTAAATCCTCCTTAAATCGGTCCAATAAGTTGGCATAATATTCGCCGTTTATTGTTTTTCCCCTTGGAAGGCAATTGATGTGGATTATCCCGCGTGCATCCCAAAAAACTGTTGCCATCACCTTATTGGCCGATAAACTTACCTAGGCCTTCTTCGGAGCCAGTACACCCGGAGAAACCCATTGTTTAGACTGCTGCTTGCTCTCCGGAGTGTTGAAATGGATCAATGTTTCATAAACAGTTACAGAACGCCGCAATGCGGTCAAACAACTCCAAACAATACTTTTTTTGATGATATGTTGTCACACGATTACGTTTATGGTCAATTGAGAGCAAACGCGGCACCCTTCTTGCAAACAGCTTTATTAAACCCAACTGATCACTTAAAATCGAAACCATACTGCCATATGAAATGCCTATGGCATCAACAATCGCACGGACTTTTGCTCTTCGATAGGCCAACACCATATACTTACTTATGAGCACTCGAAATTCACTTTTTTCCATTTTTAAAAAAATCCACGAGGTTGTACACTCACAATATTTTATAGTTAGAAACAAACGAATTTGTACATTAAAACTATAGAAAAAGTTGTTAAAAACAGGACTACTGATTTTTCGTTTAAAACAATAGTAATTTCCAATTATTTTTAATTGTTAAAAAATTAACTAAAAATATCGATAAAAACAAAGTACTTTCGTTTATTTTAACTATTAAAAAATAATTGCTTAATCCGTTAAAATAAACGACGTTCGTTTTTTTGACTATCAAAAAATTACCGAAAATCCATAAAAATAAAAGATTTTCCATTATTTTGACAATTAAAAATTTAACTCCCAAAACTTAAAAATAAACGATTTTCCTTTATTTTAACCATCAAAATTTTACCCCCAAAAACGTAAAAATAAACGATTGTCGTTTATTTTAGCTATCACCAAATTTAATTTAAAAGAAATAAAAATGTATTATTTACATAATGTATTATATACATAATAATATATGTTAGGATTTATTTTTAAAACTAAATAATAAGATTAATTGAATAATAATTAATTGAGCGAATGGCGCCTAACATTTATATGGCAGCATAACGAAAAAGGATGACCTTTGAGTTCATCTTTAACTATAATATGCAAATAACTTAAAAAACTATGTGTTTGTAAAATAAAAGACAATTAAAATCTAAAGAAAAACTATAGTGATGGTAAATAAAATATTTGGTTTAGTACTAAAGTAAAAAGCACTTTTGTAAACATTTTGGTACCTTTTGATTTAATTTAATTGTTAAGGTACTCTTGCAATACTATTGCACACATTACTGACAATTTTATTATCATTCAATGTAGCCAACTCAATATTAAATATTTAACACATATCTTGTGCAGACACAAAACCTTTTTGATTTTTTCTAACCTTCCAATATGACATACACACGGGTAATTTGTTGCAAACTAGCAAAAGTTGCACAAGAATATTGCTTAATTTTAAATTTACATTAAACATTGATGCGCTTTATCTTGTTTACCTAAAAAACACTAGACTTTTACCATATTGCTAATTAATTTTCTTGTATTCAAATAATCAGCTAACACATGTTCTATACTGCGAAAATTATAATCCTAACTTTTCGTTTTATTTTATATATATTAAACTTTGTTATTTGTACATGAATAAAGAAACTCAGAGTTTTTACTCTATCTCTAGCATGCTGTCTCTTCATCTCCTAGATGTCATCTAATAGATGTGCTTTAACATATAAATTTGGAACAGTGAGGGAACTCCATCTCTGTTCTAATATGCACATTATGCACCGTCAATACTGCTCAAGGATGAGAAAGTGCAAATTTGCATCGTGTGCAAATAACCACGCTGAATACCCTCAGTAAAATAAAAAAGTAAAACAAAATTTACTGAAACAAAGCACTTAATCGCCAGCTGGGCCACTTTGATACTCTTTGGACTGAAAATGTAAATAAGTAATTTATTTACCATCCCCAGTTCATGCATATGAAAAACGTTTGAGAGAACTTTTTAAAAAAAAAGATTACTGTGATTTTTGTGTGATTTTTTTTTTAAACAAGTAGATTTTTTTTAAACATGTAGATTTTAAACGAAAATATTAACTGCTACAGAAAATCCGTATTAATTCATAGTTTGTTTTTTAAATAACAGGCAAAAAGTTGAAAAATATGTTTCTTTGTATTTTAATAGTTTATTCAGTTAAAAACAAACTTTACGGATTACTTTTTAAATAAACTACAATCGGTAACGGAAAATATATTGTGAGTGTATGTTTTGAACAGCTGTTAAACACAAAGTAAATGACGGAACTTGCTCAAAATTTGATAGTAGTCTATTAACAGGTGATACTTGATGGGAGTAGTGTTGTATTTCATATAACTAAGAGGGAAGCTCGAAAACTCACGGACTTATCGATCCGCACTCGTATTATTCATACAAAATATTGATCGTAGTTTTTTAAACTTTAGTATAATATATATCAAAGTAACAGACCAATGAGAACTATTTGTATATGTGAAGATTTTGCAAAGTCGACTTCGGACAACAGTCGTTTTTATGACAAAAAGCATAAAAACGCACACTAAATGGCAGCTAAATTTAATATCCTTCTGTTAAAAAATACTTTTTATTTTCCTTAAAACTATAATTTTATTTTTATTTAGTATTCAAAGATGGTTAGGAAAACTATTGTAAAGTCTGGTGTCTGGAAAATTAAAAATATATTCAAATGAATAATGACAATTGTTTTTTGGTTCGTATTTGTGGTTGCAACCATGCAAATATAAAGCAATAGAACTTGTTAAAAAAACAAGCACACATCCAGACAAATATTCAGGCAAAACAATATAACTCCAGGAGATAGTAAGAGAAAGGGGATAACAACGCACAAAAAGGGAACAAAAAATGGAATGCAATTTTCTAGTTTTACCACAATAACATGATACAAAACACAAGCCGTTTGAATGAAAACTAAAAAAAAACAATATCCTTAGAATATTTAACAACACTGGTTTATGTTTAAACACAATTTTTAACGATTTTATTTCAAAAATAACAAGTTAGTTTTCGCATCAAAAATACATTTTTAACTTAAATTTGATCTTTAATTCCTTTTATATTTGTTTTAGTTTTGTACACTATGACTTTAGTGTTATATTTATTTAATATCTATATCTTTATTATTGTGCATCTAGTGGAATTCAACTTAAGTTTCTTAGTTTTTTTTCTTTCTTTGTTTTTTCACTCTTTCTGATTCTCATAATCAATTTCACAATGCCACAAAATGTCATCAAAACTATTTGCAGCTCAATTTGTCGCGACTTTGTGGCACAAATAATGAGACAAACTAAAACATGTCTGTGATTATTATAACGATTTATGAATTCTTGTTATTTTCTTTCTTTTTCGGTCTCAGGATAAATCACGTAATTGTTTTTTTTTTTAGAGAAGCAACACTCAGGAAATTCTTCCTATTAATTACTGTGTTGCTTTCTTTGGAAAGGGGATAGTGGAGAGATGAAAGGTGGTGAAACATGAAGGGCTTCAAACATGGCAACACTGTAATTGTGCGAGATGATAAGTCTTAGAGCAGTTGTTGCTCGCCACCTGATGTAGAGTTGGCGAATTTATTGAAGCTTTTTGTTTCATAGCCCTGGTTCATTATTTTACTTCGGGGGGGTTAAGTGCTATGGGAACAGCGATACATATAAGTGATAGAAAACTCATACATATTATTTTTCTAAATTGAAGTTTTCGTCACGGGGAATCGAACCCGGGACCATCTGTGTAACAGTCCAACGCGCTAACCATTACACCACAACGCACCACAAAAAAAAAATTTCTTCAATTTAACGAAAAATTTAATTTTTTTAAAGAAATCTGTTTTTTAATAATATTTCTTTATTGTTTGTACACGCACAGAAAAACATGGTTGGGGCAACCATACTCGATTTATGATTGCGATGGTTGTGACAACCATACTATTATAGTTTTCTTAATTATAATATGATAATTATACAACCATATTATGATTCCCAATTGATCTCAATATTATCATATATATATGATTCCAACATTATTCTCCCAGCATTCTCTTAAAGCTGGATTAAAAAGTTATGCATGATATTTTTTTAAATTGTACAAATGTACATTTATTTGTTTAATAATTTACACACTTAAATAAACTTATTTTAAAATAATTTAAAATTGTATTTGCCCTGTAGAATAAGATTTTGGTTATAAGGAGTTACATAAATCACTATTTTGTTGCGATGTATATACACATAAATTTTAATAATTAGGTATCTAAAAAGGCAAAACTAAACTTTCTCTTTTTCATCACAAACCTTATTTTGTCAGGAAAAATAAATTAATGAAAACATGTGATTTTATGCTGCAATCACATGTTTTCATTATTTTACGCATATTGTATTTATATTTAGTTAGAATAGTGTTCTATCTCAAGTCCGAAATCTATTATGATATTGTCGTATTAGATTTTATTTGTGGATTTTCCAAAAGTCTAATCATTTACATGATAGACAATACAATTGTTTAATTCGTTACTGCAATAATTACTTGAAACTTACAAGAGCTTTTTCATTTATTTTATTTTTGCTCACAGTTTTTAACTTTCAGATCCAAACCAATACAAAATGCAGTTACAAGACTTTGGAGAGGAATTTTCATATCGCTGCTTGGTTGAAAAGTTATAAGGTGAAACCAAAATTTTCCGATTTTTAAACTTTCGCCTTTTTTTCATAGGGTATATAAACAAACAGTTTAATAAAAAAGCAGACACGAATTTGTTGAATATTTTTTTGACTAAAATAATTTAAATTTATAACTGTAACGGAAATGGAAACGGAAACAAATAAACTACAACAGTACGTTTTTGTGGTTAAATTTTATGAAACTTTAAATAAATGGAAATAATAAATGAAGCTAAAAAAATAAATGCATGTTCCTTTATTTTTAGCTCAGCTGAAAACATTTTTATTAACTACAAATAGAAAACTACATAATATTCTTAGTGCATGAACAATTTTTTTTTTTTTTTTTTTTTTGGAAGTGGTATGCGTCCATTTTCCAAAAAAAAAACTTAATTAAGAAGGGAATTAGGTACAATACGAAAGCATGTTTTTATATGTAAAAGCAAAAATTAAAAAATTTCAAAACTAACTGAGAATTTAGCTAGTTAACGATTTGAAAAGATGTTTGTTTTGAAAGTGGTGTGGATGGTATGAGTCCTTCTCTTTTTTTAATAAAAAACAATTAAATAAACAAGAATATTGAAATTGTATTTGCATGGGGAAGTAATAAAATAAAGTTTGAAGAAATTATATTACCAATACACCAATTCAAAACGAAGAATGTTGAAGAAATTCGCGAAAATTTTAAGAGAAACGACTAATTTTTAAAATTTTTTTAAAATAATTTTGGTTAACAATGATAGATTTTTTGGAGACTTTTTTTGCAAACTTTTTAAAACAAACTAATTAAGGATGGAATTGGGTATAACACAAGATGATATTTTTATATAAAACATAAATTAAATAATTCCAAAACTAATTGGTTAAAGTAATTTTTAAAAACCGAAAAATTTTTGTCGGTTTGCTGTTTTAAGGCTTAAAATACCGCGATTTTGGTTTTGATTAAAACCGAACAGCAAACTATAATTCACGCCTGATAAATAATGGCCCACTTATAATCTGGACTCACAAATGTTTTAATAACTTTTGAAGAAAAGGTGGCACATAATAGTATGAAACATCAAATTCAAAATCATTTATTCAGCTTTAAGAAATAATATAAGAAACTTTAATTTTTTTGTACACTATATCTTTTCAAATAATTTTTTATTATATTATTATACTGGTCTAAAAAGATATGAATTTGTTTAAGCATCTGTCTATATTTCATAAAATATTATTACAGCTTACTAGCTTTCCATTTGCATAAACTGCATCAAATTGATTTGTGTTTTTTTTTTTCACTTACTCCCTTACAAACCTGCTTGCAAGTAAGCAGCGTCTTTTACTGGGTATACTATATAAGCCTGCCAACTCTAATTATTTCTATCAATGATAAAAAGTATGCAAGACCATACGAGATTTAATAAATTTTATTTAAAAATCTAGTCTTTAGGAAATTTATAAAATTTATTTTACTAATTTAGTTTATTAGAAACACAAAAATGTTATTCATAAAAGTTTAAGTAATCTTATTTATGAAAACATTTTCAAAAAAAAAAAAAAACTAAAAACATTTTGTTTATTTTCCATTTTTTTATATTTTGATCTCAAATAGTTAAACTTTTAAATGTTATTATTTTTAACAAAATAATAACAATAACTAAGTTTAAAGAAAACCTTTTTATTTCTCTATAAAGTACTAGTCAAAATTTAGTCAGTTCAATGTTGCCATGTCGGTTAAAGTTGCAATAATAAAAAATATCTACAAAAAATAAAAATAATATGAAATGCAACAAAAACATAAACAGGATACGGAAACACACAACATTGTCTTATATACAAGTTTTCAATATTTCTTATATGTGTTATATAAGAAAAAGTAGCATATGCAACTGCCAAAATATATTTTATAAATAGTATAAGTTACACTCTTAAAAATTGTATAGTAAAATTAATAAATATAAAATGAATATGTACATATTTTTTAAACAACCCAGCTAAATAAAGTGAAATTAGTGCTTTAAGAACCTCTTTAACTTGACTTCCAAAGCCTTATCATAGAAGATTTTATTAACAACTGCTAAAAATGTTAAATTAAAGTTATTTTGAATAGCATTTGCATCGCCATATAAATGAATTGGCATCTAAATTACTAACATCGTAAGATGTGTTTTTTCATAATTTCAAATATGTTTTTTTTTTTTATATGTGTAGGTTGTTGCGGAAAAATTAACCCTTTTACTTAAAGCTCCTGTGAAGCCCAGATTTCATCGATATTCACCATTAGTTTTTCGAAAATCTTATCTGTCAATTGTAATTTGTTTCCTTTAATTGATGCATTACTAATGGTAATAAAATTTAAATTATTGCCATTAATCAATGAAATCAAATCAATGAAAATCATTAATTAAACAAATGCTAATGAAAATAATTTCATTACAATTGATATCAATGAAATTGTAATGAAATCATCAATTAATTCGTTCATACAATTAATTACTACCATGTATGGTTTAAACTTAATTTCGAAACACTACCATAGAATGAAAATATAGTTTCAATTGGTCTTTGGGCGTAAAGTAAATGCAGTTTTAGCTATAGACACTTTGATTTACCATAAACGATCATAAGTAGAGTTTTAGTTTTGATATAAGTAAACCTTTTAGTAAATAGACTAATTAATTATATTGAACCAAACTAAATTTATATTAGTGTTTCAAAATTTGTTTGAGTGTATTAAAGTGTTATGAAAACAAAGTTTCAAGTTTATTGTGTCATTTCGCATATTGTGTGCAATATTTAATGAGATAACACTGGAAAGACACTTACACACTTATTTTTGTACTTTCGTAGCTCTTATATTGTTGTTAGAAGTTTTGCTACTTTGCTGAAATCAAATTATTGGAAAAGTTAGTCAATATTGTTTGTTAAGATACAAAATATTGAAAAATAAAAACAAAAAAAATACACATTATTTTCTAAGGAGTGAGATCAGTCAAACTAGTGCACGTATTTTACATTGTAAGTTCTTTTGCATACTTCAAACGAAATATTAATATAACACTGTACTAAAATACATTATAAAATTTGCCCTGTGGCGATGTCTCAACTTAAAACGCAAAAGTTTTCAACCCTGAACGTAAAAACCATACGTCAAATCAGGTAACATTGTGAAATAGAGACGGAGGAGATTAGAAAAATAAACAAAAATCTAAAATAGAATATGTGTGTTGTTAGTGTTGTCACTTCTGAGTATAATATACAATAACAGAAAAAGCTAATAGGAAGGAAAACTTCAATTTAACTGCATTAGATTCGAGGCCATAATTGGGTGTGATCGCTAAACGGTCATGACTTGGTATTGTTACGTTTGTAATGTAAGATGAGCGCAGGTTTGATTCTTACATCAGCAGGTTGTTGAAAAAGTTATCATATAGAGTACAATTTAAATGGAAAATCACTGATGAGCATGTCCATAAAAAGGCAGAAACTAGTCTAGTCTGATTTAAAAATTAATAGTGTTTATAATTTTTAGAGAAAAACGTTTATTCTTCTTCTTAAACTCAACATTTGTAAATTAAATTTGTCAAATGCATATTAATTAAAAATTAATTGCGACTGTCTATATGACTTTAATATAACACTGTACTGAAATATTTTTTTATTAAGAGATCTTTGAAATCATGCCTAAATTGTTTGTAAAAAGTATTATCAACCTAAAATATGTAATTAAAGATTTGATTTGAATTTAATTTAATTTCTTTCTAAACAAATATTTAATGAATCAATAAATATTTTTATTGACTTTTAAATATATAAACACATATTTTATTTCAGACACAATTATCATATTATTTTTTCATACACTGTATGCATAAATAGAAAATTTTCAGTATAAATACCAAATACATTTGAAGTTAACAAACAAAACAAGCACACACACAAACAGACTCAGCATTGCAAAAAACACACATACCAACGTATAGATCACACACTTTTTTGTGAGTATCATATTTTTTTTTGTAGAGTTATTTATAACTTTTTTTCCATCTTAATTTTAATAAGAGGTTTAATTGGTAGTGTCATTGCCGTGATAGGTGCAAAATCAATTAAAATATTAAATGATTCAATAAATTTTTTAATTGAAACCAGTTTTTAGTTTTTTCTGTGTAGTTTGTCAACAAATTAATAATCAACAAAAAGTAAGAGAAAAATAATTGAAATTTGAAAGAAAAGAGAAAATGCTAAAAAATTAAAGGTTTTACAAAATAAGCGTTTGTAGAGCTGTTACAAATATGGTTAATAGAAGTTCGTGAACTGATACTAAAAAGGGTATTTCTGATTTAAATAATGATAAGAAAATAATTCTATTATTATTATTAATTATTATTATTTCGGCTGTATTTTATTGGTTATGGAAACAAGAATTATTAAAATTTGTGTGTCTTTTTTCAAAACTGGTGAGTTGGGTAGAAAATCTATCGAACAGCTTATAGAGCTGATTTTCAAATCGGTACAGACGTTTTGTAAGGCATTAGTAAAGAAATATTTAAAAATTTTGGTTGGTACAGCTGTCATACAATTCATGCTACTAATTTATAGGGCAACTGTAAAATTAAAGGCTGTATGGATAGTTGTTACTATCAAACAAAATCATAAAATTTTACTTTTGCTTAAATTTGTCGGGAAAACTGATTTTTGTAGTTCATACAATCTTCTTATAGTAGATTTCTAAATTGTTAGTTATTAAAGCCAACATTTTACTGTTTTTTTGGAATTATAATAAAAATTTTGTTGTAGCAGTAACATAATGGCAAAGTTATGTGTATAAAAAAATATTCGAGAAATTTAAAAAAAAAATAAAAAAAGGGAAATTGAAGAACAAAGTGGTTATTGTGTTCATAAAATAATTTATAATGTTAAAAGAATAAATAAAATGCGATAATTTGAAAAAATATTTGTCTCTTAACGATGAAAGATATTTAAAGCTTTGGAAAAATCAGTGTTTATCAAATAAAGTTTTTATATATTTTTCTTTTATTTTCATTTTTTAGATTACGCTTTAGTCTTTGACAGATGGCATTCCAATGTACGTACAAAAGGAAAAATTTAACTACAAAGACGGATACAGAGTTTTTTAGTTGTCTTGTGATTTTTAATAAAAAAAGTAAGTAAGCGCAAACAACTAAAAATTTTACTAAAATTTAGTAGATTTTACAGTTTTTTTTTTGCTGTTTTTATTTTACTTATATTATGTATGGGCGAAATTATTGTATGGGCGAAAAAATAAAAATGAGATTTTGACTGTACCCCCCCCCCCCCCCTTAAATATTTGTTTGGGTACAAAATTCACCATGCAAAAAATTAGAGTTCTACCATAACGGGAAGATGTCTCGCATCGCCCTTGAAAATCGGGCCCCTTGGAAAAATGGTCATAATATAAAAAAAAATTGAAATTTTTTTTTCTTCAAAATTAAAAATATATAAAATAACTTTTGTGTTGGGTTTAATCATAACTACTCAGATAAAAATATTACTTTCCCAGAAAATCGCTAACTTACCCTAACTTTGTGTCAAAAAACTTAATAATATTTTGGGTGTACCTCAAAGTGACTTTTTTGCATTTTTGAAAATTTTATTCAACAAAAATCAAAAACCTAGTGTTTGCTGTCAAGTATTTTATTAACCATATCTCAAGTGTTAAATAAGCCAAGTTCTGTGGATATCCGTGGGCGATATTTTTTTTAGAGCATTTTGATTCTCGGGGATTTCAATGTTTTTTTTTTTTATTTTTATACATTTTTACTTTAAACAAGGTTTTAATAATATTTCATCAATATTGTTGTATATGCCTTTTATATGATTGTAATAACTTTATTTTAAAATACCATATTTTCTGTTGATAGTTAACCCATGTAAACCTGGGGTCAAATATGACCCACGTAAGAAAAATGCAGCTTTGTGGCAAAATTTATAAATAAAATAAAGAAAGGAATAATTCAATTTATATTTATTCTAAAAAATAATAATGAAGACACTAAATACGTATCATAATAAAATTAAATTCACTATTGAAAAGGAACAAAATATGAGAATACCATTTTTGGATATGACGATTATAGGGACAATGAAAAGCTGATCACTAATTGGTATTCAAAAGCGACTTCATCGGGAAGAATGATAAATTATCACTCGACACAACCGGAAAAAATGAAAAGAAATACGGCAATGAATTTTATTCAAAAAATAATGCAGTTAAGCGACGAAAAGTTTAAGGAAAATAACATTAATATAATAAGAAAAACACTCGCCATGAATAATTATCCCGTTTTTGTAATTAACAATTATTAGATATAACACTTAACAACAAACATAAAGAAAAAGATAAACAAGAAAAAGAAACCAATTTTTACAGTGTACCTTACATACCGAAATTAACGGAGAGCAAAACTCTAAAAAAACAGATCAACAATGACAAAATTACAATTGCCCACAAATCAAATCAAACACTTAGGCATCTGTTTACAAGCAAAAAATCAAAAATTGACAAATTAAAAACTAATAATGTAGTATCAGATCACATGTAGCGGCAATGAAAATGAACAGTGCAACAAGGTATATGTTCGGTAAAAAAAACTTTTACTTTATTAAAATTAAAAACACGTAATTTAATTTTAATTCCGACTAGATTTATTGAAAGTTAAAATTGTAATGATAAAACTAAATCTAACAATTTATTAAGAACCACAAAAACATGTAAACAAAATAAATATGTGACGAACAGACAAAAAACTGGACCGTTATTCTTAGAGAGACTAAGAGTAGCCAGTACATTGATTTCATATGTGCGTTTACTAATTTGTTATTAACTAGCAATAACAAACAGTAAAGCACATATGAACAATAGACAAAACAAAAAACAGACAACAACAACTAATAATAGGGATTAACAATGACAGTGACGACACTACTAACAGTGATGGTACAGTGAGTGGTACTGTGACTGGCGATCTGACCCGACATACTCCCCACGTTGAAAGGACTGGCTTTCAAGAGTCTTCTTGGGAAGGTAAAGGAGCCACCTTATGTATTGGTCGTCTATAAAAATGAAGCCAATTTTGCAGGGATGGCTGAACCAAAAAGTTGTTTGAAATATCTTTGAATTCAGCATTAAAATTGGTATGTTGTATGTGCGCCACGATTTCCAAAAGGTGGTTTGCAGCTCGATGGACTGCAGATGAACAATGTTTCTTGCTTTCAAGGAACGATCTAATGGGGATCTGTTGAAAATACGAATAATATAAGTAAGTATTCTAATGATTTTATAATATGAAGAATGGTTATCAATAATGATATCAATTATAGCTGGTGAGTCATTTGTGGTACATTTAAAACGGCTGCTTTTCTTCGTTCCAAAATTTCTGTCTCGTTGTCAACTAAGTTTGCTGGCCAATACAAAATCTCTTTGCATAGAAAATGAGGACCATTGAACCAAAATTGTGGATGGTAATTCTGCTGCACTGCAACCACGGGACACAATATCTGCAGGATTGCTTTTTGATGGAACATGTCGCCATTGAATATCTCGAGTTTGCTCCTGAAGTTCTGAAACACGATTGCCCACAAAACAATTTAGTGTTGATGAATGCAACTTTAGCCATTGTAAAACGATTTTTGAATCTGTCCAAAGAAAATAGAAGATACAAATTTAATAATTTTAGATTTGATTTTGGACCACGTTTTGCTGAGCAAGACCGCAGCACACAATTCGAGGCGTGGCAAGGATTGAGCCTTTATTGGAGCGACTTTTGATTTGGCAATCAGCAAAGTTGTTCTATAGGAGCCATCTAAATAAACACGATAATAAATGCAGCATCCAAAGGCGCGTTGCGAAGCATCTGCAAAGCCATGTATTTCGCCAAGTAAATTTTCTGAAGTTAAAACATATCGAGGCACTTGTATATTTTGAATATTTGACAAATCTTCCTTAATTTGGAGCCAAAGTTTTATAAGACTTGAGTTGAGGGGTTCATCCCAACTGATATTTTGTACCCACATTTCTTGAAACAGCATTTTACAACGAATAACAATAGGGCTCAAGAGGCCGAGTAAATCAAAAATTCTAGCTACGATTGACAAAACTGAACGTTTAGTGGGGCAAACTACATCGGGCAAATCAAAACGGAACAAAAAATTATCTTTTCTGGGATTCCATGACATACCAAGTGTTTTAGTGACGTCGGTTTCACCCGTTTTAATTGTGACCTCTTCATCTGAATTTGATACAAATTCAGGACAATTGCTGTTCAATTTTGCCAGTTGAAGACCATGCAAACTTAAAATTTTTACAATTTCATTTTTCTTCGAATTCAAAACTTCAAAATTATTTGATCCGGTTAAAACGTCGTCCACGTATAGATCTTCACGAAGTACTTGTGAACCAATTGGATAGGAAGATTCATTTTGATCAGCGATATAAAACAAGCTACGAATTGCTAAAAAAGGCGCTGCTGAGAGTCCATACGTAACTGTATTTAATTGGAAAATTTTAAGTTTTTCTTCTTTATTAGCTCTCCAAAGAACCAATTGAAATTTACGATCGCGTTGATCAACTAGAAATTGACGGTACATTTTGATATGTCAGCCGTGAGCGCAAATCGGTTCAGACGAAAAGAAAACAAAGTTGTGATCAAATCTTGTTGTATTGTTGGGCCAACCATGAGAATTTCATTTAAGGAATGATTAGATGCAGTACGAGCCGATGCATCAAAGACAACGCGAAGTTTGGTTGTAGTACTTTGAGGTTTTAATACACAGTGGTGTGGTATAATATAATACGGAAGTGCAACCGGCTGATCGTAGGGCGACATATGACCGAGAGCCATATATTCGTTCATAAAATCGACATACATTGACTTTAAAATAGAGTCACGCTCCAATCTACGTTCGAGCAACAAAAATCTTCTACGAGAAATTTCAAAAGACTCACCCAAATAATCTGCTTTGAGTTTAAAAGGCAATCTTACTTGTATACGACCATCAGCATTAACATTAACGTTGTCCACAAAATGCTGTTCACACCTTTGCTCCTCTTCACTAAGAATTTGGGAACCACTAGCATACTCTTCAACTTCCCAAAATTTTTTCAAAGTGTTGTCCAATGTTTCCGTTGAAGAATAAAGTGCTAAGTTGCATGTAAGAGACGACGAAGTTGTTTGAGAAGTAAATTTGCCTCCAACAATCCAGCCAAACACAGTATTGACAAGGCAAGGTTTGCTATCTCCCAAAGAAATGCGTCCATCTAGCAACATTGCAAAAAACACCTCAGAATTAAGCAATAAGTCAATTCGTTGTGGCTTGTAGAACAAAGGGTCTGCGAGTTGTATCGTTTCAGGTATTTTCCAATCTGATGTTTCAATAAATTCGCCAGGCTGTTGAGCAGAAATTGATTTGGATACCGCAAAGACTGAGGACCACTGGAACGAACCAATACGAGATTTAATTGTGGCTGCAACAGAAAACTTGATGCTTGTTTGTATTTCTCCAATACCAGAAACACCTTGAGGTTCTGGTTGAAATTGTAACTTGAGCCTTTTTGCAACTTCTTCTGTAATGAAATTTATTTCAGAACAGGAATCAAGTAATACTCTTACCGGTATAAAAGAACCAAAATTGTCCTTGATAAGAACCACTGCAGTTGGTATGATTGACCTTTTGAATGACCGAGCTACCAACGAAACTGGGTTACCTTGACTAGAAGATGGTGCTTGATTTAGGGCACCATTGGACAATGGCGATGCTGTATGATCAGGAACTGCATAAATATGCAAATTAGTGTGATGAGCTGAATGACAAACCCGACAACGAGATTTGGATGGGCATTTCGAAACTAAATGACCCTTTCGTAGGCAGTTTATGCAGTGCCCATTTCGTTTTACAAAATTAAAACGTTCCGAAACTACAAGCGACAAAAACGAGGAACATGTTGTGATGTAATGATCAGTGCTACTACAATATGAACACGTCAACTCGGTTTTAGAATTTACAAACGTATTCGCTGAACGATTGAAGTTCGACTTTGGCTTTGAACCACTAGGTTTATGCACTGTTTCACATTTCTTCCCATGGCTTTCTAAAAATTGACAGCGATTACTTAAAATGTTGTAGCAGGTATCCCAAGTAGGCAGTGATTTAAATTCTTGCTTTTCATCATAGTTTTGCCTGGAACCTTCATCCAACTTCAGCAACACCATGTGAATTATAATCGCATTCATAACGTCCATTTCCGAGCCAAGAGACAAAAGAGAGCCACGAATAGCCGAAACAGTGTCGATTATGTTCCGCAATGAAACGCAGTCACCCTTGGACATTTAAGAAACATTAAAAAGAGCAGTAATATGTTCCAAAAATATAAGTACCTTATTATCGTAGCGTTCCTTTAACCGTTCCAGGGCCTTCGGGTAATTTTCATCTGTAACCAGGAACGGCTCTACCACAGCTAGGGCAGGACCAGAAAGACAGCTCAGCAAATAATTAAATTTATCCACTGGAGTTAACAACGAATTATCATGGACCATGTTTTGGAACGTTGATATAAATCGCTTATAATCAGCATATTTTCCGTCGAATCGGGGCAACTTTAACGAGGGCAAACGAGATTGATGTGCCGCTCCAGACATTGAAGCATTTAGAAAACTATGTTCCGCTGAAGTAGAGCAACGACTTTTATTTAAAAGTGATAATAACTTTGCCTTCGATGTGATAAAAACTTCTTCTAAATCACTACGACAATTATCAGCTGGATTTAGCTTTTCAATTTGTCCTTGAACTTCACAAATTTCTTTAAAATAAGTTTCTAAAATTTGCAGGCGACATTGCAAAATGGTTGCATCCACTTTGTCGCCATCTTTTTCATTTTTCTTATGTAGCTTTGATATGTTCTTTTTCATAGTGGTTCTCTGTTGTTCTAACGATGCCAAAGCTGAGCTGGCGGTAGCATCATCGTTCACCATTTTGAATAAAAATCACAAAAAAAAACTTTAAAATTTGTCAAGGAACCACTTTGGAATTGAAACGCGTATTTACCTTTGTATATAAATGAAAAGGCACCAAAATTTTATTTTTAGTTATGTACCACTTATGTACTTAAAATAACGGCACAATAAATTAAGTTCCAAATTTTAAAAATCGAAAAAATTTAAATTTTAACAAGGGCTACACAAAATTATTTTATTTTTCAGCAAAATTTATTTCGATGAAAAAACCACGAAAACAAAACTTTTTTGTAATTACAAAATCAAAAGAATCACTTTTAATTTTGTCCAAATGAAATTGTATATCGGCAGTGGTTAACGACGGCAAAGAACTCCAAACGAACGAAAAACAGCAACTGTAGCAGCAGAGGTTATGATGAATATCCAACGACGAAACTTTACTCCGAACCACAATTGTTGCACCAAATCACAAAATTTTATTTAAATTTGTTGTGGCTGTATGTGCCATAAAAAATAAAATTTTCCACTAAAATTGTTTTTTATTGTATTGGCTCTACGGGCCATGAATTCTTTAAAACCGAATTAAAAAATTATTAAATTTATTTTTATTTCGTTAACACACACGCCGTCCTGTCACGGTCGCCAAAAATGTTCGGTAAAAAAAACTTTTACTTTATTAAAATTAAAAACACGTAATTTAATTTTAATTCCGACTAGATTTATTGAAAGTTAAAATTGTAATGATAAAACTAAATCTAACAATTTATTAAGAACCACAAAAACATGTAAACAAAATAAATATGTGACGAACAGACAAAAAACTGGACCGTTATTCTTAGAGAGACTAAGAGTAGCCAGTACATTGATTTCATATGTGCGTTTACTAATTTGTTATTAACTAGCAATAACAAACAGTAAAGCACATATGAACAATAGACAAAACAAAAAACAGACAACAACAACTAATAATAGGGATTAACAATGACAGTGACGACACTACTAACAGTGATGGTACAGTGAGTGGTACTGTGACTGGCGATCTGACCCGACAGTATATATTGGAACTACAAAAAGAATGTTAGGTATAAGAATTGCAGAACATGAATCCGACGTAAACAAAAACAAGGAAGCACAGCTTTATCTCAACATATAAAAGAGAGTAAACATAACGCAAATTTTAATAATGTAAGAATATTAGATAGGAAAAAAATGAGCAAAAGCGCTATACGATAGAGAGTCTTCGAATTCAACAAAAAAATACGAACAACATTAAACACAAAAGAAGATCAGAATAATATTAAGCTGCAATACTCTATAGCATTAGTCTAATACAAACATTCTGTGATACTAGTCGTTAGGTTAAACTGTGATTTATTTTAGTTGTTATTATTTATTAAATTTATTAAATTTGTGTCGTGATGTCCAGTTTTTATTTAAATTTGAGGAATACTTGACAATGTTAATAAAATCGTAAGTTAATCTGTGATACTAGTATTTAAGTTTATAATATTAAATTAATGTGATGTTATTGTATATTTTTATATCCTGCCGTATATCATTATCAAGTGAAGATCGAAAACATACATACGTGACGTGCGGGTCGCTCCAAGTAAATTCTGTTTTATATTCGCCAAATAGCAAACCCTTCATATTGTTGATACTCCGTGTCGGTGACGGATAACCCCGTGTACTGTTGCTGATGGTCGTTCATCAATGTGTCGTTTAAATGAAAAAATATTTCATTTAAAAAAAAACAAAATTAATTTAAAAATTGAAAAAAAAAATTGCAAGTAAGCAATTTTATACTGATAGAGACAGTAAATAAAATATAAAAAACACAAAAAACTTTACATCACCAGCTGTTTCTCTCTTTCAAATACTGGTAAAAAAAAGAAGTAGAAAAGGTTGCCACATCATTTGTCGAGTGTGTACTAGCTTACCGAACAGGTTGCTAATACAACACTACTACCGACAAAAAAAAACAAACCCCACTTGGAAATTTTACCAAGATGGACAATTACGACGAAAGTCATCAGGCAAATGGTATAAATGCTGAAAATAATCACACTGATACTCCTAGAAATAGTTTAAGTCTTTTTAGGGTATCAAAGGTGAAAGAATTGGAAAAATTTAATGTAGAGCTTCTCGATAGAGTAAAGCAACTTGAAAAATTTTGTTCTCAACTTAAAGAAGATAACTTTAGGCTAAAAATAGAGAATGAAAAATTAAAATCCAATCTAAAAAATGGAGATAAAATGAAAATGAAGAAGATAATGAGAATAATGATGATAATAGTGATCATCGCCAAATTAATAATGAGCAATCTACCTCACAAACTCATCACGTCTATGAAACAGATGAAGAGGAACTGGCCCGAGAAACTGAATGGATTGTAATCAAAAATAAAAAAGCTAACAAAAAGAGAAACCCTAAGCCGTCGCCAGAAATTGTCACTCAGTCTCATCCGGTGCAGATAATACAAAATAATGTTGAAAATCAAACAGCGAAGAAAGTTTTACAACCTCCACCTGTAATGGTTACCGTTAATATCAAATTTAATGATCTTTATAGTCTTATTAAAAAGACAGTTAAAAATAATTTTACCGTTAAGGTAATGAATAACAACACATATAAAATAAACACTTTTGCTAGTGATGATTATCGAGAAATTACTAAAATTTTCAATGAAAACAAAATGTTGTGGCATACATATGAAGACAAACAAAATAGGTCAATAAGAGTTTTAGTAAAAAATCTACATCACACCTGTGAGCCTAATGATATAATCGATGATCTTAAAAATCAAGGTTTTAATATTTTAAGTGCATCAATGAAACTAAAATATAAAACAAAAGATCCGCTAGATATGTTTGTTTTAACTTTTGATAATTCAGAAAACGTTAACAAACTCTATGAAATTAAGCAAATTTTAAATACCCTTGTTACTATAGAGCCGATTAGGCCTTCAAAGTACATTCCACAGTGCAAAAATTGCCAATCATACAACCACACAAAAAATTATTGTTCTAAACCCCCAAGATGTGTAAAGTGCACAGGTAAACACGAAACGAAAAACTGCGACAAACCAGCAATTGTCTATCCAAAATGTTGCAATTGTGGAGAAAAACATCCTGCAAATTATAGAGGATGTGTTGTAGCCAAAGAGCTTCAAAAGTTAAGAAATAAAACTAGAAACAAACCTACAAACTTAAACCCACAAAAAAAATAGATTTTCACAATTAAATCAAAATATACAACCAAGTCAAAATTTTAAAATATATAACAACTCACTAAATCCGAATATGCAGTCAAAACAAATTCAATCAAATACAAAACAATCTTACTCAGATATGGTTAAGTCAAATGGAGGTAATAAAACAAAACACGTTGATGACCAAAAACTCTGGAAAAGATTTTATTAAATTAGAACACCTAGAAACATTCAATAAAAGTATTGAAGATTGCATTATTGCATTAGAACAAAACATAAATTATTAATGAAACCATCAATCAGAGTTATGGAGTGGAATGCTAACGGACTTCAAAAACATAAAACTGAACTTTTAGCCATACTTGTAAAACAAAACGTCGACATTTGCCTTATAAGCGAGACTCATTTTACAAAGAAAGCTATATACGAGTTGATAACTATAACGTATATCATACAATCCACCAAGCAATAATGCAAGAGGTGGCAGTGCAATCTTGGTAAGATCCAATATATCTCATTATGAAGAAGAAAAAATTTGCAAAGATGAATTCTAAGCCACAACCATAACAATAACAACAAATAACGCATACACATCATTCACATCAGTCTACAGCCCTCCAAGACATAATATTACTTGCGAACAGTATATGGAACTTATTAACAAACATAAGTATAAGTTTATAATGGGAGGCGATTTTAATGCCAAACATGTATATTGGGGATCCCGATTAAATACAACGAAAGGCAGACGTTTGTTTGAAGCATTACAAGCAACAGGTAGTGAATGCATCTCGACTGGTTCTCCTACATATTGGCCAACAGATAGAAAAAAGCGGCCAGATTTAATTGATTTTTTTTATAACCAGAAAAATATCTAAACTCTCACTGGATATAGAAGAAGGGTTCGACTTGAGCTCAGACCATTCACCAATATACTTAACTCTAAACTGCGGAGTTCGTAAAAAAACACCGATTCCAACATTATCAAATAAGCACACTGATTGGAGTTATTACAAATTATTAATAAACGAAAATATTAAGACCTTATCACATATATCTACATCTGAAGATTTAGAAAAAGACGTACAAGACCTTGCGTCACTAATTCAAGAGGCTGCATGGAATTGCACCCCTCAAATGAAAGGGTTTCAAAATAAAATATCCTACCCTCCAAAAATCCGCGAACTTATAGCAATTAAACGAAAACTTCGAAAAAAATGGCAGCAGACCAGATGTCCCCGTGACAAAACTGTACTTAATAATGCTACTCAAAAACTGAGAAGACAAATAAAAGTTTACAAAAACGAAAATCTTAATCAGTATTTATCGGAGTTAACATATGACAGCAAAACTGACTATTCTCTTTGGAAGGCCACAAAGCAGCTTAAGCAATCAACTCGTACAAACTCAGCTCTTAGGCAAATCGATGGAACTTGGGCAAGAACGAATTTACAAAAGGTTAATTTATTTGCTGATTATCTAAGTAGCATTTTTACCAATGACCTTGCTGATAAACAAGAGCTAGGTGTGGTAATAAACAATGACTGTGAAAATATTTCAAATGTAACAGTCACAGAAGTAAAAAAGGAAATCAAATCCCTTAAATCTAAAAAGTCTCCCGGTTATGATTTAATAACTGCAGATCTACTGAAACACTTACCGCATAAGGCAATTGCAAATCTTGCAACAATATTTAATGCAGCTATAAAACTAAGCTATTTTCCAAGCATATGGAAAGTGGCTGAGATCATAATGATACAGAAGCCAGGAAAAAACCCTGAAGAAGTTAGTTCTTATAGACCTATTTCATTATTGCCGTTAATTGGTAAATTGTTTGAGAAATTAATCTGCAAAAGATTAAAATTAATAATTCACACTAAAGGTCTAATACCTCATCACCAATTCGGATTTCGCGAGAAACATTCGACAATCGAACAGATACATAGAATAACCCATTCGATTGAAATCGCCTTAGAAAAAAAAGAAATTTGTTCAGCCGTATTCTTAGATGTTGCAAAGGCGTTCGATGGTGTATGGCATGACGGATTGATTTACAAGCTAAATTTACTTTTACCCAAGCACTACTGCGAATTATTAAAATCATATTTAGAAGAAAGAGTTTTCCGAGTAAAGCTAGAAGACGAGTACTCAAATCTTTATCCTATTAGATCAGGCGTACCACAAGGTAGTATACTGGGCCCTATTTTGTATCTTTTGTATACCTATGATATGCCAGTAAACAGAAATTGTGTAGTCGGCACTTTTGCGGATGACACGGTAATATTGTCAACAGGCCCCGAACAATATGATTGCAACCGAAAAACTACAGAAAGCTCTTGATGATGTACAACTATGGACACAAAAATGGGGCATACAATTAAATAGTTCCAAATCCATCCATATCAACTTTACCTACAAAAAAACAGCTCATTTACCAATTTTTATCAACAGCATTGAAGTGCCATTTGCAAACTCGGCTAAATACTTAGGTATGACGCTGGATACAAAACTTCATTGGAAAGAACACGTCAAAATTAAAAAAAATGAACTAGAGATAAAATACAGAAAAATGAGTTGGCTATTAGGAAGAAGAGCCAAACTCTCTATACACAACAAACTTATGCTGTATAAACAGCTTTTAAAACCAGTGTGGACTTATGGAATCCAAGTCTGGGGATGCGCAAAAAATTCTACAATACAACAAATTCAAAAATTCCAAAATAAAGTCCTTAGAAATATTGTTAATGCCCCATGGTATGTTCGAAATGCCGACATTCATCGTGACTTAAAAATAAGTACAATACAAGAAGAGATAAGGCGTAACGATGAGGCTCATAATCTTCGATTATTGAGTCATCCCAACGAAGGAATTCCGAATATATTAAACATCTCGGGATTACCTAGAAGGCTTAATCGCTATAAACCACATGACCTAATTGGTCGATTTGCACCAGATTAAGTTTTATAACTAAACTTTTATATCTGTACTTTTTATGTACCTAATTATTGTTAATTTAGCAATTAGAAATAAACTACTAGTTAGTCTATATAGACTAGTCGTAGTACAACCTTAAACTGTATTACTTTTATAATATTGTTTAAATAAAGAAAAAAAAAAAATTGTATATTTTTGTCGCTAGAAATTAATAAAGTTCACACTCCAGAAATACCGTCAACGAAACGTCGAGTGAAAAGGATGTAATAATTTGAATTTTATTTTCATCTTAATATTTAATTGACCATAATTAGCCCGTAAAAATAAAATCTAATAAATAAATATTGGTCATAAAACAAATTCAAAAATAAAAAAATTTCGTTAACCGTTTCTAGTCTTCGAGTAGGTCAATTTAGTAAAAATTAGAACTTAAAACTTTTCCATAATAAAAATTTTGAGGGAAAAAAAATTTACACTATTAAATTAAAAATACGTTTTTCGAAAATGGTCCTGAATATGTACAAAAAATAAATTTTAATATGAATACAAGTATCTGAATTTATACTAAATAATTAATTTTAATTAATTTTAAAACGTAAATAAATTACAATTAGAAACATAAACAAAAGTTTATTTTGTCATCTTTGTGATTTTTGACTCTTTATAATACGAGGGTCAATTGTGACCCCATGAAAACACAGGTTAACTATGAAGACGAAAAATTAAACTTTATAATAAAGTTATTACAATTATATAAAATAGCATACACAATAACATTGATGAAATATTACAAAAATCTTGTTATAATAAAGTCTATACAAATTTAAAAAACGTTGAAATCCGTTAGAATCAAAATGCTCTAACAAAAATTTTTGCTAAATTTTTTTTGTTGAATAAAATTTTCAAAAATGCAAAAAAGTCAATTTGAGGTACACCCAAAATATTTATTAATTTTTTTGACACAAAGTTAGGGTTAGTTAGCGATTTTCTGGGAAAGTAATATTTTTTATCTAAGTAGTTATGATTAAACCCTAGACGAGGACAAGAAATTCTCATTGAGTTTGTGATTTAACATAACAAATATCTCTAGAAATTCTAATAACAAAGTCCCCTGAAGATTTCCTTAGGCAGGAATGAAATCCGGATAGGGACACACCTACATCAGATTGCTTTTCACAATTTGTTAAATAAGTTTTGGGATTTTAGCACATTTAATTGCTGTAAATGCAATTAATGTTTATCCCGATGAAAATAAATTTAAATAACAAATATGCAGGTGCTTGTGCAAATTTAAATGTAACTGACACTAATAGAAAACATATGAAACTATTTTATATTTTTTTAATTTTGAAGAAAAAAAATTTGCAATTTTTTTAAATTATGCCCATTTTTCCAAGGGGCCCGATTTTCAAGGGCGATGCGGGACATCTTCCCGTTATGCTAGAACTCTAATTTTTTTGCATGGTGAATGTTTGTACCCAAACAAATATTTTAAGAGGGGGGCAGCCCCAAAAATCGCAAGTTGAAAAATAAGGAACACCCTAGTATACACTCAAACAACACATACATACGTAATAGTGTTGTTTAACAAAAACAATATTCAAACTTACAATAGCAATGAATTTGAATATCCTTTTTATACCCTCCATCCCATAGTGCAGGAGGGTATATTCACTTTGTCAAATGTTTGTAATTCTTTTAAAAAAATTCTGGGACCCCATAAACTATATATATTCTTGATCAGCATGAATAGAGAAGTCGATATAGCCATGTCCGTCTGTCCGTCTGTCCGTCTGTCCGTCCGTCTGTCTGTGGAAACACAAAATACTCCGACAATACAGAAGAGGTACTGCTAATTTTCAGTCAAATTGTTTGTTGATATCATGAGCAGTTTTCTAGTGAAAATGGTCAAAATCGGTTAACGCGTTCAAAAGTTATGAGTGAAAATGTGGGAAGACCTCTAAAAATTATTTTTTTTTTTTATTTCATCATACATACATACATACATACATACATACGTACATTCAATGCTTGTACACAAGAATATACGCAAGCAGGGATGGCTGTCAATATCGCTGAAGTACCGTCCCCGATTCTAACACCTTTCAACTGACTATCGTTATCGCTTAAATACCATTACCGATATTCTTGAAATACCGTTATCCGTAAAATACCGTTACCTTAAAATACCGTTACCGAAATAATCTAACAAGATCTGAACAAAAAAACTTCTGTAAATAGATATATTTTCCCAAAGTATGATCATAAACTAGACAGCCACTTAAACTCGGGCATAATGCGGTTAAAAATTGTGGTGTGCATTAACATTACCTGAATAACTAAAATAACGTTATCCTTAAAATGCCGTTACCAAAATAATTGAAAAATCTTTTCCCTAAAATAAAGTTACCGAAATATCTAAAATATCGTTACCGCTAAAATACCGTTAGCGAAATAAATAAAATACCGTTAACGCTAAAATACCGTTAACGCTATAATTCCGTTACCGAAATAACTAAAGTATAGTTTCCCCTAAAATACCGTTACCGAAATAAAAGAAAATAGCGTTACTACTACTACTACCAATAACCACATAGAATCGGTTACCATCCATGGTCATGATCAACACTTAAAAACAAAAAAAAAAACCCACAAAATATTGTTGTTGTTTTTTTGTTTTGTTTTGTAATACAGTATGTATGTACGTATGAATTAGTAGCAATCGCATGCAGAGTTGCCAGGTTTGACGATTTGTCGTCATTTTGATGATATTTAATACCCAAAATAACTAAATGACTATTTGACGACTTTTGCTTCCAAAATGACGATTTTTTGACAATAATTTAATATGTCAGCAAAATCTACTTATTTATCATTCTCATAAAATCGCCGGCTCGATTATTAAATTTTTATTATTTCGTTAAAAATTGAAATCAAAAACATTGTTTTTTGATCGATAGCTAGCTTTTATATGCTAATATGATGTGAAATACAATTTTGCAAAAATGCAAATCCTAGAATTGAATAAAACTTAATCCAAACCGCATTTATTTTTTTATAAATTCATTACGGGTTTAGCTTAATTTAGTTTCTGTGTTTATATGTTTAGAACATTTTTTTAAATTTTTATAAAATTTAATTGGAGTTAGATTTAAATAAAAATAAAAAAATTTTCATGTTAAAACACAAGGCATGGAATTTTTTTGCGAAACAAACATATCTCTAGCCCGAATATATTTCATGTTGAAAGATGATATATATACAACTTTAAATGAAACAAAATAAATCCAAAAATAAATCCGGTGCTTAAAAACAGGCCTAATAATATAAATAATGTGCCAAAATTTAATAATTAAAAAATATAACATTAAGTTTGTTCGATAACACAAAACTTTGTACAAGTGTTTACTGAAAGGTTTTCCTTTAGACAAATACTCAGTAAAAACTGGTAAAAAGGGATAGTAAAGTGACAGTTTGATGCCAAAGAACTTACAAATTTTTAATGGATACATTTTTGCCAGTAAGAATTTGTAAGATGAAAAAAACATATGACTAAAAAATAAAAAAATATGCTTGTATTTTTAGTAAACAAAAATTAAATTAAATTTTAATTGTTTATGGATTGAAAGTGAAAAATATTAATTAATTAACTATTTAAGAAGTTAAAAAACATTTAAATTATTTTTGGTCGATAATTTCAATTAACTTTTTCCTTTTCCACAATGATCAGTTGATTTTTTTTTAAATATTTAAAACAAGCTGTTTTATCTAATTTAATAATTCCTACAAATTTTCTGTTCGTTTACTTTTTTGTAAATTTGTCTTACTTTTTGTAATTTTGTTACTGAGTAGTTTTTACTGAACTTTACAGGAAAAGTAATCGAACAGACTTATTGTTAAAGAATTTCCAAATTTTGTAAAAGAATTTAAGATTTAAAAAGTTGTGCTACTGAAAGCCAGCACGCTACCAACTAGCCTACTGGGGCACACAGTTTCAACATTTTATAAAATGAATATCGTTGTAAAATATAATGATTTTCGAAGTTTAAACCAAAGAGAAGTGTCAAAAATCGTGTTATATTACAAGGATAACACGTTAACATTTGAAATGTGAATAACACTATTGTATTTTATTTTTTATTAAAACTTTATCCCTCTTCTAACAAATATATTTTATTTTGACAATTTTTCAAAATATGATGGCGATTTTGCAGTTTTTTTTTAGAAAATTTGACATTTTTATGCTCTGCAAACCTGGCAACACTGGTTATGAGTGCAAATGTGAGAAGCCCTCGAAAAATTGTTAAGCTAATTTATAAAGCATTCTTTTGTTTTCCAGATACCAGGCTTGCCATATACCTTTTTTGTTAACCCCAACAAATCAAAAAATCACCAATTAGAAAAAAGGTAGAACAAAATAGTTGAGTTAAAATTCTTTATTTATTTGACTGCATTAGCCGGAGTTGCCATAACACATTAATCGTTATCAGATCAAAAAAATATCCAGGAATAAACTCCCCGAATTCAACAATGTAAATTCATAACTTTTTTTCGTACACTATTTTTACTTATTCTCATTCTCAACCTTTAATAAATTTGCAAGGAAACTCTTACACTCTAATTACATTTATTAAAAACCCCATTAAATTTAAAGGACATTCACTTTCAGAACTTTTTTATTTAAGACATATAAGGTGCATACTTCATCTTAAAATCTTTTGATTACATGCATTTGTTTTCCTTAAAAGCCCTAATTTTTATTTGATACATACAAAAATAATCTAAATTAAAGTATTGATGTGTAAAAACCAATCGAATTTTGGGAAAATTTCTTAGGGTTCTTATTCTAGGAGTCGTAAACGTGAATTTTACAAGCAACTGAGCTGAAAAACAATAATTTGAAATACCAGTTTCTTTAATTTTTTGTGTCTCGAAAACACCCTAAACACTCGAAAGATTTTCTTTTATAATTTTTGACAAACTTAGTTTCATCACACTTTCCGTTTTACTTATGTGATGTATAGTATAAACACATGTGTTGTAATGTAAACTGGCATTTCATAATTATTTCATTATGTATGTCTCCGCAAGCGTATTTTTGTTCCCTTAAATTTATCTAAAATTCTGATTATTCGAAACTGTTTTTATGCATTTGTATTCATTGCATCTCTTCTAACGATCCAAAAATATATTTTAGTAACTTCCTTTCATTTTTATATGGGCAAAGAGACAAACAACAGGCGAATTTTACTACAGTTTTTTTAACATCATAAGGAAATATAAAAATATATATATTTTTCACTACACGATAATCAGAATAACCTTTGAATACCCACTGTTACACTGATAGAAAAACCGTCATAACCCAAATGTATTTTGACATCAGTTCTATGACAAATGTCTTCGTTTTTGACCCCATGACACTTGTCATCACGAAAATGTCAGCCTTAACATCACTTAACCAAATTGTCATCAGGGTCGAAAACTTAAATTGTGTCATCAATGGGATGAGACATCGGTATCACATAAATGACGAATCGGAGTCAATTTAATAAAAAAATGTTTTCATTGCGATGACAGATAATTAGTTTTATCCTTCCGCTGAACAAATATGGTTGTGTATACGCTTGAACAACGCTGGGAAATATTGCGACATTACTTTGAAAATTATGGTAATGTTGCAGAATGTGTGCGAAAATGAATGATGCCGATTTTGCCAAAAAAATCATCTTTTCAGATGAAGCTCATTTTGATCTTGGCGGGTATATACACAAGCAAAATTGTCGCATTTGGGGCACAGAAAACCCGCACGCATACATTGACAAGCCGATACACCCAAAACGAGTCACTGTTTGGTGCGGATTTTGGTCCAGAGGCATAATTGGGACATAATTGAACTGATCGTGTAGGCTACTGCATGGCCAGCCGAGGCAGCCATTTGAATAAAATTATTTTCCATTATTAACCGGAAGGATTGTACTTTCAAAAAAAAAAAGAAATTTGAGAAAATATTCAGTAGTTTTTTTTATAGCATTTTCAAAAAAAAAAAGTTATTTGGCGGACCCTTTATAATGATTACATGTCATCAATATGAATGTTATATATTGTATAAAGTGCTTCTTGCTTTGACAACGAATGTACATCAATGTGATATATCTTATGCCAGTTTTAGAAATGCGTCTAAAAACAAAAATAAGGAACAAAACATTAACATTTTTACTAAAACACACTTTACAAACATTTTAACGTTATTTAGTTTTACTCTTTATTCATACTTTTCCTGTTATTAATGCACTAAATGTGGCATCGAATTGATGTCACTGTAGTCATAGCACGGATGACGCGTAAAATATGACAAAATTATATGATAACGTTCGTCATTAAATTGATGTCACTTATTGCATCATTGATGTCATTTGTAATAACATTGATGTCACAATTCTGATGTTAGGGCATCATCAATATGAAGATGCATTTTTCTATCAGTGTATAAGCATGCAGAATTTCAGATTCATTTTAGTAAACTTTAATTAAACATTTTTTCTTTTGTAACATCCCAAATACATTAATCAATCAGTCATATTTTGTTTTACTTATAAAAACAACATTATTTTTGTTATTTTTACAAAGAATATAGATATTAATATTGTTTGCACTTTCCCTGGTTTATGAAAACACCGAGATGGAGGGTATCCAAAAATTCGTCACAGCCGAATTTAATCCTTTTTATACCAAATTCGGCACATCGGACTTTAATGCTTCCACTTGTTTTCATAAAGTTTTGATGAAAACAAAATGTAAATTTTTCGTAAACATTCTTTATGTTGAAAGCTTCCTTTTTCAATCAAAAAAGGAAACGGAAATCGTTAACTAAACTAAATAAATATATAAAACATTGCTGCAGTTATAACAACAACACGAGAACTTTATACGAATAATGACTTTTTGACGATACTCTCTACCTAACGGTATGCACTTTTTGTGTGCGTGTGTGGTGTGCTCATGTTGGTGCTTGTGTGCTTTTTTCTACTTATTGTTGCAATAAAATCCCTAATTTATGCAGAATCCATACATATGAAATTATTTTTAACTTCAAAGTTACTTTTTCATTCTCAAGTACGTGCGGAGTTTTCTACTTAAATTTTTTGTTTTAAGTCAAAGTTTCTTTATTAATTGTAAGCCTGTTAGTGCGGTTTGCGTAAAAATTTTTGCTTTATTTACCTTAAATTTAGTAGAACGCAAATACCAGTATATTTTGCTAAAATAAACCAAAGTCAGGGGTTAGCCCGGAATTTTGTTAATTTTTTTTATAAAATGTTAAATAAAAATACTTCTTTATAGAAAATGATTTTGAATCATAGAATTTAAAATAAGAACGAAATTTACATATGGGGAAAAAAGAAAAACATTTTAGTTTTATTTTAACATTTGAATCAATTTTATGATTATTTTTATTTCATAAAAAGTCTACAATTACATTGCTAAAAATAACATTAACTTGTATTAATACAATATACATGTACTAAAATATACAAGTCTTGACTATTTCCTTTAAACAATACATACATACATACTTACTACTTTTATTGTCTAGTATTTAGGCCTTCATGTCATTTTAAAGGTTATAAAACTCAAACACCAAAGGGGACCATATGGTTATATTTTACTCTTAGGTAATAAACCAAAAGTTCGTAATAAATTGTTTTGACTTTTTATTTGCCTTTTTATTATTATAACATATAATTGTTTTTATATAGTTAGTGGTAGTACATATTGCCATAATATATCTAACAATAAAGTAATAAAGAGTAAAACTTTCATAAATACACTCAAATAAAAAGTTAGTAAAAACAGCAAAACATTTTGCAGAGTCAGAAAGAAATTTAGTCAGGAGGGTGCTTGCAAAAAAAAATGCTAATGTCAGCAAAATATTCTCGCTGATTTTCAGAAACAAAATTAGTAGATTCAGCAAAAGTTTTACTATAACTTAGTTGATTAAAAATTAAAAAATCCCTGCTAAAAGTTATTAAAATTTTTGATGAATATTAGTAGACTGAAAAAAACTCAAAAAATTTGTAGAAAAATTTTATTTTAGTTAATTTATTTGCTGAAAATCTGAAACATTTTTTGTTAATCTTTTAAAAATAATTTACAATACGTTACAAAATATAAAAAATGTTCATACTCTCACAGTGACGACATGAATTAATTAAATATCTGAAAATATATAGAAATAATTATATATAACATTAACAAAAATTATCTTTCCACTACTTACATCAATGGTGTCTAAATATACAACCCTTTTTTGCATTACAAAAAAGGAAACATAAAAAAATACCTAAGATGTGTGTCCTTGTCATTCGTTATAGTACGTCTACCTGAATGTATATTTGTTTGCAATTTGACCACACTACATTAATAATAACTCTAAAGATTTAGCTTACAAATACACATTTAATGTTTATTAAATTCAAATATTTTAGTTTATCTTTAATTTTATTAACCGATAATTACATTGACAAGCCAGTGACAACACAACATTATTTTTTTTAATCCACATATGTTTTCACACTGTTAGCGTCCTTTTGTATAAAAACAGATAAAAAGTCTTTCATGGTTGAATTTTTTATATGTCTTACAAGAGTTGTACTTTTTTGTATCATTTTCCTAGTCTTTACTACATCTTGACATGCCGGGACATCTACTTGACTCGGCGTATATCTTTTCAATAGTAACGTCTACACTATTAATGTGCTTATCTGCATAATTTTTTTTAGCAAAATAAATTAGTAACACATTAGTAAAATTTTAGTAAAACATTAAGTGCTGAATAAAAATAACTAAAATTTTATCTGAAAACACAATTTGAGTAAAAAATTTGCTATACTTGAATTTTACAAGGACGGTTTACAAACTTTCCTACTAACTTATTTTGTTGAGTGTATGCTAGAATATGGGGTATAGTTAGGCTGACCATTCGTACTGAGTTTATCAGTCATTTTTGATCATGTGTACTGATGAAAAAATTGTGTACAGATTTGTACTGATTTCTTAGAATTTGTAATGATTGTACTGATTTTTAACATTTCAGGAAAATTATATTTTTTTCCATAGAACAAATCAAGTTTTTGAGCCATTTAGAACCTTTATAACCTTTAGAATTTGAGATTTTTCTTAGTCAGATGAAAATTAAAACAAAAATTTTTGAAAACTAAAAGTATTTATATGAGAAACCCGTTTAAAATCTAAGAATAGTGTTTAAAATCCGGAACTTCAATATTTCAAATCCTGGGTATTTTAGGAAAACAAATTTTCAGGACGAAAAATTAAAGAATAACAACTATTCATATTTTTGAAAGATAACATATTTTTAAATTTGAAGTTTGTATGAAAATTTCTTAGAATTTGAAATTTTCTTTGAATAGGAACAGTTGTTTGAATTAATTTTTTTAAGGCCTTAATATGTTACACAGGAAAAAATGCTTGGACGATTTCTAATGAAAGCAAAGTAAAGCAAAGTAAATAAAAAATTTCATCCATTTTATGAAAAACCTTCTGAATTTTTATGAAACTATTTTCAACGAAACTTATTTATTAGGCGCATGACTTTTTAATAAACAAAATTGTTCGTAAAATTGTTCATTATTCTAATTAATAAGAAACTTTGTTGATTTGATTAATATCATGCATTTTCTCAGTGTATAGTCAAATTTAGAAAAAATTTGCTGAGTCTGAATTTTTAACAAAAAATTTTTACAATTCTCATAATCTCAAGTTACTTTCATTTAATCTGAATTTTTATATTGGAAAATTTATTTATTTTTTTTTATTAATTAATAATCACATAATTACAAATTATATAAATATTACCCTAACCGAGCACTAGCTACTACGGCCTTCGGCGCGTTGTAGCGAAAACAGACCAGTGCCTCTAGTGGGAATCGAACCCACGACCCCCGCACTGATAAGCCAGCACGCTACCAACTAACCTACCGGGGCGCACAGAAAAATTAAATTCTCTGTATTTTTTAGAATTCATCACAAAATTTATATATTTTGAAAACCGATTTATTTATTTTGTACCGATTTAAAATCAGAAAAAAAATGGTCACCTTAGGTATAGTGTACTTAAGAGAATTTCTCATGTTAGGTGGGGTTGGCCCTATGCAACAACATAAAAATACTGTAACAATTTATTACACTTCCTTGTAGAGTCGTCATATTTATGTACACGAACGTTGCCTTAAAAGGACCTTAAAGATGCTATTTGAGAGAACAAAAACTTTTGCGGACTAATTGTAAGTTTGTTTGCTTATGTCATGTGTTAATGAATTATTACCAAATAATAAAACAAAGAACAGCCGATGTGAGAACAAGAATAGTGGAAAAGTTTATTGTAATTAACACAGCATGTGACTATAAACCCCAAAAAAAAGTTTTTAAAAACTACTTTTAATATTATTTGTGGTTATTCCGAATATAATGGCAATGAAAGTTGGTTTTTATATGTTAGTATTAAATATTATTGAAGTTTATGTTTAATGGTTGAGATGACGATGGTGGTGATAACAAAAGTAAGATTTTATATTGCCCATAATAGGCCATGAAACATTTAATAATGAAAATATATTGTTAAGGGCAAGTAACTTTTCTGAAAATAAACAGAGTTTTAACTTTAACCACAGAAATTTTTATACGAATTTGACATTTATAACTATAGGTAAGCCTTAAACTTTGCTTAATTTGAGATAATTTAATATGTCTTAACAGTTTATTTTGTGTGTCCTTTAAGTTCTATTTAGTGGTTATGATGGATTTATGGGTTATATTAAGTAAATACTATTAAACCACTTGCATTGAAGTGTTAGTGGTACATTAAACTCCAAGTTTATAGACTCCCAAGTAAAAAAGTTTATATATATTCAGATACAATTTTATACAATCAAATGTTTCAATATAAATATTTATATACTGAAATAAATATTTATGTTAAAGCATAAATATTTGTATTTACTTGTATATAGTGTTGTTTTAAATTTTGTATATGTAGCAATATCTTATATTTGATGTGGTCCTGCATATAATTGTACTTAATATACCTAATTATGTATTACCATACATACACTATATAATTATATATGGGATCGTATATAATTCAATATAAATGTTCATATAATTATATATAACTACACCCAGGAAACAGTCTCAGTTGTGGCCACCGAATTTGTTGCCAATCGAATTCTGGTGGTTACGACAAATATCTTCATGTTAAATTATATTTTTAGTCGTGAAAGCTAAAATTCAATTGTCTCATTAATATTGCGAAGATAATACAAGGCTGTGCGCCCCGGTAGGCTAGTTGGTAGCGTGCTGGCTTATCAGTGCGGGGGTCATGGGTTAGATTCCCACCAGAGGCATTGATCTGTTTTCGCTACAACGCGCCGAAGGCCATAGTAGCTAGTGATCGGTTAGGGTATTAGTTAAGTGGAGTATATCTCCTTTGTGTTAGTTAGAGGACCAGTTCCTTCAATATAATTGACAGTGCCTAACCTACAGAAATAATAAACTACAATAAACTTTTATCAAAGCCCCTTTTTGATACTTGTGTCAATGTTGTATTTCCCAAAAAATTTTAAATTAAAAAACGAAGTAAAATTTGTCTTTAACAAATAAAATAGTTATTTAATTCTTAGGATTCCTGTACACTCGGGTAAGTACGAGGGCGGATCAATAAGTCCGTGACACATTTTTCAACATAATCTCCTTTTAGCTCAATACACTTAGTCCAACGTTTCTCCAACTTCTGTATGCCTTCCAAAAAATAGGCATTTGTTTGATCAATAATTTCATCGTTGGAGCTAAATCTCTTTTCACCGAGCCATTTCTTTATTTAGGTTTGGAAATAGGAAATTGTCACTGGGGGCTAAATCCGGAGAATATGGCGGATGGGATAACACCCAATTCATGGAGTTTTGCCATTAAGACTGCACACTTGTGTACCCTTGCATTATCTTGATGAAAAATAACTTTTTTCTAGGCCATATGGGGTCGTTTTTTTTAATCCTCGTTAAAGCGGTTCAATAAATTGGTATAATATTCGCCGTTTATTATTTTCCCTTTTGAAGGTAATAGATGTGGATTATCTAGCGTGCATCCCAAAAAACTGTTGCCATCACCTTATTGGCCACGATTACGTTTATGGTCAATTGAGAGCAAACGCGGCACCCATCTTGCAGACAGCTTTCTTAAACCCAACTGATCATTTAAAATCGAAACCACACTGCCATATGAAATGCCTATGGCATCAACAATCTCACGCACTTTTACGGCCAACACCATATCGTGGATTTTTTCGACATTTTTGGGTGTATTAATCACAATTAGCCGTCCAGAACGATCTCTTTCGTACTTGTGCGACCACAACGAAAGTAAGTAAACCACTTTTTTTACCATTGAAATCGATTGTGCAGAGTCCCCATAGTATTTATCAAGCTTTTCCTTGGTATGATTGACGGTTTTTTTTTTGCGCAAAAAAATAATGTTTAATGAGCACTCGAAATTCACTTTTCCATTTTTAAAAAAAATCCACAAAATATCTAAAATATATGAATCAAACCGAATATTCGGTATAGTGCCGAATACATTATTAGTAACATCTCTAATATTGATGTCATCGACTTTTCCATTTATTTTAAGTATTTTTCTTAATTTGTCAAAAAAAAAAAAAAATTGCATGCATTTTTAAATTTTCATTTATGCAAAATCATTTTTACATTTTAAAATCTTGCTTAACCGCAGAATAGCGTAAGATTGTGTTTGCCATTTATGTTTTTAAGCTTTGTTTTTCGCTAAAAGTGTTCTTCAAAGTGTATAGTTTTCAGGTTATTAATGCATATTTTTTTTTAACTGAGTTTTAAAGGCGCCTATTTTTCTTTTTTAGTTGCATGAAATTCCTTGCCCTGTTAATAATGTAGTTTTAGTTTGAATCATTTTAAATTTAGCTACAAAATGAGAGCCAAAAGTTTAAGTTAAAAAGTTTTTTTCGGACTAGAGTTTATAAACCCAACGTTTCCAAAATTAAATTTTTTTGCAATCCTTCTATGAAAAATTCCATGGTACATATTGAGAACATATTGGTCCATGTGGTTGGTATGACATAAAAGCTACATATATCCTTTGTCAATATACGTTACACTTAGAAAAATCGGTTAAAAAGTGTAGCGAATGCAACAAAAATTAAAAATGGGACATATATAAACCATTAGGATACAGTAGGACACATTCGTTTACTACATACTATTCGCATATATATGAGAATACATTGGGATTTTGTATATTTTGTGTTGTCCATGTTCATATCCATCCATTACCATGTCTCTTCCTATTAACATACACAAATTCTAACATTCTTCAAACTATTTCAACTGGTTTGTATGAACTACATTAAGGGCATACTTATTATAAAGGATCAAAACAAATTTTGCGTAATAAATTCTAAAGGGCCGGTTTAAATAATGTATACGCCTAAAAATAAGTGTTGCCCTAATCTATATGTTTGCATGAATTTCTGCTCTAATTTTTGGTTACAATTACATTATTGTTGTAGTCGTATTCATATGTTGCACAAACACCCATAAGTACGTATGAGTCATTCCATATCAAACCGAACGATTGAATATTTCAGTATTTATTTAATGCACTCAGAGAACTTCTGTTTTAAAAATATGTAGTTGTTGGGTTGTAATACAGTTTCTCTATTTTTAATGTAAATGTCAGTTATTTGTCGAACAAATTAAATTTTTAACTAACCTTGTAGTTCATTTAAAAAAACAAACCACATCAAATGACTGTTTTATGATTTCACATTAATTTTTTACGGTCGTTCTTTGCTATTTAAAAAAAATAAATGTTTGTTTATTTCTTACTAACATATGCAGCTCATTTTTACTACAATTGTTAGTAATTTTTTGAAGATTAAAAAAAAATGGCAATGTTAGTAGAATTTACTGAAGTGTAAGTCGTCATTTCTTTAAGTGAAATTTCATTTGTTTTTAACTACATTTGCAGTGAAATTTACCTACATTGTATTCTAAGTGTAGAAGTGTGTGCTCTGATAAATTATTTTATTTTTAGGTGGGGTCGGAAGTGGTAAAAAATGCAAACAAATGTCAAAAAATAATATAATAAAAAAGATTGAAAAATGACAGCATAGATATTTAAATGCATTTAAATAAAGTAAAGATAAAGAAAACACGAGGCGGAAATCGATTGAAAATTGAAAGTGTTTTGTATGGGGGAAAAATGGCTTTTTGGGTTAGAATTGTTAATATTGAAGCAGTTTTTATTCCATATTATAAATTAATCGAGATGAAGACAAAAAAGTGTTTTTAAAAAGATATAAAAATCCAAAATCGGTTGAGAATTACCCGAGTAAAAAAAAAATACGCCAGACCACTAATGTGCCAAATACCACTTGATCAAACATTTCGAGTCCACATCCTAAAAGTTTTTGAAATTAAATACCAAAATATTCCGTTTTTACTTACTAGACCCATTAAGTGTTAGATATGAAATATTTAATTTTTAGGATGTCGGTATCCTGTCCTAAGGTGACGTCAAAAACCAACAATATTTTTGGGGTAATTTTCAAATCTCCAATTTCAAATTTTAAAAAATTTTGTTCAACAAAATTAAAAAAAAAATAGTTTCGCACACTATGGTCTCATTAAGTAAAAAATTTAAAATAAAAATACCAAAAATTACACATATCCCATGTTTAATTTAGTAAGGGCAGCTATTTAAATTCGGCGGATTTCGAGGAAAACGCTTTTTTTCGCACAAAATTCGATCATAAGGTAAAATTTATCCACTTTTAAAGTTGACTAAATTATTTTCCGTAGTTGGTATTTATTATTTAAAAAGAAAAAAAAACTTCATTAGCCTTTTTGTGCACTTGGGGCCAAAAATGTTCCAATATTTTTTAACATTAAAAAAAATGCAGTTTCTTTCAAATATCTGAATAGAGGTAAAATGTTTGAATTATAAATAACAGAATACAGATTTACTTTATTTAATTTAATTACCTAAAAATCGTTTAATGCACTTTGGGCCAAAAATTACTCAATATTTTGTAAAATTGAAAACGTAGCTTTTTTTACTCGGGTAATTCTCAACCGATTTTGGATATTTCTATCTTTTGAAAACACTTTGTGTCTTCATCTCGATTAATTTATAATATGGAATAAAAACTGCTTCAATATTAACAATTTTTTGAAAAAACCCAAAAAAGTAATTTTTCCCCCATACAAAACACACTTTCAATTTTCAATCGATTTCCGCCTCGTGTTTTCTTTATCCAATCAGTATCAAACTCGGTTTTTACATACAAAGGAAAAAAACTCGCCCATATCTTGACTTTAGAACTCATTTTCAAAAAACGGCCATACAAAATTGAACATGTTGGACATGTTCGGATATTTTTCTTGCTTTTTTGAATTTTTAAACACAAATAAATTTTTTAAATTTTATGTTTTATTTCTTCTTTCTTGTCAAATATTAGAATACGTGTGTCAAATTTCAAAGCAACCAAAAATCCTTGTGTAAAAAATCGTTTGGTTTGACATGGAATGACTCGTATGTAAATGTATTTAGTAGCCATTTGTTTATTTTGTTTTTGTTGCATGCATGTATGTACATTGTACATATGTTCTACTGCCACAGTTGAATTGTTTATACAAATGAAACATTGTTGAATTGTGTTGGTTGTTTAATACAATATATATCCTGGTATGGTCATTTTGTTGCAAGTATGTCATATGTTTGGTATTTACAATTACATTTGTTGTTGTAATGTTAACAAAAATAACAATAACTACAACTATGGCAACATTGTTGTTGTACTTATAAGCACGATATATCTAATACTTTTTCCAATGTGTGGCATTATATATAGACATTTTGTGGTATTTTGAATGCAACCAATTGTTGGTTTTTCTTTCAATTGCATAATTATATTCTGGGCATTGTGGACAAAAAAATGTAAATAGAATTAAAAATAACTGAAAAACAAACATCGATTAATTACGATTAACTTTATATAAATATTTTATTGAATGGTAAACATTTACATTTAACAAAAACCGCAAATTTTTACTTTCCTAATAGGATTACCAAAGTTTTTGTTTTACCTAGAGTGCTAAATGGGATTCTTTTTAAAAGCTGTTTTTTATATGTTGACAATATTAATGCTTCATGGTATGCATTCTTTATTGCTTCATTGTAAGCATTATTCACTGATTCAACGAAAGCACAACAGAATGCCTTCCCTAATTACTTTATTGTATGCAGCTTACCAGGTTATTTTTTGCTGCGTACAGTAAATTTCCTTTCGGACGATACCAAAAACTTATGTGATATGTTTATAACCCCTAGATTGTTGGCCGTATTAATTATTATTATTTGTATCGAAAAGTAGTTAATTATTCTAAATATGTCAAAAATTTTTATATAATTTTTATTAAAAATAAAAATTATGTTTTTTTCCGACCTTTAATTGTGCAATGAAAATGAAAATTATTCAAGTTCGATGCCATACTCTATATTCTTTATTAGGATATTGTACTAACAAATAATCTATAGAGTTTTTTGTTTTCAAATTTATTATTTGACCTTTCAGGAATGTGTTGATATATCTATTTCGGGTAACAATCCCATGCCAACTATCAAACATTCATATAAACCGTAATAGTTCTCATGTAGTGAGTAAACTAGTTTATATGAATGTTTGATGTTTGGCATGGGATTGTTACCACTTTCAAAGCGTGTTCTGATGATGGGAACCCAGAAAATTCCCGAAATAGATCTATCAACACATTCCTGAAAGGGTCAAATAATAAATTTGAAAAGAAAAAACTCTATAGATTATTTGTTAGGACAATATCCTAATAAAGAAATATAGAGTATGGCCTCGAACTTTAATAATTTTCATTGCACAATTAAAGGTCGAAAAAACATAATTTTTATTTTTAATAAAAATTATATCAAACTTAATTAATTTTTTATTTAAACAAATTATTAAGAAATTGATACTATTGAATTGATATAACTGATTGCCTCGCACAAATTAGGGTATATACTTCATTTAAAGAATTGCACTTGTGGAAAAATTCGTGGTCATAAAAGACTTTAGCAGAATGATGTTTTTAAGGATAAAATATCGTATAATGCAAAAAACGCGAGGCATTAAGTTATTCAATTGATTCAATTGGGGTCTAATGTTCTTGATGCGTCACGCGTAGGCTCTCAACAGCAAAAGTCAACCTCAGTCAAAGACCGTTTAATAAGAGGATGGTCAAAACTATATATAAACTTCGATAAAGATTTTGTCGAGTGGTTTTGGCAACCCCCTTTTTAAAATGTCCTTTGCATCAGACTTCTCGCGCGTTTCAAGCAACTAAATAAGATTGGAACAAACGACACCAAAAGGCAATTTTGGAGTCCTCCCTGCTTTTATCATCCCTAACGAATATATCACCAAATTAGGCCAATCTCATATTGCAGTTGAAAACTTTGTTATCACTACTACAAGAACATCTAGTTAGAAGACAAAATTACCAAACCAATACTCTGAGCACAACCCTCGCATGCCCCAGGATAGGATTTGCAACTTGGCACTTAAACTCTCTTTATCAAGTAGGAAAACTGCCATAATTAACCACAAAATGCAATGTTATTGGTATGTGTTGGCGTTGTCTTGCTCAGCGATTTAAAGCAGTTCTTCGTTGGTGACTACGCGGGGCCATTTCATAGGTGTATGCTACACTCATAGAATTAAACCTGTAAAATAGCAGAAAAAAACTACTAAAAGTTAGTTAAAAATTACCTTAGAGAATAAACTGTTAAATATTAATAAAATAAGAAGAACAGAAATAAAACTTTTAAGTTTACAAAATTTTTGTTATATACAAATTGAATTTTAGTTAATTGAAAATAGCAATTTACTCTGCTAAAATTAGCAAAAACGTATACTAAATATTTGTAGACTAAAAACAAAAACTGTGACATGAAAATAGTTTTGCTATATTTACCTTAAATTCAGAAGATTGCAAATAACATCATTTTTTGCTAAAATCAACAGAAATTTTAGCTAAAAAATTGTATATTGCTGATTTTAGAAAAGCAGATTTTTATTTGCATTAAGATATTTATAGGCATATGTTTATGATTTTTTTTCTACTAATATTTTGCAATTTTTTTTAGCAGATTTTAGAAGATTAATTTGTTATTTTCACTGAACTAAAATTTAGCTCAAATAAAACTTATAGTTTGTATATTTATCAGATTTATTTTTCCTATTCTTATTTTACTAATTTTTAGTAAAAAAATCTGTTAATTTTAACAGTTTTTTTCTGTAACATAATTTTAACTAATTTTTAGCAAACATTTTTATTAATTTATTTCTATCAGTGTACAGTGTACATAGTTTCCCAGTAAAAAATGTTCGTGTTTTTAGAAGCAGGATAAAATAAATGCGCTGATATAAGTGCTTACAATTAAATAATACTGAGAAGCAGCAAAAGACACGATTTACTTTCGTATAAAAACAAACCAAACTGAATTTAGAACTTACTGTTCTCCCTAACAAGGATGCAGATTGCAAGCAGCTCACCTTAATCCCTTGTAATGCAGAAAGTTTTATATCTTGGATTATAAACGATCTGTACCAGTTTTCCCAAGCGATTTTTCGATTATTGTTTTCGAGTATGTTATACAAAATAATTAGTCATTTAACTGTTTCTCAAGAGCTAGCACGTGAATCTGTTAAACAAAATTATTATTATATGTCTAATTTTAATTTTATTTTTAATTTTAACAACAAAACATTAATATCTGTAGAATTTATGTAAAATATATTACACTCGTATTCATATTATTATTTTAATCGTTATAATGTAGACATTATGTAGATAGGATGAAATGTCTTGGAGTTGTTATAGACAATGATCTTAGTTTTCTTCACATATGAATTACATTTCATATAAGATTTCGTTTGTATTAAGAAGGTTGTACACTAGGGTGATAACTTTTTTTGGACAACATTCTCCCCAGGGGTTTTCTAATGGCAAATATTGTATTAATGATAAAAAAAACTATTTCAGTTCAAATTGGTAAAAAAACCTTACGCACCGACAGCGATTCTAAAATATATTTTTTTTAAATTTTTTTTAATAACAATTTTTTTAAAATATGGTTTATACATATGTAAGTATGTAAACAAATAATAACAATAAATGATTAAAAGTAGGTATTGTAAGATATAAACTTTAGGTTCAAAGTACGCGATGTTTTTCAAAGCGAGATATATATCTTGTATTATTTTTATTCCACGTTCCGCACAAATATTACTGCTATGTTGATTTTAATTGTAGATGGTGTAGGTACCCCAATGTCTGAGGAAACACTCGTGGGCTTTCGTAAAATTTATTAATGACTTGTTTAGCCGTTCAAAATCATTTCGTGGAAACAGTGGTCCGAAAACCAGATTTGAAACCATGCATCACAAATGAAATCACATATAGGTTGTAAAAGTCTTTGGTAACTGGGAACAAGAATAAATGCTAAAATGGCAAATATTGCTCTCGAATTCCACCTTGCATTACTAACCGATGGTAACGTTTTTAAAAATTTATAAATGGGAATATTCCGTTGGTTATAAAATATTTATATGAAAGGCAAAGTTCATACAAAAGCTGCATGTCATCTGCAAAAAAATAGCGGAAATTAAAAGCAAATTTGGAAGAAAACTATTCCATTGACTCGAAAACGGACTTTACTATTGAAATCAGCATGCCTTAATTATATAGATGTGATGGTCAGACGTTGAGGCATCAAAAAAAGTTTTTTTTTAACTTTGTTTGATTCAAAACTTTAACGCGTTTGGTGCGTAACCTTTTTTAACGATAGCGAGAAACTAAAAACGCAGTTCTTAATATTTGTCCATGCCCTACACGATTTGTCTGGGGAGATTTGATATTTGCAAAAAATGCAAAAAGTTATTACCCTATTGTACACACTTGATCTATATCTGAGAAGTGTATTAAAATTAAAGTTGCAAATGCTTTGTTAATGCCACATATACTATACTGTGCTGAGGTGAGGTGACTTCCGGAACCACAGCTGGTGAATTTAGTAGATTTACTAAAATTTTTAATAGAATAATACGTTTTATTTTCGGATTAAATCTTTTGTAATTATCCCTGCGGGAAATGGACCAGTCACTGGTATGGTGACGTGACTAGAACTTTGTGTGTATGAACCAGTCCAAGTTTCGGTTCTGTTATATGAAAGTGAACGGTACTTTTAACATGGGCTTGTCATAGGAGGTGACAATTGCTATCTTTGGAGCACTGTGTGACGTGGCGAATAACTTGACCAAGGTAACCTATCACCGTACCGACTGAAATGAATATGCTACGGGACAAGTTAGAAGTAGGGAGTGTCAAAGTATGACCATTTTAGAATTTATGTGATATGCAACAGAACCAGTGGGGAAAAAATGATCACGTGACTGGTGTAGGTGTACGTATCGTAGAACTGGAGAAAATTGTTGAAGGAAAACTGGTCACATATTAAGCGAAATGTGTTCTGTGTAAGGGGTAGTTTGAGTTTAATAGTTTGTAAAGTACCACTGCACTTGTCTAAGGGGTACATGTCGCCGGGCATGCGAAAAATAATTAGCAGGTAACCTGTCACTTTTTCATCAGCGTGTGTCATATTATGTACGGGTTGCTAAATAGCCCATCCGGAACCAGTCACTGCTCTTATTCAAAACAGCGTGCCATACTACCTGCTCAAAAACCTTCAATTATAAAAATAGTTTATTTTATCTATACCCAAAAAAACTATAACATTAAATTCATTATAAAAATTTAAATTTGGAAAAGTACATAAACTAGACAAGAAGTCCGGATATTCAAAATATAGATTTTTTGGAAGTTTGTTTCTTTATTTGCTAACACTAATTTTTATTTTCCAACACATTTAAAAAGCAATTGCACATTTCACCCAAATTAACACATATATCACAAAATTACCACTTTGGATCAATCGACCCTTCATTTCCCGCAGGGATGTTACACGATACGTTAAAAAATTTCTTGGTTGCGATTTCGAGAACTTTATTGGTATGAGAACATTGATATATTTTACAAGTTAATCATAAACAGGCTTTCCTAACTATATTGTACAAAATTTCTATTTCTCGCATTCTATAAGAAATCCTCAAATAATATTCCCCCGCATTCATACTGGCTTTTCTGATCGATCATTTAATGTAAGATTAATACGATTGTGGAATGCTTTACCCAGGGACTTAAAGTGTTTTAAATATTCGCCTCAGGTCTTTAGTCGAAAGCTTGAAGAACATGCCAAAACTCATAACTTAATTTAATCTTTTTCCCTTTTTATTTATTTTTTTTTTGTTACGATTAAACTGAATCCACTAATTATTTGTTTATTTAAATAATAATTTAAGCATTATCTGTATTTTTTCTTAAAATTTTAGTTATATGTATATTGAATTATTTTTATCTTTTTTTTATGTTGTTGTCACTGTACTAGCCTTAATTAACTGTATATGGCCCTAAGGGGTCGGTTAAGTAAAATGAAGAAATAAAAAAATATGATGTTACTGAAAGCCATGAAGTCACAGCTTTTTATAAGCGCTAAAATTCGAGCTTATTTTGCCAAAAAGTAATGCTTCCAAGTGGGAATTCGCCATATAACAATCATTTCATATGTAAGCAGGTTTGTAAGGGATTCTTTTGGGCTTACTTCCTTACAAACCCGCTTGCTTGTAAGCAGCGTTTTTTACTGGTTTAGAACTTTCTTTTAAGACTTTGTCGGTTTTGTTCTTTCAAAGGCCACATATGTTAGTGTTTTCAAAATATTTAAGTTTCTATAATAAAAAGGAAACTGTTCATTGAAAATGCATAAATTTTATTTGTGTAATATTCTTATAAGGTTACGTACATATGCATATATGTAAGGATGTAAAATAGAGTCGTAAAAGTTAATGTAAAATATTTAAATCTATAAATTATGCAAAAATATAAAAATCTTTTACATACGATATACAATGGTAGTGTAGAAATGCAAAAAGTAAAAAAAAAATACGATTTTTGTATGGTTAGAAGCAATAATGTTAGAAAACATATGCATAGTAGATAATATGTGGTGATGATGAAGTTAATCTGTAAAAACCACGAAAGAAAAGTTTTCATTTTCTACGTAATTTTTTTCTGTGTTGGATGAGAAAGAAAACATGAAAAGGGTGTGAAGTTTAACAATTGTGGTTGACATAAAGTTGAATATAAAACGAAAAACTTATGACAATCTTAAGATAATAAATTTCGGCAAAAAACAAAAAAAAAGGAAATATTTAAAAACAATTCAAGTGAAATCAAAGTTAGCAAAATACATATTAGGCACTTCAAACACGCAGAGAAAAACTAGGGTTACAATTTGATTGCGGTCACAAAACTATGCTTCCTACAGAACTATGCTTCCTAAAGATTTTACTGATACAAGCAACAATTATATACGTCTCTTGTTAGACCAATTTTGGAATACTGCTGCGTTGTCTGGGATCCGTATTACGACCGTTTACAGTAATCTTATTGAGTCTGTTCAAAAACAGTTTTTAATTTTTTGCTTACGAAATCTTTTTCCTGATCCTACTAATCTTCCTTCATATAAATCAAGGTTAGCTCAAATTAAATTACCTTCATTAGTTAGTCGCAGAAAAATGCTAAATGTAACATTCTTAATCAAGCTGATAAATGGCGACGTTTGCTCTGAATTTTTGGTGAACAATCTTACATTTAACGTTCCTCAACGTCCAACACGTGCTGATCCATTTAGAAGATTATGCCACGACTTTAATACATTTTATAATTTAATAGATTTTTCCACAAATATTAACGTAATTAAACGCAATATAATATTGTTCCTAAATACGTAAATTTAAAACACTATTGTAATTTATTATATTTAAGAAAATTGTCTGTAGGGATTTATCCCGTAGACTTGAATAAATAAAATAAAAAAAAAAAAAATACAGCCATAAATGGTTGACACAATAAATTTATTATTGTATCAATCATATTTCACCAATGATATTGCTGTTTTAATCATCTTTAAGTAAAAACCGCTCTTTTTCTCGGTTATCATTATATTCTCTTGTCTACAATAATATAGTATATAGTGTCATATTCCTCTCTCTAACTACAGCCATATTATAAATAGTTGCGCCAACTATAATATGATCAGTCTTTGCTATTTTAGTGGAATTCTTGTTTAAGATTTTGTGAAAAACAAAAAGACATAAAAGTAGAAAAAAAAGCAATGAGGTGGTGTTAATTATAATGGTGATACTTTAGTGGAAGAAGGAATAATTTAGTACCCTCCAAAAATATATAAACTAAAATTAAGTTTACACCTTACTAAAATTTAGTTTCCAAAAATTTCCTCAAAATTAATAAAATTGCGAGCAAACAATATAAATTTATTAGATTTTAGGGCATATTAAATTTTTATGAATTCAAAATTAATAAGACATTTTACTTAATTTTCCTTTCTTGAATTAGGTTAATATTCTTAAAAAATGTTTTTAATAAAAAATTTATTAGACTAAAAGTTAAAAAATTTAAAATTGTATGAAAAAACTAAAAGCAAAAATACGCAACTTACTTACTTAAATTTAGTTCAACAGCTCTAAATTAGTGAAAATAAGAAAACAATCGAACTGCATGGTTCTAAAATGTAAGCAATTAAAAAAAATTACGTGATGTGACAAAAAAAAGGAGTTTCGTCTTTTAGAAAAACAAAAACTCTGCGAATTTAGCTGCACATTTTTGATACAACTTTTTTTTATAATATGATAATTTTAAGTTTGTTTTACAATTTGCTTAATTAATTAAACTTCTTTTGATTTTCTTCTACAACACATAGTGTACATGTGACGTTACGTAGCGTGATGTGATGACATACATTTTATATAATGTAAATGTTAGGAATTATTCAAAAAAAATTTTTTTTTTATTTATAAAACTTTAAAATATTAGAACTTTTATGTGGTGAATTTTTTTTTTAAGAAATAAAAATAAATTAATTGAAATAAATAATTCAATTACAAAGGCACACAAGTTTTCCAACCCTGATACTAGAGTATACTTTTCAAAAAATTTAATGTGTGCTGAATCCGAAGTGATAGGACTGTCAGATTACATAACATGTTTTGTGAATAAAGCTTAATTCGCAATGTTATAACGCACCGAATATAGCGAAAATCCGATTTTTTAAAATTTAACTTAAGATATTTCGAAAATCTGATGTGATGGAGAAATTCTGAGTTCAGATTCGGATTTAGCCATATCAAACATTTAGAAAAGTTTTTATGTATAATTTAGTAATTTTAGTAAATTTTCAGTAAACTGCAATTTAAAATTATTTGCTGAAATCAGCAAATAATTACCTAAATTTTAGTACATCCAAAAGAACTTCACCAGGCGCGGTTTCACGGGGTGTGGAAAAATGGGAAATATAAACCCCCTCAAAATAATAGTTTTCAATACAAAAAATAAAAAAAAAATTAATTATAAATAATTAAAAATATTGAAATTACTTTTTCGGTGAATGTATCGCCCTAGTCTGGGGATTGCATTTTGTATAGGTTTGGTACTGCGAGTTATAAACTATGAACAAAAAAATTAAATTAATCAAAATCTCTTATAAGTTTTAAGTCATTTTTATTATTTTTCGACTTTTAAATGGAAATCAATTCAAGTAATTTTCATAATTCTTCGACTTTTAAATGGCCATCAATTCTTTTGGTATAGACGTTTCAACGTGAAATTTTGCACACTATAGCTTTAAGTATATTTAACATAACCCTGTTCATCGTTCCTCTCAATTGATACACACAGCGAAAAATTTTGACATTTGCTAACTAAAATTCGGTTACTGCAACTGAAGTCGGTTGGTACAACTGAATATTGGTTTTCGGTTATCACAAAATTCGGTTATCACAACTGCATTTCAGTTGCAACAGGCAAAATACTCAGAACTCACATTTGAATATTATTTTACTAACCAAATTAATTGGTTGCGGACAACAAATAACACTTTTCAATTCGGTTGGCACTTTATTTTTCTATGTATAATAGGCATCTTAAGTCAGTTTGAGCGTCGAAAATCTTCGAAGTAGGTCACATTTTGTAAAAAAATGCGATTTCGAAAAAATATTTTCTACATGTATTTACAACATGACTCCTCCTGAATCAACAACTTGTGTACTCGTGTTTTAAGATAAATTTCTCCAAACTCCAAATAGAATCCACGCTTAATGTGCACATGTATACTAGGGATATTATGTAGGTAAAGACGACTGCAATTGTAGTCAAAAACAAACTAAATTTCACTTGAAGAATGGACGACTAACATTTGTCATTTGTTTTTACTGTTCCACGTATATTAGTAAAAAATAAGCAAACATTTATTTTTTTAAATAACACAAAACGACTGTAAAAAATGAATGTAAAATCATAAAACAGTCATTTGTGTGGTTTGTTTTTTTAAATGAACTACAGGTTAGTAAAAAATTCGTTCGTTAGTTGGACTCTGGAGATGTTGACTGTAAAAAATGAATGTAAAATCATAAAACAGTCATTTGTGTGGTTTGTTTTTTTTAATGAACTAAAGGTTAGTAAAAAATTCGTTCGTTAGTTGGACTCTGGAGATGTTGACCTCTAGAGTCATTACATTTGGCATCGGGAACACTTCTAGGACCATAGGGGCGACTAGGGGCTGTCCTCAGGGTGGTGTGCTATCGCCTCTGCTGTGGACTCTGGTCATTGATGAGCTGCTTGAGCAGCTTAATGACCTGGGTTTCAGAACCAACGGATATGCTGACGATCTTGTTATTTCTGTCACAGGCTGGGATGACAGGACAATTTCTGAGCGCATGCAACAGGCTCTGAACTTTACCTTAAAGTGGTGCCAGGAGAAGGGATTGACTATAAATCCCTCGAAAACCATCCTGGTGCCATTTACTAGGAGACGTAAGTTATGTCTCACTGAGCCATCGCTTCAGGGGACGAGGATCTGCTTCTCTGATAGCGGTAAGTACTTGGGGGTTATATTGGATAGGTCTCTGAATTGGAATGAGCACCTTGATATGATCTCTAAAAGGGCCACTAGGGCAATGTTTGCCTGCCAGAGGCTCTTTGGCAAGACCTGGGGCCTTAGACCTCAAATGGTCTACTGGTCTTTTAACACCATTGTGAAACCGATGGTCACATACGCCTCTTTGGCGTGGTGGACAAAGGTTGAACAACTCGGGGCTCAGATGACTCTTAAGAGGATTTATCGACTGGCATGTATTGGCATCACTGGTGCCTCAAAATCATGTCCGACTGATGCCATTGGAGTCATGCTGGGTATTCCTCCTTTGCATATTTCTGTAAAGGAGAACGCGTGCATGGGATCCCTAAGGCTGCGGGAGATTGGCAGCATGAGGAGTGGGGATCTGAAGGGGCATCTTGAGATTGCGAAAATGTTCGCTGATGACCCGGTTATTAGGGTCAGTGACAAGATACTGCCTGTGCAAGTATTTGTTAGGCACTTCGTTGTTGTGATTTTCGACAGGAGCACGTGGTTGAATGGATCTTGGGTACCGGAGGTTGGTGCACAGGTCTGGTTCACGGATGGCTCGAAACAATCTAACATGGATACGGGGGCGGGTGTCGTCGGACCCGGATTTCAGCGTGCTCTGCCCATGGGCAAATATCCCTCCGTTTTTCAGGCTCAGGTCTTCGCTATCTGTATCTGTGTGGAAGAGTGTCTGCGGAGGAGGACACGGGGGGCCACGATCTACATTCTATCTGACAGCCAAGCGGCACTTGGTGCCTTGAGGGCTCAAGATGTGTCGTCTGGTCTGGTTAAGGAATGTATCGACTCTCTAAATCGTCTAGGACTTAACAACTCCTTGACACTGGGCTGGGTTCCAGGCCATGAGGGGCATGAGGGCAACGAACGGGCTGACTGTTTAGCCAACGGCGGAGCTCGTCGACAATTCATTGGCCCGGAACCCTTCTGTGGCGTACCCAATGGGTATGTCAGAGAGAGGCTCAGAAGATGGAGGGAGTCGGAGTTTGGGGCCTATTGGGCCAGATCGCCTGGGCAACGATAGGCGAGGCTGTTTATATCTCCCTCTGGGGAGAATTCGCGGAAACTCTTGTCTATGACGAGGGGCGAACTAAGGACCGTAACGGGTTACCTCACAGGACACTGTGGCCTTAGGTATCAATTGTACAAGATGGGACGATACTCTACGGATACGTGCAGGTTTTGTGAATTGGAACCCGAAACCTCTGAGCATGTTCTCTGCAAATGTCCGAGGCTCTCCGACAGGAGGGTGCGTTATTTTGGTGATCGAATAGTGACGCCATCGGACGTTTGAAACTGTTCACCTGGTAGGATAATTGGCTTCGTAGGGAGCCTGAACCTATAGGGTGTATTCGCTGGCAGCACAAAATACCAATTTCTGGTCGCTGTGCATAGTGCCATTATAATCTAATAAAAGTAAAAAATTAAATTTTTTCTACAAATGACTGATATTTACATTGAAAATATGGAAACTGTATTAAACCCCAAACAACAACAAATTTTTAAAGCAGAAGTTCACTGGGTGTATGAATTATAAAAAGAAAAATTCATTTAAGTTTACGCTAAAATTGTCTATAACAATCTAACGCCCAAAACACTTTCAGTGAAACCGTAGTATAATGAGTGGAACAACACTCTTTTGTATGTAATACAAACCGCAGCAACAAGCAGATACATTGGCTGCTTTTACTTTCCTTACGGGTTCATTTTATAAAATTAAGTTGGAAATCTAACCCAGCAACAAATTGTTGATAAAGAATGTACACTGATCACACCAATAAGTTGTGGCAACGTATCCTTTAATATAATGCAGTTGTATCAACCGGGGTCACAGTGACTTTAAGTTTATTTCACACTTAAATTTTAAAAAAATTTGGCCACATATTTTTTAAATTTTAAGTGAATTTTTAAAAACCAGCATGAAAAAAATTTTACTGGGTATTGCTTACATAAAGGAGTTTTCAAACACTTGCTTTCTCGGGGCATATTATGTAGATATTTTGGTAACCTTTGTTACTTTTCATTATGTGTGTCTAACTGTATTATAAATATGCAAAAGTCAAATGGAGTGTAATTAAGATTTATATGTGTGTGCATGTGTGTGTATAAAGTCTATGTATAATGTCTACTAATTAACTTGTAATCTTATATGTCGCGTCGCGTCTTTTTAACTAAAAACATTTGTTTAGTGTTATTGTGGCTTCAACAAAGTCTAAACTAAAGTTAACATGTGTTAAATGACGACCACAATAAGAATGAAATGTTTCATGTGAAATGTAGTATAATAAAAGGATTATGATAACATAAAATTAAATACGATATAACGATGAAAAGATACCCGTAGAGAAAGTGTGCAGGTAGATAAGTTTTACGCTGCAAATAAGACAATGACCATATTTGAGAAATATGATAAATTATGCATTACAAAATCTTCAGTTTTTGATGTTCTGAACATTCACATGGTTAAACAGTAGGGTAATGGAGTCGGTTTTTTTAAAACCGGTTTTAAACAAACTAATCGAATTAAGCGATATGTTGCTGATAAATGGGTTCGGGTCGAAATCCTGTGTATAACAAAATCCCGTTTTCAAAATCGTGCTTTTCGTAATACTGTTTTACAAAATACTATATAACACAATACTGTTTGCAAAATCCTCTTTTACTGGGCGGCGAAAGTTTTTGTAAAAATAAAGCAAAAAACTTTCACTGTAATAATTAAGTAACATTTATCTCAAGTTTAAAATAAACCGTAACAAAACCGAAAGACAATTCTAATGTAATCAACATATATTAATAACAGTTGATCTCATTGCAGATTTTATAAGTTCACCTGTGTTGTTATCATATGCAAATGTTTTGATGTTGCAAGTAGCATTAAACGTGTTGTTTGTTATACACAGGATTTCGTCCCGAACCCGTTTTTGTTAATTTTTGAAAATTATATACTTTTGTTGAAGTTATTTTTAACAAAATAAATTTGGACATTGGAGATGCTCCGCTCTAGGATAATCACGTTCGGAATAGGGACTACTTGTAGGACCGTGAATGCGACCAGAGGGTGTCCTCAGGGTGGCGTTTTGTCGCCTTTACTATGGACACTGGTCATTGATGAATTACTCGAGGGTCTGAACGACTTGGGTTTCAGGACCTATGGATACGCCGATGATCTTGTCATTTCCGTTGTGGGCTGGGATGACAGGACCATCTCCGAGCGTATGCAACAGGCTCTGAACTTCACTCTTTCGTGGTGCCGGGAAAAGGGGTTGTCTGTCAATCCGTCGAAGACAATCCTGGTACCATTCACGAGAAGGAGAAAACTTAACCTGTCTATGCCGGTCGTTGAGGGCGTAACGGTTGGCTTCTCTAGCAGTGTTAAGTATCTTGGAGTGACTCTTGATAGCTCCCTCACCTGGAACGAGCATCTTGACCACGTCTCCAAGAAGGCCACCAGGGCATATTATGCCTGCCAGAGGCTTTTCGGGAGAACATGGGGCCTAAGGCCACAAATGGTCTACTGGTCGTTCAATACTATTGTTAAACCGATGATCACCTATGCTGCCCTTGCATGGTGGCCAAAAGTTGAACAGAGTAAGGCAAGGGATGCTCTTAAGAGAATCTACCGTCTTGCGTGTGTTGGCATTACAGGGGCCAGCCGAACTTGCCCGACGGATGCCTTGGGGGTTATGCTGGGGATCCCGCAATTGCATATTTCTGTAATGGAGGTTGCCAGTATGGGTTCCTCTAGACTTAGTGAATTCGGGGACATGAGGGGAGGCGACCTAAGGGGTCACATGAGGATCGCGCGAATCCTAATAGATGACCCAATTTCTAAGGTTGCGGACAAAGTGTCACCGGAGTGGATCTTTGATAGATATTTTGATGTGTTATTGTTTGACAGAGACATGTGGACCAATCAATCCTGGGAACCGGAAGATGGTTCTCAGGTGTGGTTCACTGATGGCTCTAAGCAGTCGAATGGGAACACGGGTGCGGGCGTCTTCGGACCAGGCTTCCAGCGTGCCTTACCTATGGGTAAATATCCATCCATTTTTCAGGCGGAGATTTGGGCCATTTGTATCTGTGCATTGGAATGCCTGCGAAGGGGAACTCGCAGATCTCGCATATACATTCTTTCTGACAGTCAGGCTGCACTGAGGGCCTTAATGGCCTATAAGGTGTCGTCCGGGTTGGTCATGGAATGCATTCAGACTCTCAATAGGCTCGGTAGAGGCAACTCTCTAACCTTGGGGTGGATTCCTGGTCATGAGGGGCATGAGGGCAACGAGAGGGCAGATTGTCTTGCCAACCACGGGGCTCGAAAGCCCTTTATTGGTCCTGAACCATTCTGTGGAATACCTGCGGGGTATGTTAGGGAAAGGCTCAGGGCATGTAGAGAGTCTGAATTCTCTGGTTACTGGGAAAACTCTCCTGGTCAGCGCCAGGCTAAAAGATTGATCTCTTTTTCCAGTAGGGGGTCGAGGCGACTCTTGTCGCTTGAAAGGGGGGGGGTTTGAGGACCCTGGTGTCGTACTTAACTGGACACTGTAATCTCAGATACCATCTGCACAAGAAGGGTCAATCGGACACGGATTTGTGTAGGTTTTGCGAGATGGTGTCTGAGACCTCGGAGCATGTTCTCTGCGAATGTCCCAGGCTTTGTGATAGGAGACTTAGGTTTCTAGGTGATCGCTTCATTTCGCCTTCCGACATCGCGAAGATTTTGCCTAATAGGATAATTGGCTTTATAGGTAGCTTGAATCTGTAGGTAACCTTAGGCAGCACAAAAGACCTACATTGGTCGCGGTGCATAGTGCCTTCTGATCTAATCTAATCTAACAAAATAAATTTCGTAAACCAGCATTTCTACTCCACAGTATTTTGCAAAACAGTATTGTGAAATCCAGTATATTGTAAAACAGTATTATGAAAAGCAGGATTTTTAAAAATTTTTTTCACCAGTATTTTGTCTAAACAGTATTTTGTCTAAACAGTATTTTGCATAAAAGTATTATATACATATCCCTTTTTTTTCTCAACTGTTGTTTTTTAGCTCTAATATATTAAATTTTAACATTTCATTGTTAGAAAAGCAATGTTCTTAAAACTTTCCTATAACTCATTTATTTTTATTGAGGTGGTTTATGCAATGCTCCTTTTTACTTTAAAGTTATTCACATAAAGGTTGTTTTCTATACAGGTATATAACTATAAATTGGCAACACTTTTTTAGCTGGCTTCCATTTTTTCAGCAGTCAAGTGATTTATGGTTAGGTTGGATTGGCATTTCAACATGAATAGACTGACGCCTGAACAACACTTCCAAATTGGGCAAATTTATTTTGAAAATCATGGCTCTGTTCGAAATACGTATCGCGCACTAAATCCGTTTTACTTTCAACATTATCGTCCATCAGAGCAATTAATTCGATTAACTATTGAACGTTTTCTCCCACGTTTACTCTAAATGATAATATGCATCCACAGAGACGTCGCACAGTGCGTACAGTAGAAGTCAGTGCTGCTGTAGAGCGAAGCGTAGACGAAGACCTCAATCAGTCTTTCCGACATTGGTGACTGCTATAGAGCTATGATAACTGACTTTTTAGCTCATCAATTGGGCCACCATGCTCTTCAGGAGCAAGTAGTTTCAACAAGACGGCGCAACATGTCACACAGCTCATGCCACAATTAATTTATTGAAGGAAACGTTTAGTAACCGCATAGTTTCACGTTTCGGACCAGTGAATTAGCCTCCAAGATTGTGCAATTTTACGGCGCTGGACTATTTTCTGTGGGGATATGTGAAGTCGCTAGTCTACGCCGATAAGCCCGAAACGATTGACCACTTGGAGTACAACATACGCCGCGTTATTGTCAATATACGGCAACAAATATTTGACAAAGTCTTCGAAAATTCGACCTCCAGATTAGACTACGTCCGAGCCAGCCGTGGCGGTCATATGCCAGAAGTAATATTTAAATTATAATGCCAGAAGATTATCTTTCGAATAGAGTAAATTTAATGTCAATTTAAAAAATTCATCTTTGTTTTATTCCATTTCAAAGTTCTATACCTCTATAAAAAACACCCTTTACAAGAAGATTTTTCATAACCACAAACATTAATATTTTTCTGGGCCATTTTTGAGTTAATCCAATGTTATTATATTGTCATTTGAGACTTGGGGTAGAACAATATTCTCACTAAATATATGAAAATATAGAAAATCCGAAAATTTTTTTTTGTGTAATTAGCATACCATGGCTATTCTCAACAAACAGTATTTGTTGGGATATATTTTGTTTTTACATATTGTAATACAACAAAAACACATACAGTCAAGAAAAAAGTCTACATACACCCTTTGATTTAGGGGTTTATAGAGTTTGTGAAGAAAATTAAAAAATATATTTATGTCAATATTTAAGGCATTTATAAATAAGTTATTTATAAAATAAAAAATTAATTCTTTTACATAATAAAAACAATAATAACAAAAAAATTAAAAATTCATTGGAAAAAAGTCTACATACAGCTACAAAATTAAACATTATTTCAAAATATTATATAAAAAAAATTAAAAAAAATTTTAACTTTTAGTATTTGGTCGGTCCACCTTGAGCATCAATAACTGCTTGAAGACGACGGGGCATTGATCTCACCAAATTTTCCGTAATATCGGGTGTTATTTCGGCCCATGCACGAATAAGGGCTGTTTTCAATGTTTCACGGCTACTAATGTTATATTTTCGTACCGACTTTTCCAAAACGTCCCATATGTACTCTATAGGGTTTAAGTCTGGAGACTGGGGTGGTGAATTGAGCTGTGTTGGGGCATATTATAGAAGCCAGTCTCGAACAACTTGTGCAGTATGTTTAGGGTCGTTATCTTGTTATAAAACCCATTGATTTCTCAGGCCCAAGCTATCAACAGATAACGTTCCAATATGTTCTTATATTGATAGCGGTCCATATTACCCTCGACTAAAACCAAACGACCAACTTCAGATGACGCACTGGCGCCCCAAACCATAACGTTACCACCACCATGTTTGACAGTAGGTATTATATTCTTTGGATCAGGTTCTGTGTTTGGTTTTCACCAAAATTTGGATCGACCATCACTTCCAAAAATATTATACTTACTTTTGTCGGTAAATATAACACGTTTCTAAAAATCCATATCCTTGTCTAGATGTGCTTTAGCAAACTCAAGGCGAAGTTTACGATTCTTCGTTGAAATTAGTGTTTTTTTGCGTGCCATTCTGCTATTAAATCCATTGTCATGTAAAACATTTAATATTGTTCGTGGAGTAACAATTATATTGGAACATTTTTCGATGTGTTCCGCCAATTTTGGGGCACTTATTTTCGGATCCTGGTTGACTACTTTAATAATACTGCTAACATCGCGTCTCGAGAGCTTCTTAGGTCTGCCAGATTGTAGCTTACTTTCGGTACTATTGGTATTATTATAGATTTTAATGATCGTCTGTACAGTAGCACGACTTAATTTAATTGTCTTAGCAATTTCTCCATAAGATGTAAGGAGTTGGCAAGCTGTATGTAGCCTTTTTTCCGCTAATAATGTTTTTCCCTAAACATTTCTATGTTTTATTTTTTTCATATTTTTTTCTTTCTTCAAATAATCCTTATTTTAAATGCCTTAAACATTGATATAAAATGTTTTTCAATTATCGCTACTAATTCACTAGAACTTCAAATCCGCAGGGTGTATGTAGACTTTATTCCTTGATTGTACATGTACTGAAATGTACCTTTACGTCTGTTACGTCAATTGCCAAAGTTTAGGGCACCTTGTGACATGTCACGGCCTAACCCAAAAGAACAGGCATGTAACATTGCACACGGTATCTAAACTGTGGCGGTTGACTACCTACAAGAGCAAACCCTTTCAGATAAAAAGTTGAACCTAGATTTGGTCCCTGCCACCTGGAGACCCATTTTTCACAAAAGCCCTTAAATTTTAGGCAAATATTCAAACAGATGATCTTAATAGATTCAAAAAAAAGTTAAGTGTTTGTAATGTCCATAAGGGTCTACAAATTGTTTTCGTTAAGGCAGTAATAATGCATAACATAATAATGCATAACTTACGAGTATTAACATATAATTATCGCACAAATTTAATTATTTTCGGTATAAACTGTGTATTGAATTTTAAACTTTTCTTTAAGAAAAGACGTTTTGAAGAAAGTTGGTCATGGTTTGAATCACCCCCCTTAATTAATAACTTTAAATATAGCCTTGCAACCACTGCCTTTTCTTTTTTGTCGGTAACAAAAAATTATCATATTCATAACAGTCATACTTTTCCACTCAAAAAAAGAAAATTCATTAAATTTAATTCAATTTTCTATGAATACTAAACGAAAAAGCTTAAAATTATTTAAAAATTATTTAAAAAGTATTAAATATTTTTTATTTTGTGAAAACTTCATCTAGCGAGAAAACAAACTTTAATGTACTTGTAATTGTCATAAAGATTTTTTATTGTAGCAAAGAATCTTTTTTCAAATGAATTTTTTTTTCAAAAAACAACAAATAAATGAAATTTTTGTGTTACGCCCTTTATTGTCGCTAGAATAGGTTCAAACAAGCGTACATTCCGCCTTCATGCCTCTAGAGTACGTTGTTGTGAATGTTTCAAGTAGAATTGTTGGAATAAACTTTGAACATTCTGTGCATTTTATGGCTCAAGTTGAATTAAAACTTTTCAAGAACTTTTAAACTTTTATATATTTGAATGAACGTATAGTATATTTTTTGATTAAGTAAATAATGGGGGCACATTTTATTAAGAAGATTTTTTTTATTTTTGGGGGGGGGGGGGGAATTTTTTATTTTTAAAAGGAAAAAAGAGTTAAACATTTAAATAATAATAAATGATAAGGATGAAAGAACAAACAACAAAACAAAGGAAATTCACACAGATGTTTATTTAAGATGTTTGGATATCTACAAAACATTTAAGAAAACACATTTCAGACAAAAAGTTTTAAATATGGCTTGTATGTATGGGTGTCGTAAAAAGGAATTCTACTTTAAACATTGATTTGTATTTGTTATCAGATAGATGTCTAGGTTGTAGTGAAATATTAGTACTCATACATAGACATTTGTTTTTGTTTTTTTTTTTTTTTTTGTAATCACACTAGCCAAATCTTTAACAGCAAGAGAAACCTCAAAAACCAAAAAATAACTTTTGTATATTTAATGTACTTGTGTTCGTGGGACAAAAATACCCAGCAAAATCATTACAGTGGGATGTATCACAACGTTTTATATATAACTAGCGGGCTGCGCCCGCTACGTTGTTAGCGTGCCCAGACCTAGTTTTTGGGATGAGGGCTAAAGTAAATTAAAACTTTTTTTAAAATGAATTAGGAAATATTGGAATATTAATAAAGATAGGGCCTACTCCAGGCTTTTGTTACTTTTTTGTTGTTTTTTTAGTTAGCTAAGTTAAAAAAATAGTTTTATTAACGACATATATTATAATATTAAGGTCTGGGCACGCTAACAACGTAGCGGGCGCAGCCCACTAGTGTATTATAATATTCACGATTATTTTTTAATTTTTTTTAAATTGTCAATTTTTCTGAGTGCTACGTTATATTTTTTAGTTAAATAGTATACAAATTATTTGATAAAATCAAGTTTTCCATTTCTGACACACACTTGTTCACACACTCATATAAAAAACAACCGTTTAAAGTAATACTCATTTTAGGATTGCCGTATTTTAATTATATTTCTATAAACACATATATCAGGGATGGGAAGTGAGATTTTAATATCGAAATGAAAAAGTTGGTAATAAGTAGTTTTTAACCCTAAGAGTATTAAAAAAGTATTAAAATTTGTTTAAATAAATAACAAAAAATAATTAAATATCAAAAGTAATAAGTTTGTAATTTTTTGTTTAATTAAAATTAAAAAAAAAGTAAAGTAAAATGAGTCGAAATGTATTATAATTTTCAGGATTAGTTTTTACCTTTTTTAAGTTGTGCTACGTTATGTTTCTTAGTTAAATAGTGTAAAAATTTTTTGTTAAATCAACTTTTCCATTACACACATACACTTGTTTACACTCTCATAAACGTTTTCTGTAATACTCATTTTAGGGTTGCCGTATTTTGATGATATTTCTATAAAACAATCCCAGTTCACATAATGTGGAGTGCATTTGTAATATCAAAATCGAAAAGTTTTTAATAAGCACTTTGGGGGGATGGGCAAAGGCCAAAGGGTTCGGTTGGTTTTTCAGAAAATAAATTAAACTAAAATTACAAAAAGTAAAACTGCAGGAAGTTGGGTCATATCCCAAAGAACACATGGTGAAAATTTTCGCCTCTACTATCCTCATTGTTACCACATTCCTGATGGAAATTATATAAAGTGAAATTCCAGAAAGTTGGGTCAAAGTCGAAAGAAAAGCATTATGGACATTTCAGCCTTCTATCGCAAAGGGTTTGGTCAGACCGGTAAGGGGGGAGACTTTTCCCCTTATTATCCCCCTTTTTACTATGTTACTGAGCAAAATCCTAAAAAGTGAAATTTTAGAAAGTTAGGACATATCCGAAAGAACACTTTTCCCTTATTATCCCCCTTTTTACCACGTCACTGATCAAAATTGGGAAAAGTGAAATTTTAGAATGTTAGGACATATCCGAAAGAATACATGGTAAAAATTTCAGCCTTCTATCGCAAAGGGTTTGGTCGGGCCGCTAAAGGGAAGACTTTTTCCCTTATTATCCCCCTTTTTACCACGTTACGTATCAAAATTGTAAAAAGTAAATTTTCCAAAGTTGGGACATATCAGAAAGAACACATGGTTAAAATTTCAGCTTTCTATCCCAAAGGGTTTGGTGAGGCCACTGAGGGGGGACTTTTTCCCCTATTACCACGTTCCTGAGCAAAATTCCAAAAAGTAAAATTGCAGAAAGTTTGGTTATATCCGAATGAACATATGGTGAAAATTTCAGCTATCTATCGTAAAGGGTTCGGTGAGACCGCTAATGGGGAGACTTTTTCCCACTTTTATCCCCCCTTTTACCACGTTCCTGGGCAAAATTTTAAAAAGTAAAAGTACAGGAAATTTTGTCATGTTCCAAAGAACACATGGTGAAAATTTTAGCTTTCTATCCCAAGGCTAAAGCATCATGTGTATACAATTTCAAATAATGAAATAGTGGTCGTAAAAGTGGGCGTGACAAAAAAAAAGTATCCTATTGACCATTCCCGAGTTCCAGTTACATACTGTGAAAATTTCAGGAAGATCGGTCCAGTGGTCTGGTCTCCTATAAGGTACATACCCAGCAAAAAATTTCCAAAAAGGTAAGCGGGTTTGTAATCAAGCATTTTGGGCAGAACGCATTCCTTACTAGATTACCTACTCGATTCTTTTAACAGGGCGTGAGACTAAAATAATTGATTCTTTAGAATTGATTATTTTTTTTACCGAAGAACCATTTACTTTATATTTTTAAGAACTACATACATTTTTTAATAAAGAAATAGTTCCATTGTAAAACTACGAAGTACTTACACAAAAAAAATAAATAAATAGTTCCCTAGAAAAAATAAGAAGTACTTACAATTAAAAAAAAGTAGTTCCATAAGTAAATTCAACTTTTACTCACACGTGATTCTCCTAGGTCACTCAAATATAACGAGCAAAACTCATACGGAAATGAAATCCTAAAAAGTGAAACATCGAATTGTTATGATAACATGTGTTTACCATAATTTTGGAGCTATAAACCACGAAAATATAAATTTTTCAAAAAAAAGAACAATTCAAAATTGAAAAACAAAAATATGACTCACGCACAATCACCATCGAAATTTTTTTTTTACACTCACTCACCATAACGTCAGTTATTTCAACTTTCACTCACAATTTTCTGCTCGCTTCCCTAATTTATACCTAACCACAGTTTAACAAAATTTAGGCAACATGCAATTTCTGTTTTTAGTATTATTTTCCTGCAAATAAAAATTTGTTTTAAAAAATATATGAGATAAATTCTTTAAAATTGTATAACTTCTTTTTTAAAATTAGGAACTACTTCCAATAACGTCCTTTTATTAAGAAAAAGTATATGATTACTTCTTGAGTACAAAAAGTTATACATATAAGTTAATAACATTGTTATTTTCTTTTAAGTAAATAATTACTTTGTTATTGAGTTCATGCTTTCTGGTTTAAATTTAAAGAATTGATTACAATACTACTTGCTTTTTTGACTATCGGTGGAATGAGTTTGGTATTGCAGTTACTAAATTTGGCAATGAGATATGTAAGCAAGTGTGGGCATTACCTTCTTTTTGGAATGTGTAATTTTTTCCTGGGTACATACAAACAAACAAACAAATAAACAAACACACATTCTATTTTATATGTATATACCCACCCAGCATTTTTTTGAAAATTTTAATCATATTCGAGTCTTTTATGATACTTCTGCGCGACTAAAAAGCTGGAATATGCTCTCATTTTCTGATCATAAATGATACATTTGTCGGTAGAAAATGGTACCCTAGCCGCGACTCTTCTTGATGACTCATTTATGATACTGTTTTTTTGTTAGTTTTGGGTCATTTTATAGTCTTTTTCGAATCGTTTTATGGTCATTTATGAGTCTTCTTCGAATAAGCTACGAGTCTTTTTTGAGTCACTTATCATTATGTTAAGGAGTCTTTTTAGAGCCACTTATCAGTCTGTTTCGGAGTCTTTTTTGAGTCCCTTATCAGTCTGTTTCGGAGTCTTTTTCTAGTCATTTGAAAATATACAGTGACTCACAGCTTATTTCGTGTGTTAAACTTTAGAGAACATATTTGTTTATATTTTTAACATTAACTTAAATATTTATTCAAAATGGGCATTTTTTTAAAGATTTGATTTTTTTTTAAGTTTTTTCTTGTAAATATAATAAAAAATAATATATCTTTAAAAAAATACCCATTTGGACTTAATATTTAAGTTAATGTTAAAAATATTAACAAATATGTTCTTAACAGTTTAACACACGAAATAAGCTGTGAGTCACTTTTTATTTTCTTAAAAGAAATAAAAGAATAATATTCAATTTAAATTATGATTTATTTTTAATAAAAAACTAATACATAAAGTAAGTATTTTTTTAAATTAACACAAGTATAAGACTAAACCTAACATAACACAAAAACTATTGTCATTTCGACAGGAAACAAAAACTTAAAAATAAAATTTGTACATTTTCATTCATTCATTACATCATTGCTTACACTTCAATGAAACTTTTATAACTAGACAAATATCCAACTTGTTGACATTTACTCAAGAATACTCAAAAATTATCCCGTTATTCTTAAGAAAAAAAAAACAACAAACAAGCAGTGTTTAATCATCTCTCTGCTCCAAATACGATAGCAAAACAAACAAAACTAATCACATTTAAAACACCTGCATTATCTATTTGCGATCAAGCAGTTTTTCAATCTTCTTATATAACGAAAAAAACAATTACATTTTAAACACCTAGAAGATTGATTTGCGAGTGCTATATAATTTGTTGTTGCGTTTCAAAACAAGCACTTTTTACTCATAAGCGCGAAACATTTTCGAGTCCCTTTTTAACCGTGTAAGTGATTAATCAGTTATTGATCACCAAAAGTACTCGAAAAAGACTCGTTTTGGTGATTTATCAAAAAACAATCTTCCAATTGCTAGGCGGGTAGATTCTTATTTAGTAAGTAATATCAAGCTTATGTTTTGATTTTAAATTTTAAAGACCCCCCGGGAGCGGCAATATGACCACCCAAAATAAGGAACTTTTTGCATATAAAATTTTGAGTGCTCGCCATTGTTTTGTTTCTAATCCGATTTAAAAAAAAAATTTAAATATTTGTAATCTACTAGTTGAGACTAACAAAAAACCTGCGTACATGTGTGGGTTGTCTCTGAGAGTTGCCGGGATATTCCCATTTGAAAATGTGAATTTCCAAATTTGTTTATACTCAGGTACAGTTTTTTGCCGGACGAAATCAGGGCCAATTTCTTTTTTAAAATATTGTTTAAAATTAATGTTATATCTTGTTCCCTTCAAAAACTACACTCGTTTAAAGTAGATAAAAAATTTCTTTCTGAACATGTAAAATGTGCATACTATTCTAAAAGGTATTTTTATATAAAAGCGAGTTGTGTTAAAAATTTTTGATTTGTATATACATTTCGCCCCCCCCCCCCCCCCAGTCGTTTCTAAAGTTGCCACAATTTTAAGGCAAATATCATTTGTAACCCACTGTTAAATATTGTGCACGTCTGTAAAATCGTTCAATTTTCAAGAAAAAATCGTCAAAACCTTCATGATATTTTGAAAAATCGTCAAAATAAAAAATATTTGTTAAAGGTGTGATAAAGTGTTAATAAAAAAAATATAATACAATAATGTATGTCACATTACAAGTGCTAACGTGCTGTCATTGTAATATAACACGATTTTTGATATTTTTCTATGGTTAAAATTACGAAAATCATGTTCTTTTTCAATGATAGCACTTTATCACTTAAACTGTTAATAACTTCCACACAATTCTGTTAAAAACATTTACTGTTGTTAACATTGTTAACATTCTTTACAAATGTAATTTTCTTTATTTATTAAATATGGACTTACATTAATGAATTAAATTTTTTTTTTTTAAAAGAGAAGCAACACTCAGGAAATTCTTCTTATTAATTAATGTGTTGCTTTCTTTGGAAAGGGGATAGTGAAGAGATAAAAGGTGGTGAAAGATGAAGGGCTTCAAACATGACAACAATGTAATTGCGCGAGATGAGAAGTCTTAGAATAGTTGTTGGTCGCCACCTGATGTAGAGTTGGCGAATTTATTGAATCTTTTTGTTTCATAGCCCTGATTCATTATTTTACTTTGGTGGGGTTAAGTGCTATGGGACCACCGAAGGTGGGCGCACCGATACATATAAGTGATAGAAAACTCATACATATTATTTTTCTAAATTTATGTTGTCACCGCGAATCGAACCCGGGACCATCTGTGTAACAGTCCAACGCGCTAACCATTACACCACAACGCTCACTCAAAAATTGCATGTTATATTTTTAAATATAAATTGTGAATATCAGAAGTTTTACTTTTGAAAATTTATTATATAATATAAGTCCTGTTTTGAAGCACCGCATTTAGTTTTGAATTTATTTTGCTTGAATTTAAATTTTATTTATAGGTCGATCTGTGTGTTTCGAAAAAATACAACGCCTTTTTTTGAATTTAAAAAATATTTTATTTTAATCTAAGTTTTACACTAATTAAATTTTATAAAAATGTAAAAATTTATTTTTTTTTATAAAAATGAAAACACAGAAATTAAATTAAGCTGAATTCAAAATAAGTTTATAAAATAAATAGATCCTTGCTGGATTTAGTTTTATTTAATTCTAGTATTTGGGTTTTTGAAATTTTTTATTTTTTTTTATTAATTAATAATCATATAATTACAAATTATATACTATTAGCCTAACGAAAACAGACCAGTGTCACTGGTGGGAATCGAACCCAAGACCCCCGCACTGAGAAGCCAGCACGTTACCAACTAGCCTACCAGGGCGCACAATTTTTATTTTATTTCCTTTAAACAAATGTTATATTTCGATAAAAAATAAATCTTTTTTTTAATTTTTTACCAATTAATATAAATCCAAAAGTAGATCCGGCGATTTATAAGAACGTCAATTTATTATTATTGGGTAAATCACTTCGAAGACACGCTTTAAATGTAGACATAGCAGAAACAAATTTAAAAAATCCAATTTTTGAAATTTTTATTTTAATGTTCGGGAGTTGTGGGATTGTTAACAGCAAATCAGAAATTCTGATATAAATTTCGCATTGTTGAAAGTCTTAAAAGTCTATTTAAGCCCAAAAAATCATTGGATTATGTCTACTAATAAATATTTTATGGAATAGTGAATACAAAACTGAAATTTTTACCTTTCTAATTTTTATTCCACCAAGAGTGCTAAATGGGTCTCTTTTTAAAAATGTAGTAATCTACAGGTAATTTTATATCCTTTAGAGCAGTGAAGGGCATAACACATACTATTACATTTACGCTTGTATATGTAGCAGCGAAAAACGAAGTTAAATTTTTTATGTTTTTTAATGTTGCTGTTTGGCTGAGTTTTTTTCAACACAATGACAACAAAGCAACAGCCGATCGTTCATAATCGTTAGTCACACGAAGATGCTATAGTGTAGGTGGGCCGACGTCGCGCAAGCAGCATTTTCTAGTCTAACCCCGCGGGGGTTGGAAATTGGGAGGATGCCCTTCACTGCTTTAGAGATAACCCACACATATAAGCATGTTTTTTGTTAGTCTTTACTAGCAGATTACAAATATATTAATCGGATTAGAAACAGAAAAAGGCGAGCACTATATGCAAAAAGTTCCCTATTTTGGGTGGCCATATTGCCGCGCCCATGGGTTTGGAAGGTACAAACCTTAAGCCCTACGTTACGTCACTTTTGTCTGTGCAAATTTCATTGCAAATCGGACTGATAAGTAAGAAATGGCCGAATTATTTAAAAAAATTATGTGATATATCACACTGTGCATTACTTTGTAATTACTGCTTATTACCTTCTGCAATAATTTAAATAATAAAATAATGATTTACTGATAAGAAATTTTTCATGAATTACTCTTGGTGAACAATAAGAGGTCATTCATATTATTACTTCCAGACACAATATAATGATAATATAATATAAATATAAGGAACAAATGATTTATGTTTTATACTATCAAATATTTTGTGCCGCGGTGGCTGAGGGTATAGAGCAGTAATGTGTTTTTTTTAAGAAGTGAATAACATATATTTTTTTAAATTCGTAATTTATTTTCAAAATCTATTTTTAGACACAATATTGTTTCGTTCTAGTAATGGCTTAATATTCATACCCTTGTATGCATATAGGTTACCCATTACAATTCATTTTTACACAAGGCATAACTCATTACTTTTGGTACATTTCATATAAAAAAAAGTTATAATTAATAATATAAAGGGAAGTGCGTCCAAACCTTTGAGTTTAGATTACTAGACTCATTATGTGGTAAGGTTTGTTTTTGCTGGGAATTACATACAATTTCACCATTTTCTGTTTTTACAATAGCAACGACAAAAAAAAACCAATTTACATATTTTGTCTTTTTGTTGTTATGTGTTGCGACCACAAAATATCCTTGACAATGAAAAAAAACATTTTTGGTATACATTAAATGATACATTTGTCGGTAGAAAATGGTACCCTAGCCGCGACTCTTCTTGATGACTCATTTATGATACTGTTTTTTTGTTAGTTTTGGGTCATTTTATAGTCTTTTTCGAATCGTTTTATGGTCATTTATGAGTCTTCTTCGAATAAGCTACGAGTCTTTTTTGAGTCACTTATCATTATGTTAAGGAGTCTTTTTAGAGCCACTTATCAGTCTGTTTCGGAGTCTTTTTTGAGTCCCTTATCAGTCTGTTTCGGAGTCTTTTTCTAGTCATTTGAAAATATACAGTGACTCACAGCTTATTTCGTGTGTTAAACTTTAGAGAACATATTTGTTTATATTTTTAACATTAACTTAAATATTTATTCAAAATGGGCATTTTTTTAAAGATTTGATTTTTTTTTAAGTTTTTTCTTGTAAATATAATAAAAAATAATATATCTTTAAAAAAATACCCATTTGGACTTAATATTTAAGTTAATGTTAAAAATATTAACAAATATGTTCTTAACAGTTTAACACACGAAATAAGCTGTGAGTCACTTTTTATTTTCTTAAAAGAAATAAAAGAATAATATTCAATTTAAATTATGATTTATTTTTAATAAAAAACTAATACATAAAGTAAGTATTTTTTTAAATTAACACAAGTATAAGACTAAACCTAACATAACACAAAAACTATTGTCATTTCGACAGGAAACAAAAACTTAAAAATAAAATTTGTACATTTTCATTCATTCATTACATCATTGCTTACACTTCAATGAAACTTTTATAACTAGACAATATCCAACTTGTTGACATTTACTCAAGAATACTCAAAAATTATCCCGTTATTCTTAAGAAAAAAAAAACAACAAACAAGCAGTGTTTAATCATCTCTCTGCTCCAAATACGATAGCAAAACAAACAAAACTAATCACATTTAAAACACCTGCATTATCTATTTGCGATCAAGCAGTTTTCAATCTTCTTATATAACGAAAAAAACAATTACATTTTAAACACCTAGAAGATTGATTTGCGAGTGCTATATAATTTGTTGTTGCGTTTCAAAACAAGCACTTTTTACTCATAAGCGCGAAACATTTTCGAGTCCCTTTTTAACCGTGTAAGTGATTAATCAGTTATTGATCACCAAAAGTACTCGAAAAAGACTCGTTTTGGTGATTTATCAAAAAACAATCTTCCAATTGCTAGGCGGGTAGATTCTTATTTAGTAAGTAATATCAAGCTTATGTTTTGATTTTAAATTTTAAAGACCCCCCGGAAGCGGCAATATGACCACCCAAAATAAGGAACTTTTTGCATATAAAATTTTGAGTGCTCGCCATTGTTTTGTTTCTAATCCGATTTAAAAAAAAAATTTAAATATTTGTAATCTACTAGTTGAGACTAACAAAAAACCTGCGTACATGTGTGGGTTGTCTCTGAGAGTTGCCGGGATATTCCCATTTGAAAATGTGAATTTCCAAATTTGTTTATACTCAGGTACAGTTTTTTGCCGGACGAAATCAGGGCCAATTTCTTTTTTAAAATATTGTTTAAAATTAATGTTATATCTTGTTCCCTTCAAAAACTACACTCGTTTAAAGTAGATAAAAAATTTCTTTCTGAACATGTAAAATGTGCATACTATTCTAAAAGGTATTTTTATATAAAAGCGAGTTGTGTTAAAAATTTTTGATTTGTATATACATTTCGCCCCCCCCCCCCCCCCCCCCCCCCCCCCCCCCCCCCCCCCCCCCCCCCCCCCCCCGTCGTTTCTAAAGTTGCCACAATTTTAAGGCAAATATCATTTGTAACCCACTGTTAAATATTGTGCACGTCTGTAAAATCGTTCAATTTTCAAGAAAAAATCGTCAAAACCTTCATGATATTTTGAAAAATCGTCAAAATAAAAATATTTGTTAAAGGTGTGATAAAGTGTTAATAAAAAAAAATATAATACAATAATGTATGTCACATTACAAGTGCTAACGTGCTGTCATTGTAATATAACACGATTTTTGATATTTTTCTATGGTTAAAATTACGAAAATCATGTTCTTTTTCAATGATAGCACTTTATCACTTAAACTGTTAATAACTTCCACACAATTCTGTTAAAAACATTTTACTGTTGTTAACATTGTTAACATTCTTTACAAATGTAATTTTCTTTATTTATTAAATATGGACTTACATTAATGAATTAAATTTTTTTTTTTTTAAAAGAGAAGCAACACTCAGGAAATTCTTCTTATTAATTAATGTGTTGCTTTCTTTGGAAAGGGGATAGTGAAGAGATAAAAGGTGGTGAAAGATGAAGGGCTTCAAACATGACAACAATGTAATTGCGCGAGATGAGAAGTCTTAGAATAGTTGTTGGTCGCCACCTGATGTAGAGTTGGCGAATTTATTGAATCTTTTTGTTTCATAGCCCTGATTCATTATTTTACTTTGGTGGGGTTAAGTGCTATGGGACCACCGAAGGTGGGCGCACCGATACATATAAGTGATAGAAAACTCATACATATTATTTTTCTAAATTTATGTTGTCACCGCGAATCGAACCCGGGACCATCTGTGTAACAGTCCAACGCGCTAACCATTACACCACAACGCTCACTCAAAAATTGCATGTTATATTTTTAAATATAAATTGTGAATATCAGAAGTTTTACTTTTGAAAATTTATTATATAATATAAGTCCTGTTTTGAAGCACCGCATTTAGTTTTGAATTTATTTTGCTTGAATTTAAATTTTATTTATAGGTCGATCTGTGTGTTTCGAAAAAATACAACGCCTTTTTTTGAATTTAAAAAATATTTTATTTTAATCTAAGTTTACACTAATTAAATTTTATAAAAATGTAAAAATTTATTTTTTTTTATAAAAATGAAAACACAGAAATTAAATTAAGCTGAATTCAAAATAAGTTTATAAAATAAATAGATCCTTGCTGGATTTAGTTTTATTTAATTCTAGTATTTGGGTTTTTGAAATTTTTTATTTTTTTTTATTAATTAATAATCATATAATTACAAATTATATACTATTAGCCTAACGAAAACAGACCAGTGTCACTGGTGGGAATCGAACCCAAGACCCCCGCACTGAGAAGCCAGCACGTTACCAACTAGCCTACCAGGGCGCACAATTTTTATTTTATTTCCTTTAAACAAATGTTATATTTCGATAAAAAATAAATCTTTTTTTTAATTTTTTACCAATTAATATAAATCCAAAAGTAGATCCGGCGATTTTATAAGAACGTCAATTTATTATTATTGGGTAAATCACTTCGAAGACACGCTTTAATGTAGACATAGCAGAAACAAATTTAAAAAATCCAATTTTTGAAATTTTTATTTTAATGTTCGGGAGTTGTGGGATTGTTAACAGCAAATCAGAAATTCTGATATAAATTTCGCATTGTTGAAAGTCTTAAAAGTCTATTTAAGCCCAAAAAATCATTGGATTATGTCTACTAATAAATATTTTATGGAATAGTGAATACAAAACTGAAATTTTTACCTTTCTAATTTTTATTCCACCAAGAGTGCTAAATGGGTCTCTTTTAAAAATGTAGTAATCTACAGGTAATTTTATATCCTTTAGAGCAGTGAAGGGCATAACACATACTATTACATTTACGCTTGTATATGTAGCAGCGAAAAACGAAGTTAAATTTTTTATGTTTTTTAATGTTGCTGTTTGGCTGAGTTTTTTTCAACACAATGACAACAAAGCAACAGCCGATCGTTCATAATCGTTAGTCACACGAAGATGCTATAGTGTAGGTGGGCCGACGTCGCGCAAGCAGCATTTTCTAGTCTAACCCCGCGGGGGTTGGAAATTGGGAGGATGCCCTTCACTGCTTTAGAGATAACCCACACATATAAGCATGTTTTTTGTTAGTCTTTACTAGCAGATTACAAATATATTAATCGGATTAGAAACAGAAAAAGGCGAGCACTATATGCAAAAAGTTCCCTATTTTGGGTGGCCATATTGCCGCGCCCATGGGTTTGGAAGGTACAAACCTTAAGCCCTACGTTACGTCACTTTTGTCTGTGCAAATTTCATTGCAAATCGGACTGATAAGTAAGAAATGGCCGAATTATTTAAAAAAATTATGTGATATATCACACTGTGCATTACTTTGTAATTACTGCTTATTACCTTCTGCAATAATTTAAATAATAAAATAATGATTTACTGATAAGAAATTTTTCATGAATTACTCTTGGTGAACAATAAGAGGTCATTCATATTATTACTTCCAGACACAATATAATGATAATATAATATAAATATAAGGAACAAATGATTTATGTTTTATACTATCAAATATTTTGTGCCGCGGTGGCTGAGGGTATAGAGCAGTAATGTGTTTTTTTTAAGAAGTGAATAACATATATTTTTTTAAATTCGTAATTTATTTTCAAAATCTATTTTTAGACACAATATTGTTTCGTTCTAGTAATGGCTTAATATTCATACCCTTGTATGCATATAGGTTACCCATTACAATTCATTTTTACACAAGGCATAACTCATTACTTTTGGTACATTTCATATAAAAAAAAGTTATAATTAATAATATAAAGGGAAGTGCGTCCAAACCTTTGAGTTTAGATTACTAGACTCATTATGTGGTAAGGTTTGTTTTTGCTGGGAATTACATACAATTTCACCATTTTCTGTTTTACAATAGCAACGACAAAAAAAAACCAATTTACATATTTTGTCTTTTTGTTGTTATGTGTTGCGACCACAAAATATCCTTGACAATGAAAAAAACATTTTTGGTATACATTAAATGATACATTTGTCGGTAGAAAATGGTACCCTAGCCGCGACTCTTCTTGATGACTCATTTATGATACTGTTTTTTTGTTAGTTTTGGGTCATTTTATAGTCTTTTTCGAATCGTTTTATGGTCATTTATGAGTCTTCTTCGAATAAGCTACGAGTCTTTTTTGAGTCACTTATCATTATGTTAAGGAGTCTTTTTAGAGCCACTTATCAGTCTGTTTCGGAGTCTTTTTGAGTCCCTTATCAGTCTGTTTCGGAGTCTTTTTCTAGTCATTTGAAAATATACAGTGACTCACAGCTTATTTCGTGTGTTAAACTTTAGAGAACATATTTGTTTATATTTTTAACATTAACTTAAATATTTATTCAAAATGGGCATTTTTTTAAAGATTTGATTTTTTTTTTAAGTTTTTTCTTGTAAATATAATAAAAAATAATATATCTTTAAAAAAATACCCATTTGGACTTAATATTTAAGTTAATGTTAAAAATATTAACAAATATGTTCTTAACAGTTTAACACACGAAATAAGCTGTGAGTCACTTTTTATTTTCTTAAAAGAAATAAAAGAATAATATTCAATTTAAATTATGATTTATTTTTAATAAAAAACTAATACATAAAGTAAGTATTTTTTTAAATTAACACAAGTATAAGACTAAACCTAACATAACACAAAAACTATTGTCATTTCGACAGGAAACAAAAACTTAAAAATAAAATTTGTACATTTTCATTCATTCATTACATCATTGCTTACACTTCAATGAAACTTTTATAACTAGACAAATATCCAACTTGTTGACATTTACTCAAGAATACTCAAAAATTATCCCGTTATTCTTAAGAAAAAAAAAACAACAAACAAGCAGTGTTTAATCATCTCTCTGCTCCAAATACGATAGCAAAACAAACAAAACTAATCACATTTAAAACACCTGCATTATCTATTTGCGATCAAGCAGTTTTCAATCTTCTTATATAACGAAAAAAACAATTACATTTTAAACACCTAGAAGATTGATTTGCGAGTGCTATATAATTTGTTGTTGCGTTTCAAAACAAGCACTTTTTACTCATAAGCGCGAAACATTTTCGAGTCCCTTTTTAACCGTGTAAGTGATTAATCAGTTATTGATCACCAAAAGTACTCGAAAAAGACTCGTTTTGGTGATTTATCAAAAAACAATCTTCCAATTGCTAGGCGGGTAGATTCTTATTTAGTAAGTAATATCAAGCTTATGTTTTGATTTTAAATTTTAAAGACCCCCCGGGAGCGGCAATATGACCACCCAAAATAAGGAACTTTTTGCATATAAAATTTTGAGTGCTCGCCATTGTTTTGTTTCTAATCCGATTTAAAAAAAAATTTAAATATTTGTAATCTACTAGTTGAGACTAACAAAAAACCTGCGTACATGTGTGGGTTGTCTCTGAGAGTTGCCGGGATATTCCCATTTGAAAATGTGAATTTCCAAATTTGTTTATACTCAGGTACAGTTTTTTGCCGGACGAAATCAGGGCCAATTTCTTTTTTAAAATATTGTTTAAAATTAATGTTATATCTTGTTCCCTTCAAAAACTACACTCGTTTAAAGTAGATAAAAAATTTCTTTCTGAACATGTAAAATGTGCATACTATTCTAAAAGGTATTTTTATATAAAAGCGAGTTGTGTTAAAAATTTTTGATTTGTATATACATTTCGCCCCCCCCCCCCCCCCCCCAGTCGTTTCTAAAGTTGCCACAATTTTAAGGCAAATATCATTTGTAACCCACTGTTAAATATTGTGCACGTCTGTAAAATCGTTCAATTTTCAAGAAAAAATCGTCAAAACCTTCATGATATTTTGAAAAATCGTCAAAATAAAAAATATTTGTTAAAGGTGTGATAAAGTGTTAATAAAAAAAAATATAATACAATAATGTATGTCACATTACAAGTGCTAACGTGCTGTCATTGTAATATAACACGATTTTTGATATTTTTCTATGGTTAAAATTACGAAAATCATGTTCTTTTTCAATGATAGCACTTTATCACTTAAACTGTTAATAACTTCCACACAATTCTGTTAAAAACATTTTACTGTTGTTAACATTGTTAACATTCTTTACAAATGTAATTTTCTTTATTTATTAAATATGGACTTACATTAATGAATTAAATTTTTTTTTTTTTAAAAGAGAAGCAACACTCAGGAAATTCTTCTTATTAATTAATGTGTTGCTTTCTTTGGAAAGGGGATAGTGAAGAGATAAAAGGTGGTGAAAGATGAAGGGCTTCAAACATGACAACAATGTAATTGCGCGAGATGAGAAGTCTTAGAATAGTTGTTGGTCGCCACCTGATGTAGAGTTGGCGAATTTATTGAATCTTTTTGTTTCATAGCCCTGATTCATTATTTTACTTTGGTGGGGTTAAGTGCTATGGGACCACCGAAGGTGGGCGCACCGATACATATAAGTGATAGAAAACTCATACATATTATTTTTCTAAATTTATGTTGTCACCGCGAATCGAACCCGGGACCATCTGTGTAACAGTCCAACGCGCTAACCATTACACCACAACGCTCACTCAAAAATTGCATGTTATATTTTAAATATAAATTGTGAATATCAGAAGTTTTACTTTTGAAAATTTATTATATAATATAAGTCCTGTTTTGAAGCACCGCATTTAGTTTTGAATTTATTTTGCTTGAATTTAAATTTTATTTATAGGTCGATCTGTGTGTTTCGAAAAAATACAACGCCTTTTTTTGAATTTAAAAAATATTTTATTTTAATCTAAGTTTTACACTAATTAAATTTTATAAAAATGTAAAAATTTATTTTTTTTTTATAAAAATGAAAACACAGAAATTAAATTAAGCTGAATTCAAAATAAGTTTATAAAATAAATAGATCCTTGCTGGATTTAGTTTTATTTAATTCTAGTATTTGGGTTTTTGAAATTTTTTATTTTTTTTTATTAATTAATAATCATATAATTACAAATTATATACTATTAGCCTAACGAAAACAGACCAGTGTCACTGGTGGGAATCGAACCCAAGACCCCCGCACTGAGAAGCCAGCACGTTACCAACTAGCCTACCAGGGCGCACAATTTTTATTTTATTTCCTTTAAACAAATGTTATATTTCGATAAAAAATAAATCTTTTTTTTAATTTTTTACCAATTAATATAAATCCAAAAGTAGATCCGGCGATTTTATAAGAACGTCAATTTATTATTATTGGGTAAATCACTTCGAAGACACGCTTTAAATGTAGACATAGCAGAAACAAATTTAAAAAATCCAATTTTTGAAATTTTTATTTTAATGTTCGGGAGTTGTGGGATTGTTAACAGCAAATCAGAAATTCTGATATAAATTTCGCATTGTTGAAAGTCTTAAAAGTCTATTTAAGCCCAAAAAATCATTGGATTATGTCTACTAATAAATATTTTATGGAATAGTGAATACAAAACTGAAATTTTTACCTTTCTAATTTTTATTCCACCAAGAGTGCTAAATGGGTCTCTTTTTAAAAATGTAGTAATCTACAGGTAATTTTATATCCTTTAGAGCAGTGAAGGGCATAACACATACTATTACATTTACGCTTGTATATGTAGCAGCGAAAAACGAAGTTAAATTTTTATGTTTTTTAATGTTGCTGTTTGGCTGAGTTTTTTTCAACACAATGACAACAAAGCAACAGCCGATCGTTCATAATCGTTAGTCACACGAAGATGCTATAGTGTAGGTGGGCCGACGTCGCGCAAGCAGCATTTTCTAGTCTAACCCCGCGGGGGTTGGAAATTGGGAGGATGCCCTTCACTGCTTTAGAGATAACCCACACATATAAGCATGTTTTTTGTTAGTCTTTACTAGCAGATTACAAATATATTAATCGGATTAGAAAACAGAAAAAGGCGAGCACTATATGCAAAAGTTCCCTATTTTGGGTGGCCATATTGCCGCGCCCATGGGTTTGGAAGGTACAAACCTTAAGCCCTACGTTACGTCACTTTTGTCTGTGCAAATTTCATTGCAAATCGGACTGATAAGTAAGAAATGGCCCGAATTATTTAAAAAAATTATGTGATATATCACACTGTGCATTACTTTGTAATTACTGCTTATTACCTTCTGCAATAATTTAAATAATAAAATAATGATTTACTGATAAGAAATTTTTCATGAATTACTCTTGGTGAACAATAAGAGGTCATTCATATTATTACTTCCAGACACAATATAATGATAATATAATATAAATATAAGGAACAAATGATTTATGTTTATACTATCAAATATTTTGTGCCGCGGTGGCTGAGGGTATAGAGCAGTAATGTGTTTTTTTTAAGAAGTGAATAACATATATTTTTTTAAATTCGTAATTTATTTTCAAAATCTATTTTTAGACACAATATTGTTTCGTTCTAGTAATGGCTTAATATTCATACCCTTGTATGCATATAGGTTACCCATTACAATTCATTTTTACACAAGGCATAACTCATTACTTTTGGTACATTTCATATAAAAAAAAGTTATAATTAATAATATAAAGGGAAGTGCGTCCAAACCTTTGAGTTTAGATTACTAGACTCATTATGTGGTAAGGTTTGTTTTTGCTGGGAATTACATACAATTTCACCATTTTCTGTTTTACAATAGCAACGACAAAAAAAAACCAATTTACATATTTTGTCTTTTTGTTGTTATGTGTTGCGACCACAAAATATCCTTGACAATGAAAAAAACATTTTTGGTATAATAAATTTTTGTTTGTTCTTGCCAACTTAAGATATTGATGCCTAATGATATGCAACGAAAAGTATCATTAACAGATTTTATAGTCTGATTATATTACAATGTCTTTATAGACTTTGAATTTAATTTAGGTGTAAGAAAAACAAAAACTTTTTAAAGAGTTGACGAGGTGCACACCTGATGAGGTGGACACCATTTTGATTTTCGCATTGGCACAGTCGCAAGTCTTATCAGCCATAACAGTAAATTTTTCTAGGCGGTCTTCGTTGACAGATAGTATGGCCTTCATATGCAATAGTAATCGTTGCATCTAAAGCTGTTTTAAAATATCACCCGAAACCTTACCTTGAGCTAACGAACGCATTTGGCTTAACAATTCAGACGGCTTTTTGAGTGCTAGTTCGACGTCTGTTAAAAGCTTCTTAATGCGTTTTTCTTCGGAATCAGAAAATGCGGTATTAACTTTCGCTTTCAATGATACGCACATGTTTGTTGTTGGCAGGTTGATGATAATATCATGAACTTTTTCCAGGATGTTGCTTTCAATCGATGCTACAATGGTATGGAATTTTGTAGAGTCTAAAGTTACTCCAGTCTTTATTAACTGCGATTCGATTTTTTTGAACCAAAGAAGAGCGTCGTAACTCCAGAATGGTGGTGCCTTAACCGTTACAAGTGAAATGCTTGAAATGCTTCCCCTGTATCAGTCATTGTTTGTAGTCTGCTTTTACTATAGGTACAATTTTAAACGCGTGGTCACCAATTTGTGGTAATGAACACTAAGAGAATTATCTTTACTTTAGTAATGAATTCCTTCACAGCTCTAATGAAAAGTGTCGCTGAAACTATTCCATTAAAACTTTTCATAGAATCTATGAAACAGGTTTCATTAAAGTCAATGTTTATGTAATGTTTGTAAAGTTAATAAAAATCATCATAAAACAAATAAATCATTCCGACAATAAAGCGTTTATATAATTTTTGAAACAGTTTAATACAATTTTTTAATATTAAATAGTTTCCTGGAGTTAATAAAACTCTTCATGAATGTCTCGTAAAATGCATTGGAACTTGTCATAGAATCTATGAAACAGGTTTTAATGTTTATGAAATGTTTGTAGAATTATAGAAAATTTGCATAAAAATAATGAATCATTCCGACAATGAAGCGTTTACATAATTTATGAAATAGTTTCATAAAATTATTCAATATTAAGAAGTTCTTTGAATTTTTAAAGCTCTTCATGAATGTCTTGAAAAATGTATTGGAACTAAGCCAATGAATTTAAATGATTTTTAAACAATATCATAGAAGTTCAAAATTAATAAAAGGCTACATTGAAATAATTAAGCACTTTATACAATATGTTGAACACTTGAGAATTAAATCTTAAAGCTGAAGTTTGAAATTTATGAAAATTAATGAAATTATGATACTTTATGGAAAAATCAAAAACTTAAGTCTTTGAAATAATAGGTCATAGGTCTAAAGAAAATTTTCATTGAATTTACGTGGAGATAATTTATAAAATCGAATGAATTTTGTTTATGAAACTATGAAATTTTATGATATATAGTTTATGAAAAATTTGTTAATATTAATAAAATTTCTTGGATATAATGAAATTCTTCATTGAATCTACGAAACAAATTCTATGAAATTCTTTCGTTAATATCATGAATTATAATTCTCTCAGTGTAGTAACTCGAAAAGATTTTTCAATTATGTATCTGTATCTTAACAAATTTTTTAGACTTTATTTTAAAATTTTTTAATGTAGATACTCTAATTCAATAGTAAAATATTTTTGTGGAAACATTTTTCAAACCCCTGAACTCTTTTAAACCCTTCTACGACCCGATTACTTAATTTCCAGTTACAATTTAACAAATAGTTAATTTGTAAATTTTTATGGGAAACAACTAAAAATGAGTTAGTTAAAGTCCCAGTTAGAAGCTAACGGGACTTTATTATAAAGTGGGTTAAATTTTTTCTCTTTGATACGTTTTTAGTTAACAAACACTTTATTATTTTTTTTGAACTTACTGGCTTTTAACAGGTCCGGAGGAAGGTGCAGTTTGAATATAAAAAATATATTTACGATTTTGTTACATTCCCCAATATGACACATTAAATTATATTCCAGAAAGGGAACCGAAATAAAAAATCAATATCATGAAAATCTCTATATAAGCCCTTTTAATTTCATGGCTTTTTCCAAATTATCCTCTCCATAATTTTTTCTAAAAAAGTGCATTTTATATGCCTTCAAGTTTTTCATTTGTTTTGTTGCTATTCTACATCCCAGTAAGCATTTACCCTTGAAAACAATATATATTCGAATTTAAATCAATATTTTTTTGTGAAATATTAACCTTTGAGAATAGTGTTGAGAAATTATAGTTCTCGTTTAGGGATCTATAGGGCTCTCAACAAAAACGTCTTGTTTTCAATTTATAACGAGCTTTCAACCTCCGTATATTTACAAAAATAAAGCAAATCAAACATATTAGCTAGGTTGATACTAGTATTTCGATCTGGCTAAAGATCTCATCAGAACCCGAAGTTTTAGAAAAGCTAGAGCCTCCATAATAGGCAGAACTTTAACAAAAAAACCTATTAATAATCAATTTTGCTCCATTCCATTTGTATTTATCAAGGCTTTTTCAAATTTTTCGAATCAATAATAAAAATTTAAATTCATAGAAATTTCATATTCAAACATATTTTTTTCAAATCTAGAAAAAAAATTTTTTATTAAAAAATATTATTAATAACGATATGCTCGAATTTTAAACTTTTTCTTAACAAGCTGGGAACCCTACTGGTAAATGTGAGTACGCTGAATTCAATGGTGCTAATCGCTTTTCGTAGTTAGCGCTCGTATTCGCAATATTCCCGATTTAAAATTTCAATATTAAAGTACCATGAAACGATATTTTTTATTCTTTTGGGATCATTTTTGATTTTAAATCAATCCAACTCTGTTAAATACAATAAATATTTGGATACTTTTTTCGCGGAAAATTTGCGATTTTTTTTTTAAAGAAATTTTTTGCTTAACTCTATATAATATTTTTCTAAACTCTATTGAATATACACAAAATAACATAACATTGTAAAAAATGAAAAAAAATGTTTTCACGAAATTTTTTTTATTGAAATTTTAAAGAATTTGCAACCAAATGTCATCTTTTTTTGTTCTTGCTTAATTTGTTACAATTGCATATTTTTGCATATTTTAATCCATATTTTGCATATTTTCAATTGAACTGCATATTTTTGCAGATTTCGTTAAATTAAATTTAAATTTATACTAAATTAAAAATTAACAAAAGAAAACATTTGTAGCCCTTAAAATATCATCTAGTTGTCAGTTGTTATATTGGATTTAATTTTTAAACCAACGTGCTCGAATAATGTATCGAATTTTTTTTAGTTTTTATTTGCATGTTTTTAGAGTTTTGGTGCATATTTTTGTGTTTTTTGTGCATATTTCGGTTCAACTTCAAGCGCATATTTTGGAGTTTTTATTTTATATTTTAAGCTCATAATTTCGATTTTTTAGTGCATGAAAGTCGCTGCTCTAGTAATTACCTTAGTCGTCTTTTTACTGAATTTGCACAGGTTTTAACTGTCACTTTTGTATATTATACAGTCAAATATTTTTGAGTGCGTTAAGCTTTTCTTTTGAATGTAGTTTCCTTTAAAATGGCTTTAAATTGAATAAAACCTCATGACTTTTATCTCAAGCCAACGCATACTTGACGGCAATTCACTGAAACCATTAGATAAATAAATGAGCATTTTAATGATAATTTTGAACAATTATAATTTTATTGCTTACGTTCATATTTATTTAAAATATTACACTAGTTTAACGCGAAAATTTAACCACATATTTCCGATTCCGAAAAAGAATTAATTTAAAAAAAAAGCACGATATAAAACAAATTTTCTCAACCCATTTTCAAACATTCAATATATAATCGAAATCAAAACACGTGTTTTCCCAAGACACACATTTAAGCTCTTTATTCTATTACAACCGTTGTAAAACCTTTTCGAAAAGGTAAAAACAAATTTTTGATTTATAAGAAAAATTGTATAATATAATTTGAGTTCGATTAAATATCAATTACAAATTTCAAACCTTGTTTTTTATTATAAAAACACTTGAGAACAAACTTAAAGTTAATGTAAAAATGTTCAAATTTTATAAAAAAAAAAAATTTTAATAAATTTTCAATTTGTTTTCAAATGTTTTTCAAATATAAAATTTAGTTTTAAATGTTTTCATTTGAAAATAACTGGAAATGTACGATTAATATTAAATTAAAATTTTAAAATTTCTCAAAAGCTTGAATCGATGTTTACTGGGATACAGCAACACACAATTCGTTTTCAGTTTTGCATACATTAAAAGCTTTTTTACGTTTTTCTATCAAATGTTTTTCACATGAAGTATTTTGATGGCATATGTTAATATTGTTTTTCATACGTTTTGTTTACAAACAGAACAAGTGGAAGCATTAAAGTCCGATGTGCCGAATTTGGTATAAAAAGGATTAAATTCGGCTGTGACGAATTTTTGGATACCCTCCATCTCGGTGTTTTCATAAACCAGGGAAAGTGCAAACAATATTAATATCTATATTCTTTGTAAAATAACAAAAATAATGTTGTTTTTATAAGTAAAACAAAATATGACTGATTGATTAATGTATTTGGGATGTTACAAAAGAAAAAATGTTTAATTAAAGTTTACTAAAATGAATCTGAAATTCTGCATGCTTATACACTGATAGAAAAATGCATCTTCATATTGATGATGCCCTAACATCAGAATTGTGACATCAATGTTATTACAAATGACATCAATGATGCAATAAGTGACATCAATTTAATGACGAACGTTATCATATAATTTTGTCATATTTTACGCGTCATCCGTGCTATGACTACAGTGACATCAATTCGATGCCACATTTAGTGCATTAATAACAGGAAAAGTATGAATAAAGAGTAAAACTAAATAACGTTAAAATGTTTGTAAAGTGTGTTTTAGTAAAAATGTTAATGTTTTGTTCCTTATTTTTTGTTTTTAGACGCATTTCTAAAACTGGCATAAGATATATCACATTGATGTACATTCGTTGTCAAAGCAAGAAGCACTTTATACAATATATAACATTCATATTGATGACATGTAATCATTATAAAGGGTCCGCCAAATAACTTTTTTTTTTTGAAAATGCTATAAAAAAAACTACTGAATATTTTCTCAAATTTCTTTTTTTTTTTGAAAGTACAATCCTTCCGGTTAATAATGGAAAATAATTTTATTCAAATGGCTGCCTCGGCTGGCCATGCAGTAGCCTACACGATCAGTCCAATTATGTCCCAATTATGCCTCTGGACCAAAATCCGCACCAAACAGTGACTCGTTTTGGGTTGTATCGGCTTGTCAATGTATGCGTGCGGGTTTTCTGTGCCCCAAATGCGACAATTTTGCTTGTGTATATACCCGCCAAGATCAAAATGAGCTTCATCTGAAAAGATGATTTTTTTGGCAAAATCGGCATCATTCATTTTCGCACACATTCTGCAACATTACCATAATTTTCAAAGTAATGTCGCAATATTTCCCAGCGTTGTTCAAGCGTATACACAACCATATTTGTTCAGCGGAAGGATAAAACTAATTATCTGTCATCGCAATGAAAACATTTTTTTATTAAATTGACTCCGATTCGTCATTTATGTGATACCGATGTCTCATCCCATTGATGACACAATTTAAGTTTTCGACCCTGATGACAATTTGGTTAAGTGATGTTAAGGCTGACATTTTCGTGATGACAAGTGTCATGGGGTCAAAAACGAAGACATTTGTCATAGAACTGATGTCAAAATACATTTGGGTTATGACGGTTTTTCTATCAGTGTAACAGTGGGTATTCAAAGGTTATTCTGATTATCGTGTAGTGAAAAATATATATATTTTTATATTTCCTTATGATGTTAAAAAAACTGTAGTAAAATTCGCCTGTTGTTTGTCTCTTTGCCCATATAAAAATGAAAGGAAGTTACTAAAATATATTTTTGGATCGTTAGAAGAGATGCAATGAATACAAATGCATAAAAACAGTTTCGAATAATCAGAATTTTAGATAAATTTAAGGGAACAAAAATACGCTTGCGGAGACATACATAATGAAATAATTATGAAATGCCAGTTTACATTACAACACATGTGTTTATACTATACATCACATAAGTAAAACGGAAAGTGTGATGAAACTAAGTTTGTCAAAAATTATAAAAGAAAATCTTTCGAGTGTTTAGGGTGTTTCGAGACACAAAAAATTAAAGAAACTGGTATTTCAAATTATTGTTTTTCAGCTCAGTTGCTTGTAAAATTCACGTTTACGACTCCTAGAATAAGAACCCTAAGAAATTTTCCCAAAATTCGATTGGTTTTTACACATCAATACTTTAATTTAGATTATTTTTGTATGTATCAAATAAAAATTAGGGCTTTTAAGGAAAACAAATGCATGTAATCAAAAGATTTTAAGATGAAGTATGCACCTTATATGTCTTAAATAAAAAAGTTCTGAAAGTGAATGTCCTTTAAATTTAATGGGGTTTTTAATAAATGTAATTAGAGTGTAAGAGTTTCCTTGCAAATTTATTAAAGGTTGAGAATGAGAATAAGTAAAAATAGTGTACGAAAAAAAGTTATGAATTTACATTGTTGAATTCGGGGAGTTTATTCCTGGATATTTTTTTGATCTGATAACGATTAATGTGTTATGGCAACTCCGGCTAATGCAGTCAAATAAATAAAGAATTTTAACTCAACTATTTTGTTCTACCTTTTTTCTAATTGGTGATTTTTTGATTTGTTGGGGTTAACAAAAAAGGTATATGGCAAGCCTGGTATCTGGAAAACAAAAGAATGCTTTATAAATTAGCTTAACAATTTTTCGAGGGCTTCTCACATTTGCACTCATAACCAGTGTTGCCAGGTTTGCAGAGCATAAAAATGTCAAATTTTCTAAAAAAAAACTGCAAAATCGCCATCATATTTTGAAAAATTGTCAAAATAAAATATATTTGTTAGAAGAGGGATAAAGTTTTAATAAAAAATAAAATACAATAGTGTTATTCACATTTCAAATGTTAACGTGTTATCCTTGTAATATAACACGATTTTTGACACTTCTCTTTGGTTTAAACTTCGAAAATCATTATATTTTACAACGATATTCATTTTATAAAATGTTGAAACTGTGTGCCCCAGTAGGCTAGTTGGTAGCGTGCTGGCTTTCAGTAGCACAACTTTTTAAATCTTAAATTCTTTTACAAAATTTGGAAATTCTTTAACAATAAGTCTGTTCGATTACTTTTCCTGTAAAGTTCAGTAAAAACTACTCAGTAACAAAATTACAAAAAGTAAGACAAATTTACAAAAAAGTAAACGAACAGAAAATTTGTAGGAATTATTAAATTAGATAAAACAGCTTGTTTTAAATATTTAAAAAAAAAATCAACTGATCATTGTGGAAAAGGAAAAAGTTAATTGAAATTATCGACCAAAAATAATTTAAATGTTTTTTAACTTCTTAAATAGTTAATTAATTAATATTTTTCACTTTCAATCCATAAACAATTAAAATTTAATTTAATTTTTGTTTACTAAAAATACAAGCATATTTTTTTATTTTTTAGTCATATGTTTTTTTCATCTTACAAATTCTTACTGGCAAAAATGTATCCATTAAAAATTTGTAAGTTCTTTGGCATCAAACTGTCACTTTACTATCCCTTTTTACCAGTTTTTACTGAGTATTTGTCTAAAGGAAAACCTTTCAGTAAACACTTGTACAAAGTTTTGTGTTATCGAACAAACTTAATGTTATATTTTTTAATTATTAAATTTTGGCACATTATTTATATTATTAGGCCTGTTTTTTAAGCACCGGATTTATTTTTGGATTTATTTTGTTTCATTTAAAGTTGTATATATATCATCTTTCAACATGAAATATATTCGGGCTAGAGATATGTTTGTTTCGCAAAAAAAATTCCATGCCTTGTGTTTTAACATGAAAATTTTTTATTTTTATTTAAATCTAACTCCAATTAAATTTTATAAAAATTTAAAAAAAATGTTCTAAACATATAAACACAGAAACTAAATTAAGCTAAACCCGTAATGAATTTATAAAAAAATAAATGCGGTTTGGATTAAGTTTTATTCAATTCTAGGATTTGCATTTTTGCAAAATTGTATTTCACATCATATTAGCATATAAAAGCTAGCTATCGATCAAAAAACAATGTTTTTGATTTCAATTTTTAACGAAATAATAAAAATTTAATAATCGAGCCGGCGATTTTATGAGAATGATAAATAAGTAGATTTTGCTGACATATTAAATTATTGTCAAAAAATCGTCATTTTGGAAGCAAAAGTCGTCAAATAGTCATTTAGTTATTTTGGGTATTAAATATCATCAAAATGACGACAAATCGTCAAACCTGGCAACTCTGCATGCGATTGCTACTAATTCATACGTACATACATACTGTATTACAAAACAAAACAAAAAAACAACAACAATATTTTGTGGGTTTTTTTTTTTGTTTTTAAGTGTTGATCATGACCATGGATGGTAACCGATTCTATGTGGTTATTGGTAGTAGTAGTAGTAACGCTATTTTCTTTTATTTCGGTAACGGTATTTTAGGGGAAACTATACTTTAGTTATTTCGGTAACGGAATTATAGCGTTAACGGTATTTTAGCGTTAACGGTATTTTATTTATTTCGCTAACGGTATTTTAGCGGTAACGATATTTTAGATATTTCGGTAACTTTATTTTAGGGAAAAGATTTTTCAATTATTTTGGTAACGGCATTTTAAGGATAACGTTATTTTAGTTATTCAGGTAATGTTAATGCACACCACAATTTTTAACCGCATTATGCCCGAGTTTAAGTGGCTGTCTAGTTTATGATCATACTTTGGGAAAATATATCTATTTACAGAAGTTTTTTTGTTCAGATCTTGTTAGATTATTTCGGTAACGGTATTTTAAGGTAACGGTATTTTACGGATAACGGTATTTCAAGAATATCGGTAATGGTATTTAAGCGATAACGATAGTCAGTTGAAAGGTGTTAGAATCGGGGACGGTACTTCAGCGATATTGACAGCCATCCCTGCTTGCGTATATTCTTGTGTACAAGCATTGAATGTACGTATGTATGTATGTATGTATGTATGTATGATGAAATAAAAAAAAAAAATAATTTTTAGAGGTCTTCCCACATTTTCACTCATAACTTTTGAACGCGTTAACCGATTTTGACCATTTTCACTAGAAAACTGCTCATGATATCAACAAACAATTTGACTGAAAATTAGCAGTACCTCTTCTGTATTGTCGGAGTATTTTGTGTTTCCACAGACAGACGGACGGACAGACGGACAGACGGACAGACGGACATGGCTATATCGACTTCTCTATTCATGCTGATCAAGAATATATATAGTTTATGGGGTCCCAGAATTTTTTTAAAAGAATTACAAACATTTGACAAAGTGAATATACCCTCCTGCACTATGGGATGGAGGGTATAAAAAAAGCTAAAGAAGAATTACACATCAAATAAAGCACAAAGATCTAAATTTGAAACGCCGAAAAATGTAATGAATTTTCGATTTTGATCCTAAAAGGAAACCAATCGATTTTGAACACTTTTTACCACACTTCTTATATGTATGAAAATATGTTAGAATAGTTTATTTAAATTCCGAAAACCTGAAATAGTTGGTTATGAAGTGGCGAAAAATTAAACAAATTCCCAAATAAATCTTTTACCTTGGAAAATTTAAATATTAATGAAAGTTAAGATCACTCTTATTAGTTGAAGCAGAGATTGGACATAAAGATCAATCAGCAAGCGTGAAATAAGCTTATTATGAAAGTGGCCAGTTTTAAATTAGCGATTTTAATACATATGGAACATTTGTAAAATCAGAATTCCGTTTATGTTTATGAAGTATTGTTTTAAAATGAATAACTGAAGGACATTCTGAACTGTATATGGGGTAAATTAGCCTAAGTTCGGCAACTCCCCAGTAGTCGGCATGGTTTTAATTCGACCATGAATAATTAAAAATTTATTTTGGCTCTATTTCAACAATTTAACTCCAAACAGGATTGTTTTGTTGAAAAATTAGCTTTTCTCAGATTTTTTCACTATTAAAATTCATACATTTTATGCCTGTATGAACTCTTAGCATATACTTAGTCGTGCTAACTAACGTGGATAAACCAAGAGGTATGTTGCGAGAGAGGCTTAACTTTTTTCTTAATTTTCATTAAATGTACAAAGCGCCCGAGGGAACTAGAGTCGTTCTTGTAGACAAAAATCAAAAGTTTTGACAGCTACCTAACGCAGAAATCTCAACTCCGGAATTCTAAAGTGTGCGCTCAAATAAACGTTAAAACACAAAAAGTTACGTTAATACGATAGTTTAAAATAAAACGTGTTATCCATTCAAATTTCATACACATTTTTATTTCGTACCATCTTATATAAAAGTTAAGCGTTTAATTAATTTTCCTGGTATGCCTTAAATAAACAATTTCTGTTGTGATTTTTCTATCCATTTACATCGAAAGTTTCAAAGTTTGCATTCCTATACGGAACTTTTTGCACTTTAAATGTACTAAAGCCAATAATTGTCGCGTCGTGCTACTTTGCGGCCAAAAACCTTTGGATCAGCTCTCAAAATCTTCTAAATCTTTTTAGCCTTAGAAGAGTTCCTGTGTTTCTTTGTTTTACCAGTTTCAGGGTTTCTGCCAATTGTTAGGTTCTTGTTAAACTGTACTACCACATTTAAAATAAACTGACTGTGTACTTGTAACTGGCTGTGGTTGCTGCCCATATCGCGGGTAGAGCAATTTATTGCTTGCTGTGAAGTTGCATTTCAACCAAATTTTCACTGTTATTCAAAGTACAGTAGGAGTTTTAGATGGGCTCCGCACCTTACCAAGGTGAAAGAATGTGCCAAATATACTTTTCTTAAATTGATACCTTTAATCCAAACGTCACGGCTTTGTAGCGGGAGGTTTAAAGGGAGAGTTGGTGAATGCTTTATATTTTCACTCAGTGTTTGAGAACACCTTGAAATTTAGTCAAACGGCAGGTATTCACGTTAATCAAAACACATGTGTATACGTGATTTTTTAGAAAGCCCAATTTGGATTATTTCAAAAACTTTAAAAAACATTTTCACGCACCTGCTTTTGATTATTTATTATGTACTAACTATACAATTTATTTAGACAAGTCGAAAGTTTTTATTATTAGACACATTTTCCAAACATAGTCTGATAAATAAAAAATATGAAAATCAATCGCAAAAAAAGTGTTAAGAAAAAATGTGTGTTAACGTTTGTTATAATTATATCTAAAATATTTTGGAAAATATTTTTATTATGACACCACATATAATTAAATGGGGCTCTGTAATGGACCATATAATATCATATCTGAATTCAATTGAAAATATTCAAAAATTGGACGTCATATCCTTATGGATAATGGGACCGGTTCTGCGTGTGCCACAGGATCGGTCCCTTCGTACCAGAGGCCGGTCCTCTGCTAAACCCTACCCTATGTAAACAACTGGCAACTTTAACATTGGCTAGTCATAGGAGGGGGTAATTTGTCCTGCTTTAAACTACATATTGGCATGCCACAGGACTAACTAAAGATGGGCATAAAGATGGGCATAAAAATAAACAAAAACTAAACAGCTTCCAATAGGTAAAATTCTGGCCAACTGGCTTTTTCTTGTTAATAAGCATTCCGGTTAAGTGGTATGTCCTCCCTTTACCAGTCACATGATTGGAAATTTTAGGACAAGTGACACTGCAGTATCAAATTATACCAGTCCTGTGATAAGTCCTTCTTTAACCAGTCACTTTTAGGACAATTGACTCCTCATTCCCCATAGGAATATTTCTATATTGTTTTGTATGGATCAATATATGCCTTTATAAAAAATTATAAAAAAAAATTTTTTTAATGTTGGTTCATATGAAGATTTATATAATTAAAGGGTGTTTTTTATAGAGGTATACAACTTTGAAATGGAGTAACACAAAGATGAATTTTTTAAATTGCCATGAAATTTACTTTATTCGATAGATAATCTTCTGGCATTATAATTTAATTATGACTTCTGTCATATGACCGCACCGGTTGGCTCGGACGTAGTCTAAACTGGAGGTCTAATTTTCGATAACTTTTTCCAACATTTGTGGTCGCGGCGAATGTTGTCCTCCAATCGTTTCGGGCTTATCGGCGTAGACTTGCGTCTTTAAATATCCCCACAGAAAATAGTTCTGCGGCGTTAAATCGCACGATCTTGGAGGCCAATAAAAATATGAATAACACAATATGTAAAATTTTTCTCGTAAGCATTCTTCAATTTTATGTTTTAAAAGAATACGCAGAAAAAGCACAAAAGTAACTTTATTGAAATTTTATTGAAAACCCAAGATATTAAAATATAATTTATTAAATATTCGATTTTTTTCTTTAAATCTTTTATTTTGACAGCACTTCAATAATAACATGACCTAAAATTTCTCACATGTAAATAAGGAGATATCAATTTTATTTAGGTTTTCCTATCTATTAAAACCAACATCAACTGCAATAACTCGTTACTTAACAAATTTGTTGCGTTTTCAATTAGTAACTCCAATTTTATCCCTTGTCCTATATTTGCTCATATTACAGTAGATGCATTTTTTATGTTATTTTTCTATTTTTTTGCTCTGTTGTTAGATAGGAACAGAAAATTTAATAGGTCATGTGAGTTGGGGATTGAAATTCAAATATATAAAAAAAAAGTTTATACGAGAAATATATTTTTTATTAAATTTTTATTTAAATAAATTCTTTTCTCATATTACTTTAAAATTTAATAAATATTTGCTTATGCCTTATATTTTAATTATTTAATATCCCACAAGGACCTGCATCAGTCATCATAATTATAATTTTCTTCCTTAAATAATTTCATTGTAATATGTACTCCCCGTGTTATTATTCCCCCTTATACCTTTGACCCTTAAAGTACATGGTATAGTCTTGTTAGTGCAACAATTTAATTAAAACTTTTGAAATTATTTGGTTATAAAATAATAAAGAAATTTCCTTAAAATAATAAATACAATTTTTTAAACAAAATACCATAAAATTATTAAGATTTTCAAAACTTTTTAAATTTATTTATCTTATCAAAGCAAACTTTTAAACCTATTTTTGCATTTACATTTTTAAACTCATATTTAACTTATAGCAAAAAATATTAAGAAAATAAAGACCGACCATAGTGTACCCTATTATACAACAATGGAAAATGTCGCAGTCAGAAACTGCCAGTGGTATAAAAAATAAAGCTCGAAAATACCACTGGATAACCTCCGATTTGTTATAAAATTATTGGCAAGACGCTTTTCCAGCGCCTCCAAAAAGTGGTTTGCCTGTATTTGTTTTACAATAACTTTAGTGGCCTACAAAAAAAAAAAAAAACATTGGTAAAGAATTGGCTGAGACCATGAGTCCAACGTTTGCATCTATCTATCCAGCTAGAAATTGCCAACGGCTTAAAAGTCTAACCACTGGGTAAAATTGCGTTCATTTCCCTGGAAAAATTATAAATTTCTCGGAATATTTCAGAAGGTGACCATACACTTTGCAATATTATTGCCAGTATTATTGTCATTTTGCCCAACACAGTGCAATAAAATGTACAATACTTTTGCAGAAAATATGGCACCCTCTTGTTCTGTTGTGGAAGGATATAAAAATTGCACAATGTGATCTAGACACTATAAAATAATTATCACTTTTCTTGGTTGCGCAATAAGAATCAGAACCTTTTTGAATTTTCCAATATATTGTGTAACTTTCCATTGGTAATATTTTGCACAATAGCAAAAGCTGCACAAGAATATTGCGAAGTGTATGGTTAACTTTATTTTATTTGAAACAAGTAATTTGTGTCTAAGTAATGCTTTTGTTTTTGTTAAAAGGAGGTTTTACTCAAATAATAAAGTATTGAATTTTTGCATAATATAATATGATATGTTAAACTGCATTTTTATTAAATTACACAAGGTTGTTTTTTTTGGTAATTTATCCAAGTTCATGATATGCAAAATTTACATTGAAGATGATTAGAGGTACCCATATACTAGCAGTATTGTTGCAGTATTACCCGGATTTTGTTTTTAATCTATTACCATATATGGTAATAGAATAAAGAAATAATTCCAATAATATTGCTAGTGTGTGGGTAACTTAATACAAAAAATGCTATGTAAAATTTACATTGATGAAATTTGAAAAATTAAATAAGCTACAAATATTTTCTTAATATTTTTGAGCTTTAAAATAGCTGTTTTCAGACATTCTTTGCTTTAAGTGCTTTTTTGGTCAATTTTTTTTTACTTTTTTTTCAAAAAGTTTTATTTTCTACCGCTTTAGCAGTTTTACCATTTTTTGAATTTATTGCAATACTTTTTTACCATTAACACCACGGATTTTACCAATTTTGTCTTCTCTGTTTATTAGGTTGTCCATACACTAGCAATATTATGTTACAATTGTTCCACTTTGGTTTTAATCTATTACCACATATGCTAATAGAATAAAGATCAAAAGGTTCCAAATTCGAAAATTGATCGGTGTCTTATGAAATTATCCTCCATTTTGAACTTTTAAAAACTGATTTCAGAATAGTATTCTGCGACCTCTAAAACTTTTAGAAAAAATATTTCATGTAATTCGAAGATTTTATAAAAAAAAGTTCATCCGCCATATTGGATCCGCTTTATTGAATATTTCAAATCTGATTTCAAAGGTTTCCAAAAACAAATATTCGATTTGTCAAAAATAATTCCACCATGGCTTACCCATTTAAGCGACCGTATGCACCAAAATTTTAAACCATTATACAGCTCTGTACGTCAAGTTTAATTTTGGACAGCATTCTGTTCACAAAGCATACCCCATATATTTATATGCCAACTCTTAACAAACAACTACAAATACCAGGGAACATTGTTTTTTTTTTTATTTTTTTGAGCAAATAAAAAAAATTATTAATAGAATTAATGGTAATTAATTCCCGTGAAACTACTTTTTATCGGAATTCATCACAATTTTATATGTTTAATACAAACAGATCAAAATTTTCAAAATTTTAATGCATTTTTGCACGAAAAAATAAAAGTGCTAATCTTAAAAAGAGGAGGATTTTATGAATCAGTTCTCCGACATTTACTTATATATGATTTGTTTGTTTCAACATTTCATAATAACCCAGGAAAACTTGCTATTACCATAGAATGAGAAATGGAAGAAGAAAACAAGAATCAGAAGTACTTATAGTTGAGGCCAAGAACACCTGATTTTAACATGGGGGTGTCATAGGAGGCAAGGCCTTGCCTTGTGCTTACATATAGGGACAAAAATAAGACTTTACAAAATATGTATTGAAATCACCAGTTACACATAAGTACTTATTTCATTTCTTATGTGTAGCATCAAAAGTAATGCTTAAAGCCATTATATGACGTATTACTTGTAAGGATGTTAATAAGTAGTTATTTATAGGTGCAAAAATAAGTACGTATTAACATGTACCTAAATAAGAAGGTATTATTAGGCAATAAAATAACTAGTTATTAATAAGGACAATTATAACTAGTTATTAATAGGTCCTAAAATAACTACTGATTTTAGTCATTACAAGGAAGGACTATAATAACTGCTTACCAGGAAGAAGTGTAATAAGTGGTGAACAGCGATTAATATTTTCTCAAGAAAAAAAATTAAAAGACTTTGTTTATTATTTTCTAATAACATTTATTAAACATAAAAGAACAAAAAAAAATGCACTATAAAAAACTAAAAATCTTATATGCTAGTACAGTTTACGGACTGCGGTATAGAAAAGGAGTTCCAAAGTCAATTTTGTTACCAAAAGGCTATTTTAGTACAAATATTCCAGACAACATTTGTCTTATGAAGGATACAACTTTTTTACAAATCACTAAAATCCTAAGTGAGGAAGAATTTCTAGCAAAAAGATTTTCAAACTTACGAAGTTTTTTCAACGATCCCATGGATTCATTGGATTTAAATATTGCTTTGGTTGACGAATGGCTCAGAAGAACAATTATTTAAAATAGAAAACATTCTGGCTAAAGTGCTTAAAATGTCGTACAATAATGAATGTATATTGATTCCGGAAATTCATTCCATTCATGAAAAATTAAACGTACGTAATATATAATACATATTTCAAAAGCCAATTTCTTTTTTAATAAAAGTTTTTTTTCATATTTTAGACAACAAATTTTTAAATCTTCAAAGGAAAATACTCGGTTATTCTTCGAAAATAAGAAAATTATTACCAAAAACTCTTAATGTATTAATAAATAAAATTTAATAATTTCTACTTAATATCAATTATCTTAATTTTGTTATTTACTAAATAAGCTTTTGTTTTGTGAGAGTAGTTTATGTATAACTATATATTTGTTTGCTTAAATAAATTGCATTTAAATTATTAATTATGATATATTATGAATCTTTATAAATATACCTTACAAAAAAGTAGTTACTTATTACCTTACAAGTACCTTACTTCTTTGGACCTTCCTAATAAGCAGGTATATAACACAATAGTAGTAAGACATAATTGTTTAGCTTCCAAAATAAGTAGTGATGTATGTTCATATCAGTAAGGTATTATTTCAGACCTTCAAAATAACAACAAATGTAATGGATAGTCATTACTACGAAAGGTCTGAAATAAGTGATAATAAGTAACTTATTATTTTTGCTATTCCAAATAAGCAGATATTTAACACAATATTAGTAAGGCGTTGTTTTTTATCTTACAAATAAGCAGTTACATATATTCATATTAGTAAGGTATTATTTGGGACCTTCAAAATAACAAAAACTGGAATGGATAGTCATTACTTTGGAAGGTCTGAAATAAGTCCTACCCATTACCAAAGTTTTGCTGGGAACTGCTAGTTTCTGTCGCTCGCATAATCAGTATATAAATTTTCAATTCTTCGATCAATGAAATGAAATTTCAAATCGATTACATTTATCTTATACACTGCGTTGCATAACTATAATTACAAATGATTTTTACTTACAAACATTTATTACAAACATTTTTTTAAAACTAATAACTGTTTTAAAAGTATGATCACTGATCCTTTATTGTGTTAAATTTAAGAGATTAGTTCATTATATTGTTACTTATTGTATGGTTTTATTAATGCAATGCAGTTGCACTGGAACTAGTCCATTGAAACTTTTCATTAACTTAATAATGTAAGTTTTTATAAAATTGTATGAAAACTGTCATTTAAATTATTAAAAGTTTCATTCACTTTGTGAAAAACTTTCATTAAAAAACTAGTTTCAGAAAAAGAATGAAGCTTCTCATTAATTTTAAGAAATTTGTCATTCGCTTTGTGAAAAAAGTTTCATTAGTTCAGTGAAAATTTTCATTATTTTTTGTCCACTAATATTCTCTTTTTCAAACTCTAAAAAATAACGAAAATTTTAAATGTTGACATTTAAATCTACAGTAAAAAGGCTCTTTACAAATTTTAAAGAGCCTTTAAATGTACGTTTCTATATAAAATTTGCCTTGCGATGGAGGCTTAAAAACTAACTTACTTACAATTTACAGGATAGCGATTGTATTAGACCCTTTCACCTAAACTTATTTTTAACAAAATTAAAGTAGTACAAGCACATTCGGTTAACATGGAGGATTGTCTACCTAGACACCCACAGATGTAGATTAATTGTGTAATTGTGAAATTAAAAACTTGATTGTCTAAATCACTAACAAAAAATCTAAAAATTACCACCCCTTAGAATGAAATTAGTTTGTGACCTTATAAGAAACCTTTTAATCCTTCACAGTCATTATCAGAGAAGATACAAAAATTCAATGTATTTAAAGTGACGAAATTTTGTAAAAAAAACAACGAAAGTTAAAAACTTGGAAACAAAATCTTCTTTTCATTAAAAAAGTTCAAAGTTAAAACAAAAACAAAACAAAAACTAATGCATTATGGGTTAAATACACTTTAAGCTAAAAAAATCTGAACGAAAAATGTTTAAGCTGAAAATCAAAATTAAAGCCACAAAACGGTAAAATTCAAAAAATGGAACAAAGTAAATTTGCCCTCACAGGATTTTATAATTGAGAGAACCCATGCAAATTATTCCAAAAAAATCATATTTCACAGAAATTTTCAGATTGCAAAATATTCGAAAATGCCAAATAAAAAACCCGGTATCTCGAATAACTCAAAAACACTCGTTTTCCTATTTTTCCGTTTTTTTTAACCGGTTTGTCGAATAATACGGAAATCGATTTTGACAACTCTAATTTAAACACACACGCTAAAAACATAACTTTTCTGTTAGCCACCAAAAAAGTTATTTTTCTTGAGCGGGAATTCCCCGAATTCCCGGAAATTTCATATTTAGTCCCGCTTTACGCGAAATAAGTAAGTCCCGCAAACATTTTCATAAAAATCTGATAAAATTTTTAATTATAATTTAAGAGAGAAAATCAGAAGTACTACATCTGCTATATTATAAACGTATTATTTACGCGTAGGGTATACAAAAAACTACCTGTTTTTATTAATTTATCTAAAATCCTTAGTCTAGCTCAACAAAGCTTTGTAGTGAAAATACCGCTGCCAGGGTATAAAATCTAATAAGCTTATTATGTGTAATTTCACTTTTTTCTCATCCTCCTTTCCTACCATAATTTTTTTTTATGAAAACCTTTTAAATTCTGACCTAACATAGTCAAATAATTTTAAATGTAAAATAAAATAAAATCTTTTAACATTTTTAAGCAACACAGGCTTAAGTTTTCAGAAAATAGTAGTATTTTTTTGCATTGTATGAAAAATATGTTACAAATGTTAGGGAAAATGTCATTTTTAATTTACATCATATTTTTTCTGAGAAACCAGCCACTTTCAAACTTAACTAAATAAATAGGTATGAGTGTGTATATTACACTGAGAGAATTCTTTGTTATATTAATTAATGTTTTCATAAAAGCAATAAAGTTGCACTGGAATTCGTCAATTGAAACTGTGGGAAACTCTTTTAATGGAACTTTGTGAAATAATTTTTTCTCAAATAATTTTAGATTAGTCGTTTGTAATTTTTTTCAAAAATCAGTTCGTTTTTTAAATAAAAAAATATAAAAAATAAAATGTCGTATTTGTTGTAATTTTATAATTGGTGACCAAGCACGTTTAACAAATATGCCAAAAGCACAATTCATACAAAATATCATTTTTTCAGAATCGGTCAAATTATTCATACTAATTGTTGAAATGGATGAATACTGTGGGAAACTCTGTAAATGGAACTTTGTGAAATAATTTTAGATTAGTGGTTTGTAATTTCTTTTAAAACTCAATTTGTATTTTAAATAAAAAAAAATATAAAGTTATAAAATGTCGTATTTGTTGTAATTTCATGCAAGTTTTCATAAAATTTTATGAAAAATATCTATCTACTTATTGAAAGTTTCATATAATCAAAGAAGAAGTTTCATCAAAAAACAATTTTTAAAAAGAAGTATGAATCTTCTCATAATATAAGAAATTTTTTATTAGTTTACTGAAAATTTTCATTACTTTTCGTCCTCTAAATTTCTCCCTGTGGTTAAAATGTTCTCTTTATAAATATATATTTTTTTTTTTTTTGTTTTTGTTTTTCCTTTCAACTTCTAAAGGAAAAATAATTTTTTTGGTATATAATTGTTTAAAGCAAAAGTATGAGCAAGTTTACAAAGAATATGAAACAAACAACAATAACGGGAGGGAGAGAAAAAAGAAAGTATCCCCTGAAACACATTAGGCTTCAAATCTGTCCAAACAAGTGGAGAAAACTGCCAAAACACCTGCAGCTGTCAGAAAAAATGATATCTAAATTAGAGGGGAGTTAAGCAGATATTCATTCATACAAACCCAGTCAGAAAAAGACAAGCGGGACACCGCTGGCAAGGCACTTTAACAGGTGGTACAAGTGCTTTTCCAATCCCAAAATGATAACATCATTATACAAAAGGTCCGTCGAACAAGCATTGTGCCGGACAAGCACTGCGGAAACAAAATTTCCAACATTGGCAAAATGATGGTTAAACCAAGAAATAGGTGGTCTAAAAATAGATTTTCTAAAATAAAATTTATAAAAAGTTCATTTATAATTTTTTTGGTTCCGCCGGGATTCGAACCCTGTCCGCGAGATTGGCAGCTGACAGCGCTAACCACTGAGCTAACGAGACATATAATAGTTGATATTTATAACTGCTGGGTAACAGTTAGCTGTGCAAATACGTCAGCACTGTCATAAGTTTTGATGGAAACAACTTGTCAAAGTAGGTAAACCAAAAAAAAGTGTTAGTCTTAAAAGAGCTTTCCTAGAAACAAAAAAATCAATTTTATATAAAAAATATATTAAAAAGTATAAAAAAAATCACAAAAAATCACAAAAAAAATGTAAACCTAAAACCAGTATCGAACTCGGAACCTGCGAACTACAAACTTTTTTAAACCAGGCATCATCATTTTTTTAAAATAAATGCTCTACCAGTGGTTAGACTTTTGAGCCGCTGGGAATTTCTGATTGGATAACACTGGAAAAATACTTTTCGACATCGTGGGCATAGTGGTCTCAGACAATTGTTTGCCAATGTTTTTTTGTAGACCACAGAAATAATTGTTAAACAAATACTGGCAAAACGCTTTTTGGAAACACTAGTAAAGCGTCTTAAACAAGTGTTCAGCCAGTAAATAAATTTACAATTACTCGTTTAACCAGTGCTTGATTTTTTGTACCACTGGCAGTTTCTGACTGGGTACTTTACTTATTGTTTAGCAAGATAAAAACATTAAGAGCAAACAAAATTGTTGGATGAAAAAATAAAAAACATGAAAGTTTTGACGGTAAAACATTCATATACAGTTTTTCCTAGTCTAATGGTGTTGGAAAATATGTCAAGTTAATGTAAAGCGAAAGTTGACAGCTGTTTTTACTGAATTTTTGTTTCAAGATTTTTATAAATATTTTTATTTGAAGATTAAAGTTTAGATTAAATGATTATTGTAAAAACTTGATATGCCACATTTAATTTTTAGTTTAGTTTTGTCTTTTAAAGGTTAAAAAGATGCAAAAATATGACTTTTGCGGGACGTTTATACTCTAGGTACTTGCAATAAATATTTAAGCAAAACTTCTAATAAATATTTATCAATATATGTTTTGGAAAACAGCGAAAATCCATAAAATCCATTAAATGTGGCTTATCAAGTGAACAAAATCCAGGGCAGCGACTTCCATATAAATCCAAAATTGATTTTTGCCAAATACTTGTGCTAATCAAAGAATTCGCAATAAAATGGCATTGATTTGATGTTGCATGTTTTTGCATCTTTTGTTACTGTAAACATAGTTTGTACTTTAAATTAACTGAAAATGTAATTTAACATAAATGATAAATCACTTAAAAGCTGGTGTACTTCTTTTCATTTAAATCAAATGTTTCTTCTGATATATTTTTAAATACTGTTTTAATAACTAACAAATCCAAAAGAACAAATGCACAGTAAGTTAAAAATAAATGTTAAAATTTTAACTACAGATCAGTAAAAATAAAATTTTTGGTCAGTAATTTGAAATTATTTTAGGTTTTTGTATCTCACATTCATTTGTGTAAACTTCTTGAATTTCTTATAATTTGAATTGAAATAATTTTGTATATACACAGAAAAAACGATCAACGTAAAATATCAAATTAAAGATTTGATTTGAATTAAATTTGTCTCTAAACAAATATTTAATTGAATCAATTAATATTTGAATTGACTTTTAAATATATAAATACATATTTTATTTTATACATAATTCTCAAATAATTTTATCATATACTGTATGTTAAATAGAAAAGTTTCAGTATAAACTAACAAATACTTACAAACAAAACAAGCACATACACAAATACACAAACAGGCACAGCATTATCAAAAACTCATATCCATACAAACTTGTCGTTGGCACACTTATTTTTTTTTTTGTAGATAGTTATTTATAGCTTTTTTATTTCATTTTCAATAAAAGTTTTAATTAATATTATCATTGCCGTGATAGGTGCAAATTCAATTAAAATATTAATTGATTCAATAATTTTTTTAATCGAAACCCGTTTTTAATTTTTTCAGTGTAAACAAATTTCAATTTTTTGGTTAAATTTGTATGAAACCTTAAATAAACGAAACTAAAAAAAAATCGGTAAATGGTAGTAAATTATTTTGTACAAATGTATAAAAAAGTTAAAAAAAAATATCTATTTGAAAAATAAATGCATTTTTCTTTTATTTTTAACGCAACTAAAAACTTTTTTAAATAAACTGCTAGCAATAAACTTTATAATATTCCGAATGTATAAATACATATTTTACTATAAATGTCTATCATCGATTTTGAAAAAAACTTCTGCGAATCAAAGAAAATGCAACAAAATATCAACGAATTCTTTCAAAATCGATTTTGACCAAATACTTTTGCCAATCAAAGAATTTGCAACAAAATGGCGTTGATTTGTTGTTGCATAATTTTACATTATTTGTTATAAATGCATACATTGCTATAAATGTCTAAATTGATTTTGAATAAAAACTTTTGCGAATCAAAGAAATTGCTACCAAATGGCATGGAATTGTTGTTGCATATTTCGCTCATTTACTTCAGTAACGTCATAACTCAAAATTTTGATTTTGTAGAAAACGAGTTTAAAGTTTTCAATTTACTCCCACCTTGAAGAAAAAAATAACGAAATAATTTCTCTCAAGAATTGAATATACAAGATATCAATACGAATTTTTTACACAATATGATACGTGATATAACGAATAATTCTGCGTCATTATCTCAAAAATCATGTTTTTGAGTTGTGACGTTCTTGAAGTAAATGAGCGGTTTGTGCATTTTTGGTTATAAATGCATATTTTTTGGTTATATTACTAAAAATGCATATTTTTCATTTTTAGCATATATTTAATTTAATTGCATATTTTTGCATACATATTTAGAAAAATTAAAGTTAATATTTAATAAAAAGTACACAAAATAAAGCATTTGTTACCCTGAAAATAGCATATGGTTGTCATTTGTTAGACATTTAAATTGGGGTACTCTAGAGGTCGTAATAAATCGAAAAATTTTAAGTGCATATTTTTGGGGTTTTATTGCATGTGTTTTGGGTTTTAGTGTATATTTAGATAACAGTGTACTTAAAGGGTCCGCCATCTAACTTTTTTTTCAACTAGTGCTTATTTCGTGAATGGTAACACTTAGCTCATGTCTGATTTGACAGATAATTAGTTTTATCCTTCCGCTGAACGAATATGGTCAATATGTTCGTTATCTTGTGAAAAAAGTGAAAGAAACTGACATCCTCATCGATAAACCAAAGCGTGAAAAGCCAAAAACAGTGCGTAAACCCGAGAATATTGCTGCTGTGGCAGAAAGTGTGCGTGAAGCACCATCAACATCAATTCACCGTCGTTCTCAACAATTGAACATTTCGGAGACATCATTGAGACGAATTTTGCATAAAGACCTTGGTATGACGCCATACAAAGTCCAATTGGTTCAGGAGTTCAAAAAAAAAAGTTAAAAAAAGTAAAAACCACTGTAAATGTAATTAAAAACAGATGAAATTTCACTTAAAGAAAGAATGACTTACATTTCAGTAAATTCAACTAACATTGTCATTTGTTTTTTAATGTTCAAAAAATGAGCCACAATTGTAATAAAAATTAACCACATGTTAACCAGAAACAAACATTTAAAAAAATAACAAAAAACGAATGTAAATAATGAATGTAAAATCATAAAATAGTCATTTGATGTGGTTTGTTTTTCTAAATGAACTACAATATTAGTAACAAATTTAATTTGTTCTACAAATGGCTGACATTTACATTACATTAAAATATAGAAACTGTATTACAACCCAAACAACTACATACCTTTAAAGCAAATGTGTACATATCTTAAGTTCATATTTCGATTTTCTTATTGCGGCCCTAATAATATCTTTTAAACGTACACTTGAATATGAATTTTGTGCGCACAAAATTATCTTTTTTTATAACCTGAAAAAAGAATAAAATTTAAAAGATCCACAAAATTAACAAAATAACCAAAATTTAAAAGAATAAAAATAAAATTCCATTACCTCAATTTTTTCAATTTTAGCGATTTTGTTAAATTTTTCCTATTTCAATTAAAGTTTTAATAACGTCTACTAAATTTTTTTTTTAATTAAATCAATATTTTTATTATAAAATTTGATTAATTTATACTACAATTTCCTTAATAAAACTGAATTCAATTAAACTTTTTATTGAATTAACACATATTTTAATTGAAACTCGTTTTTAGTTTTTCTGTGTATAATATTAAATGGTATGAAATTAATAATTTTCAGTCAAAATTCAGTACACCGAGACAATTATCTGCATTATCTTTAATGAATTTTCGCATAAAAGCAATAAAATTTCAATGTAGTTCGTTCATTGGAAATTTTCTTTAAATTAGCGCAGTTTTCATAATTTTATTTTTTTAATTTTTTTTCATTAACTTTAAGAAGTTTGTAATTTGTTTAGTGCAGTTTTCATAAAATAGTATGAAAAATATCTTTTTATTATTTAAAACTTGCATAAAACTCGATGAAGAAGTAGCAATAAAAACAGGTTTCACAGAAAGTATTAAGCTTTTTGTTAATTTTGTGAAGAAAAGTTTCATTGATTTACTAAAAATGTTCAGTATTTTTCGTCTACCAAAATTCTCTCAGTTTTTCAAAAAAAAAAAGACATTTTGGGGTGAAGTGTGAAATTTGTGGTGGGGTAGTGGCAATATAAAAAAAGTACCAGAATTCAAAAAAAATATGAAATTGATGCTATTTCCATTTAATAATAGAAAAGTTCAAAAGAAGGGGATAAGAAAAAACGTAAAACTAGACAAATAACAATAACAATAACACAATACAACAAGAACATTAAAAAAATAACCGCCCGAATATTCTGAACCAAAATGGACACAGGTGAAAAGGCTGGCTGTTATGTTTGTCCAATTCAAGTGAACAGCCCCATTGCATGCGTTGCAGTTCACGAAATTCTTTATGAGCATTTCGTTTAAACAAATAAAACAGAAATCTGTATCTAAAGAAATTGCGGAGTCTTACCTTTTTTTAGAGATATACATTTAAGGAGTAAGTTTTTCTTATTTTGATATTCTTTATTACTTCCACTAAGTCGCTTTGTCTACGGCTGACTTTGTAGTTTTTTTTTTATGTATTTTCGAGGTATGTTCCCCAAAATACTATTACAACTTCTCCGCAAATTGAACATATTGAATTAAACAAAATTCCACTATTTTACTTTAAGCCACTTATTCTAGTTTTGTCGTAAAGGCAGTATGTGGTAGGTGAAGAGTTCACCACTCTAACGTATAATTAATATTAATTGTTGGTCTGCATAGTAAATATCACTCATACGTCGCTGTCTTTACCAATTTAATTATTTACAATCACATAATTGAATTAAAACATTTCATATGTAATTAAATATTTATAACATGTAATTGTTAAAACTAAAAAAATCCATTACAGTTTCATTTAAAATCTGTTGTTAGTTCTTTTTTTCTCGAAAATAAACTAAAATTTAGCTTAAAACATTAATATTTTATTACAAATTTTATATAAACATAAAATGCGACAAAATTCATGAATATTTTAGTAGTTTATATGTTTTTTTAGTTAAGGTCAGGGGTTCTCAAATAATATAAAAATGTTAGTAAAAACAGGATGTTTTGAAAAAATAAAAATCATGAAGATATTAATGATAAGATTCAAAAATTCGGTAGCGTTTCATTAAATAGTATCATTTATTTAATGTAATGCTACCATTTTTTTTTAAATAATGAATCTTTTAAATTAATAGAATTTTTTATTAAATTCGTGAAATGTTTTATGAAAATTTGAGTCTAAAAAGATTTCCTTGAAAAAGTTTAGCTAAATAGCAAATTTAATCAAAATTGCGAAATTTTTCATTAATGTTTACAGTTCTTTCATTCCTTTTGTGACGTGAAAATTTCTTTCCATTCATAAAAATTTCATTGGCTGAAATTTTATTCTTTCTGTCTCACATGTTTAGAATCTCTGTGGTATAACAACAGAACAACGACAATCTGTTCTTAACTTTTTCGTTTTATTAACAATTTATTGCAATGAAAAGTATTGTGCATGTCTATAAATCGTAATATAGTGGAAAGGGCCATTGTCCTTTCTACATTAAACACATTTTTTTATGTTTTAGTTATGGAGTTTGTTGCATTTTAAAATTGTTGAAGAATGTATTCCGATTACTCTTATTTTCCAATTGTGTATTGAGTTTATGTCATAAATTATTCAATGTCACTTACAAATATATTCATGGAGTTATATCGATAAAAAGTAAATAAAAACAAATAGTACATCCTTTTAAAGAAATTATGTTCCAAAAGTAAACTTAACCAGTTTGTACCAAGCGTATATTCCATGCGATGTGTCGGTAACCCAGTAAGCATATTCTGTATTTTTTATTGTTTAAGGAGTTAACCATCTTTAGGGTTTTTTTCATTTATAGAACTTTTATTTCACATTTTCATAGTTTGAACTTTTTTCTATATATTTGTACAAAATTCGTAGAAATAAATATGAAACAGCTGTTTCTTTTTAATTTCAACGAATTTTGTACAACATTTTTCCAGTATATGGAAAAAAAAGCAAAAAAAAAAAAAAGAAACATATTTTTTAAAAGAACATATTTAAATCGGGAGCCACTGTGAAGCCTTAATAGATGGCCCGATTTTAAATTCTGTGTAAGGGAGTAACAAATTAAGTTCCAGACGTAGAGATATTTTATTTATTTTGAATAACAAACAAAAAACATAGATTTTTACAAAATATGTTAGTAGAAAAGTGAGTAAAACGTCTTAAAAATAAAGTATACTATTTCTCACCAAATTTTTTGCTGACATTGTGTTTTAAGTTTTGAACTAATGTTTTACTAATAATTTACTAATGTTTTACTAATTTATTTTGCTAAAAAAAATTTGCGATAAGCACATTAATAGTGTGTTCGAAAAGCAGATTGAAAGATACACGCAGAATGAATTAGATGTCGCAGTATGTCAAGATGTAGTACAGACGAGGAAAATTATACTAAAAAGTACAACTCTGGTAATACACATAAAAAATCTGATTTTTGTATATGGTTTTCATACAAAAAGGACGCCAGCAATGTGTATTCATAGAAATTGTTGATCTAATAAACTCAAACTTTGTGTTGATTCCGGCTTGTCAAAGAAATTGATTATTAATTAAATAAAGACAAAATAAAATATTTAAATTTAATAAAAAAAAAAAATGTGTATTTGTAAACTAAATTTTTATAGTGTTAATTTATGGAATATGGAAAAGAAGCAAACAATATACCTTTAGAAATGTTGAGGTTAAGAAGAAGAATAAACGTTTTTCTTTAAAAAATTATAAACACTATTCATTTTTAAATCAGACTAGACTAGTTTCTGCCTCTTTTTATGGACAGGCTTCATCAGTGATTTTCCATTTTAATTGCATTTTTATTTGTGTATTTATAATTGTCAGATTATCTCTATATGATAAATTTTTCAACAACCTGCGGCTGTAAGAATCAAACCTGCACTCATCTTACATTACAAACGTAACAATACCAAGTCATGACCGTTTAGTGATTACACCCAAATATGGCATCAAATGTAATGCAGCTGAATTGCAGTTTTCTTTCCTATTAGCTTTAGCTGAACAGAATAAAGAGAAAGAGAGAGATTCACATTTTAGGTAATTGTTTATATTTCCTCTCTCTATTTGCAAAAAAAAAGGGTAAACGACTATCATAATTTGCTATTGTTTTTTTTTTAGTTATATTTCTAGAATTATCTACGGTATTTAGCTTCAGTCCAAATTGCCATCAATAAGACAATCATGGTTGTAAGTAGTTGTAATATATTATTTATGTATTATATAATTTTTCTATATATTTTTAGATATTAAAGTAATTCATGTCATCAATGTATGGCCATTTTTATATTTTTTAATGTACTGTCATTTTTTTTAATAAACACAAAATTTTGTTTAAGATTTTTAGCAAATAAGTTAACTTAAGTATAATTTTTCTACAAATTTTTGAGTTTTTTCAGCCTACTAATATTCAGCAAAAATTTTTTCATTTTTGGCAAGGATTTTGTAATTTGTAATCAACTAAATGTTAGAAGAACTTTTGCTAAATTACTAATTGTGTTGCTAAAACTCTGCTCGCTGATTTTCAACAAAAGATTTTGCTGTCATTAGCAATTTTTTGCAAAAAGCCTTTTGAGTAAAATTTTGCTGACTCAGCAAAATGTTTTGCTGACTTTACTTGACTTTTTTTTGAGTGTGTTGTTAACTTTGCCTTCCCGGTTTTAATATCGTTACATGATAAACAATTATAAAATAATATAAATAATTAAAAAAAAATTGTTCGTACGGTAAAACAACGTTTAACCTTATAATACCGTTACCGAAATAACTGAAAATCATTATCGTTAAAATATCTTTACCGAAATAACTAAAATACCTTTACCTCTAAAATTTCGGATACCGAAATAACTTAAATACCGTTATCGCTATAAAACCCCGTTACCGAAATAACTGAAGTATCGTTACCACTAAAATACCGTTACCGAAATAAAAGAAAACAGCGTTACCATCCATATATATACTGAGTTTTCTAGAAAATGTTAAAAATGTTTAAATATAGCCGTTCTTAAAATTGTTGCATTTATATTTCCCTAGAAATCCAGTTTTAACTAAAATTCGAAATCGAGTTTGTGTATCATTTCATACACAACCATATGACCGAAATTGTAACGACTTATTTTTGCTAGGGTATACTCAGCCACTGTCCAGTGTTCGCTACAAGAAATAAATGTACACCGCTGTAGTACTTTCAATTCAACCTTTATTTAATTAATTAAAATATTTTGATAAAATATATTTGCAGAGGTTATGCCTCGGATGCCCTCGTATCTTCTCGTGTGCTCGACTCTCGTGGTTATTGGGAGCTCGTCCCACCTCCTCCACTCGATCCTTCACTCTATTGGCTGTTACGTGCGTTGATTGACGATAACTTGCATATAAATATGCTCGGAAACGTTCGGCTGCGCTCGGCTCGTCCTCGGGTACCACGCTCTGGGTCCCTTTATAGTTTCTACACTATGTCTTGTTGTTCTCGTACTCTCTGTATCACTTCTGGTCCGGCAATTGCTTATTTTGGCGCTCGGGATTGTTCGGCTCGACTCGGATCGCCTTCGGGTCACCTGCTTCGTTCTGCGTCACACTCCTTGCCCTTCGGTTAGACGATTCACCTTTACCTTCTGTTCTTCGGGATGAGTATGATGACTTTCGCTCTCGAAATTGTTCGGGTTCGCTCGGGTCTTCTTCGGATCCGCCCTCAGTCCCGCTGGTTATGCTTCACTTGGTTTCCCTCCGGTCGTGATCGCTAAACACGGCCGGATAGTCCACCCAGTGCCACCACACCAAATCGTCTGTCCGATAATCTAGTTCGTGATCGCTAAACACTTGTAGATTACCCGACAGCAGATTTACTGTGGTCGTGTAGTTAGACCTGCTTGTAATAGTTCGTATTAAGCTTAATTATAACTGCCAAAACCCACAAAGTGATCGGTAAACACCAAGTGGGCTCTGGTTCGGATCTCTGTAACTTCGTCAGGTGATCGAGAAACACCATCCGAAGTTCACCGGTGCTCGGAAAACCAGTGGAGATATATACGCTCTGCTACCACCACCAAATGTCTTCTCTAGGTGATCGCTAAACACCAAGAGAAGATATTTCTATCTACTTCGTTTACACTAACTTCGTGTGGTGATCGGTAAACACCACCCGAACACTATATACTTTTTACTCAGTTATAGTCTTCGTCAGGTGATCGCTAAACACCATCCAAAGTTCTATAACACACTCGACACAATTCTTCACACCAGCTAACGCACAATCACTCTCTGATATTTTCACTCAGTTATAGCCTTCGTCAGGTGATCGCTAAACACCATCCAAAGGGCTATAACACACTCGACACAGTTTCTAAACTTCGGCTGGTGATCGCTAAACACCAGTCGAAGTGTCTACCAGGTTCACTATTTACTTCGAGGATACTTACACACTTGATCGCTGCTAAAAGAATGAGAGCTTCTTCCTATTTGGCTGCCCTTTTATACTTTGATATCAACAAATAATTCTACCAACAAATGTTAGTGGCAATGCTTTGTTGCTAGTGTAAACTAACAGCACCTAAATTCCTTTAATTTGTCTAACTTGTAAACAACCTAATAGTTGTTGCTATATGTTTATTAGTACATTTAATCATGCGTATTGCTGTTGTTGTTTTCTTGTTTACAAGTTTGGTCAGTGCTGTTTACTGCATGTACGTGGAGTCTGTGTGTTGTTATTGCTAGTTTACTGTTCATATTATAACTACAGTGTGTGACATAAGTTTGTGCCCAAAATTGTCGTCACAAAATCTAGTTTAAACTGGATTTCAATGGTAAATGCTCGAAATCTAGTTTAAACAAGATTTCGAAACCTAGTTCATGTATTATTTCATACCCTACCGTATATTCGAAATATACTTTGACCGGAATTTCGATAGAAAATGAAAATGCAGCTTAACATATTTTTAATAATTTTTTATATACAGGGTGGTTAAATTGTAAGGCCGATGTTGAATGTGAACCACACCTAAACGCCAAGTTTTTTTCCGAATTTTATTTGACATTTCTCTATTTCAGACTTACTCAATTTGAACCATGGAGAGATACACAATCCAACAACGTGTTAAAGTTATCCAGACTTATTATGAAAATGGGCGTTCAAATCAAAATGCATATCGTGTACTTCGTGATTTTTTTGGTCAATTTGATCGTCCAAATGTGCGTACAATCGCAAAAATCGTGGAAAAATTCGAGCAAACCGGGTCTGTAGAAGATGTGAGAACACCAGTGCATGCTCGTACAGCTCGTACTGCAGAAGAAAATATTGCTGCTGTTCGCGATAGTGTGGCTGAAGAGCCGTCCACCTCAACTCGTCGTCGTGCCCAACAATTGCACCTCTCACGCTCGTCGTTGATGAACATTATGCATAAAGGCTTGCATTTACACGCTTACAAGGTGCAATTGGCTCAAGAACTAAAGCCTCTTGACCATTCCAAACGTCGTGAAGGGCAGAATGGTGGCAAGAAATGGCAACAGTGGATGATCAATTTTCGAAGAAAATCATCTTCAGTGATGAGGCACATTTTCACCTCAGTGGATTCGTCAATAAACAGAATTGCCGCATTTGGGCGAATGAGAATCCAAGAGTGATTGTCGAAAAACCAATGCACCCACAAAGAGTGACTGTTTGGTGCGGTTTATGGGCTGGCGGCATCATCGGCCGTATTTTTCCAAAATGAGGCCGGTCAGGCAGTTACTGTGAATGGTGTTCGCTATCGTGAGATGATAACGAACTTTTTTGGCCCGAATTGGCTCTTTTTGCGCAACAAATTCAATGGCCGTGTTATCTCACGTAATGGCGATGTCAATTGGCAGCCAAGATCATGTGATTTGACACCGTTGGACTTTTTCTTTGGGGTTATTTGAAAGAAAAGGTGTACGTCGATAAGCCAGCAACAATTCAAGAGCTAAAGGATGAGATAATTCGGCACATTAACGGCATAGAACCTCCATTATGCCTCAGCGTCATCGAAAATTTGGACCATCGGATGGAGGTGTGCCGCCGTGGTCGCGGCGCCCATTTGGCCGATATTTTGTTCCATACATAACTGAGTAATACCAATATATCATATAAAATAAAATTACAATAATTTCCTAAATAGTTTGTGTTTTATTCAAAATCAACATCGGCCCTTGAAATTAACCACCCTTTATAATAGTCATAGAATTTTAAAGTATCCAATAAAGAAATCCTTAGAATCTAAAATGTATCAAAATAAACAATATTTTATATAAATTTTAAATTACACATAAAGTACACATGGATGCAGTTACACATGGACTACACAATAAACTCAAAATTACACACAATTTGTGTAATTACACAAGCAGTCACAGCACTGATCAATACAATCAACTTGTTATTTTGATATCTCTGTTACTAAAAGGTTAAAAAGCAAAAAAAAAATCATATTAAATACAGAAAAGGAAAAGAGAAAATATAAGATACAGATAATTTAAAGTATTAGTTTAAAAAAAAAAAAAATTAAAAATGTAATCTAATTAAGTTTAAAGAATTTTTTTTAATAAAATACGGATGTTTACCAAAAAAACTGATTTAAAATAAAATACAAATTACAGCCTTAACTCTTTATAAAAAAAGCACACTGTACTACTACAGTAAGTAATAAACAACAGCTTCTTTTATTTCTATTTAAGGAGCAAATTAAAAACTTTCTGTAAGACATTTTAATAAGGTAAGAATCGACTGGTTCAGCACTCTATTTCGAGAATATTACTATTATTATTCTTCACTAATGGAAAACAAAAGTAATGAAAATTTTGGTTAAAACTACACTCATAAAAAAGCCCGTATAATTTGTTGAAAATCAGCTACGACACCAGAAAATAGGACCTGAATTTGCTCCTGCAGAGTTTTCAATGAAGTTGAGAATCATATTCAGCTAAACTAAGTTGACATAAATATAGGTAAACATTTAGTTGAAATACAATAATTTAGAAGAAGTCTTGTTAAATGGAAATGTTAATAAATCAGTTGAAATTAGCACATGTTTTCTGCTAAGTCAGTTAAATTAAATTTTAATCTGTTTAACACACTTTTGAACTAGAATTTTTCATTAGTGTACTAAAAATTCGTTAAAAATTACATTTCAAAAATCGATGCTAAAATTATCAATATTTTTTTGCTAAATATCAAGATAAGAATATCAAAATAAAACTGTTGAATCTACAAATATTTTGTTATATTTTAGCTAAATTTAAGTTAATTGCAAATAACAATTAATCTGTTATAATCAGAAAAAAATTTTGCTAAATATTAGCAAAAATAAATTAGAATAAAAATGTCCCTTCTAAAATCAGCAATTTTTTTAGCAAAAATGTCCGTTAATTTTAGCAAAATATGCTGTTATTTGCATTCTACTAATTTAAGGTAAGTATAGCTAAAATTTTGTTAATATTACAGTTTTTGCCTGCTGTTTTTAGTCTACAATTATTTAGTAAATTTTTTGTAAGCTTTAGCATAGTAGCAGAGTTTTCAATTAACTAAAATTCCACTCTCATATAAATAAAATTTTGAAAAGTTAACAGTTTAACAAGTTTGATATATAATTTTTATTAAAATAAAAATTACGCTTTTTCGACCTTTAATTGTGCAATGAAAATGAAAATTATTCAAGTTCGAGGCCATTTTAGGATATTGTCTTTATTAGAATATTGTCCTAACAAATAATCTATGAGTTTTTTGTTTACAAATTTATTGATTGACTACTTTCAGGAATGTGTTGATATATCTATTCCGGTAATTTTCTAAGTTCCCATCAGAACACGTTTTGAAAGAAGTGACAATCCCATGCAAAATATCAAACATCATATATATAAACTAGTTTTCCCACTTAATGAGAACTAATATATGAGCTCGAAGTTAAAGATTATCACCGTTGATCAAAATAAATTGAAAACTTGTTTGCAGGCACGTAGCTAGGAATTTGTTTCGGGGGGAGCTTTTCAATTTTTTATATTGATTATATATTTTTTTTTGCACACTAGAGAACAGTTTTTTTTTTTTTTGCTTTTAATTTTTTGCTAAATTTTTACCTACACGTGATGGGCAATCATGTATTAATAATAGAAATCGCTTTATCAGGTGATTTTGAAACTACCCTAGGGTAGCTAAACTTGATTGATAATGTAAAAAAGTAAAACAGTTTCAACTTCTAATAACCCGATTAAAATTAATATGATGCTTTATATAATCATACGAAATTTAATATGAGTCTTAATACAGTTTTATCCGATAAATGGGCATAATAATTAAATAACATCCGAATAATGACGCGATACAATTTAATACAATTTTATATAGCGGTATAAATTTCCAGTTTTTGATTTTAAAACGTCATGAAAATTCGAAATATCTATTAATCCTTTTAGACTTTAGCCGCTTGCAAAAGGTTTACAACTTTATAATTTGTAACAAATTCCATAGCATTTGAATACGATATAATATCAAAATATATATTATTTTGCAATGTCTAGGTATATAAATATAACGTAATTATTAATTGGATTAGTTTTAGCGTATTCTAAATGCAATATACAATTATACGCAACTATATATGACATCATATTAAATTTTTTATACGAATTAATTTTATATATGAGTTTATATAATTATGTCCGGTTAAATGCACTGGCAGACAAAACCTTATAAGTGTATATAAAATAATGTATTATTTTATGCAAAAGTTTTAACTCGGGAAATTAAGATTTATAACCGTCCAAAAACAAATTAAAAGCAAATATCATATATAATTTGCCTGACACTTACAAGGAAGCTTTTCCGATTGGTTCCCTTTGAAATTAATGAAATTCGGATAGGTGATAAGCAGCAAAATGTATGAAAAACGTATCTATTTTAAAATTGGTGGTGAAATTTAACCCATCTTTGTATGAAAATATGTTTAAAATTAGGAAATTTAAAATTATTTAAAACAGCGTTAAAATGCTCGAGGAAACACACATTTTGAAAACCATTTTGACACAATGTCGTGGACCCCGGCTGCCACTTATTTGAATTATTTTAACAAATTATTCACTATTTTTCCACTTTTTTCATATATCCGAATTTTTAAGATTGGGGCTATACTTCATGTCTTGTATTAAAAAATCGTAAATTTTACAAGCAAGCGTGATTGTAGTCTGAAAGAAAAATAATAAAAAAAAATATAAAATTGGAAAATTTAAAAATATGCCTGACATCGCCTAGGTCTTATTTAAAC